>NSJX01000005.1:664031-1105078 GCA_002286715.1 Dentipellis sp. KUC8613 | reverse complement strand
GAAGCCCCGGAAACCCAGGAACTGCAGCAATACTAACACATTGTTAGGAAATTTCAATACTTGGACTTGGGGACATACCGGCGGTCTATGTCATCCATGATTGACTTGGCCACCTTCGATTCGTTGTTTGCATGTATATAATCTTCGACCCATGCAACCAGATGATCCTTGAACGTACCCTTCACAAGCTGATGAAGGATATCTGGCGTGATCAGTTCATGGATATCGGCGCGTGGAAAGTACTCCGTAAATGGCTGCGACAAAGATTATTCAGTCACCTAACACGGTAATAGTATCACTGCACATACTATGACATCGTTGACAATTCCCCACGTATCCCAGAGATCGCCCGGGCGGTGGCGATAAGTATTCTTGAGCTGTGCGGTGAGTTCACGGAACCGAGGATCACCAGCGGAATGGAGCTCGGTTGGCCGTGCGAGACATCTATGACACGCCGTGAATAGCGAGCGAAGCCTGATATGATAGGACATACTTAGGACACCACCCAGAGACTATGCCGGCCAAGTATACCTGCTCAGGGTAATCTGCAATGAATGGCCCCAGCTCGAAGATCACTCGGCGGAAATGGCCGTCTGGGCAACGCATGATAACAGGCGTAGTCATCGCCGGTTTGAGCGGAGACATGACCTTGGTGATCGTCGTGTGGTAAAGCTGCTTGCAAAAGCGTCTGAACTCGTCCTGGTCATCATATTCACGAGATGCTGCCCAACCATGAGAAATGCAGAAATAAAGAAAGGGTTAAGGAGATATACCTTTTGGGATGGATAAAAATGCCAATGGGATGACGGCGTCCCGGTGCGCACGTCGCACGTCCCCATGGACATTTGCAAGCGACATGTACAGCGGATGGAACTCTGACTGCCCTGTCTGGACAGACACGACAGTCTTGTCGGCACCAAGGATTGGAGCGACAAGCATTGCCCCATGCGTCTGAGGATCTTTGGCGATCTCATCCTATTGCCGTCATCAGCTGACTTCGACATGAACATAAATGAAAGACGCACTGCTTTATTCATTACCCACTGACCCGACATGATGTTGCACCAGCGACGCTCCTCGGGGCCAGTATATTCCTCGAAGGGGATGTAATCCCACTTCCCGTCAAAGTCCGAATTCCCAATCATCTGCTCGGCGACAGCACGAGCATCACGAGTGTGAATGATATAGGTGGTGCGCTGCCATGACGGAGACTGTGGTGTGACAGGTCCGCAGTATTTGACCTTGAAGGTCTTCCAGGGGATATCGCCGTGCTGGATGGAGTCGATGGCCGCGTAGAGTTCATTGTGGTCCTTAAAGAGGCCGTCGCCGCCACCGTCAAGCATGGCCTTGGCTGCGAAGACCTTGAGCAGGTGGTCGATATCTCCAGCTGACGTCTCCATCTTCTCGAATACCAATTCGGCGAATTCGAATGACGGTCGGTCGGCAAATGGTGTCCAATCTTCAGTGTCGTCGCGAGGTGGTGGAGGTGCGTCGTTGGGGAGAAAATTCCCATTGGCATCACATTTGCGAGCTGCGTAAGTTATAATGACTAGGAGGCTCTTCATCGAAAGAGAAATCCGTACCGTTCAGAAATCGGTGATAGCGGAAAGTTGATTTTGGTCCCTGCGGTTTGACGTGCCGATGCATACGTGCACAATGTGAGAGAAGTCCTCGCCGGTTTGCAAAAGAGCGGTCACACGGCGTGCAATAGAAACCCATAGTATACTGGATGCGAAGAAGCTAGGTAGAGACTGGCAGTCTAGCCTGCAAGACGTGATGTCCGACATCGCGCTAAGTCAAGAAACGTGTTACCAAACCAGGTGGCTGACGACTATACAGCTCCTGTATGGCTTTTAATTGGCTGCTGTCTCGTGACATGTTTTTTTTGGAAAGTCACGTTGCTCCGAAACACCTTCGACGCTTGCCGAAAGTCAGAACTACCATCAACTCTTCAGCATGGCGCCTACGACTCGAGCACAAAAGAAAACTGTACCATTGGCAGACTCGGATCCCTTTGCTCCCTCAAGCCCTAGTCCCCAGCCTGGCTCTCTTGAAGGCAACGAGATTTTGAAAGATCCCTCGCCCCTGCCAGTTAAAATGTAAGTTGTATTGTTACCATCTGGCTTATATGCTGAGATACTTACACATACACAAATGTATAGCAAGAGAGGTGCCCGACAGCCTCTACCAGCTGCTGAGCGCGTCCTTCGTATGGGGAATCAGAAACATCCCGGCCGTGCAGCGGGCGTGGAGAAGAAGACGCGTTCGGATGTGGCGGCAGCCGCTGATATGAAGCGTGCTGCTCGGGAAAAGGTGAAGGCAGATAAAGATGCTGCTGTGGCAAAGAAGAAGCAGGAAAAAGACTTACAGCTGGCGGAGATTGCGCAGATTCAAGATCAGAGGCAGGATCGTGATCGAAGGGAGGAAATTTCCATTGCTCGCGCCCCAGCCTTTTTATACGGTGCCACTGATGCCAAAGAAGACTCAGGAAGTGGAGATACTGCTGAAGAGAGTCAGGACATCGACGACGAAGAAGAAATCGAGCTCACCGAGGAGCAGAAACAAGCTCAAGCGGAATGGGCTGCAACTGTCGCAAAGCGTGGATCTCGGCTGAAAGCAAAAGCCAAGGTACGCCTGTTGCTGTTTCTCCTAGTTCGTGAGGGATGTAGCTGCTCCTGGAATGTTTTTTGTCATGGGCGCGGGGGCGACCAGGTCGATGTCGTTGCGAAAAGCAACTTCGAGTCTGCACAGCCGTGACGCATGCGGCAATGCTTCGATTTTTCATGATCTTCCCACGTGCACAACAATTGTTGTCCACTTCTTCTCCTCACTTGCGCTGTGAGACTGACCCATTTACATCTCCTACAGGCACAGACTGCGGCGGAGAAAAAGGAGTCTCGTATTCAATCAGACCGAGCACAAGTGGCAGCCGCTCGCAAGAAGCCAGCTGTCCCAACGAAGCGCAAAACACCCACCAGGTACGCCAGAGGAATACACTCATCATCCATGAAGCTTATCGTTCGCAAATGTAGCAAGGTTGATGTTCGAACCGACACAAAAAAGGCCAAAACATCTGTTGGTTTGCTTTTGAAGGATTGGTGTACCCTCGTGGGGCTGAAGGGTGTGACAACGGTCACGCCCAAACGTGCACAAGCGCAGCGTCAGCAGACACCATCCGACCACGATCTTCTCTCTGATGTGTCGGATGACGCGACAGGATTCAATGACGAATCTGTGATGATTACAGAGGATGCAGTGCTACGCTTATCGGCCAAAAAGGTACGCCTGTTTATCAGGTCGCCATAAAAATTGGCCGCTAATATGCAAAAAGCCTCTCGAACTTGTTGTCAGCGACCTGGTCTCAGATGACGATAATGTAAATCCTGTTTTCAAAAAGATGCCAACGGTCGGAGCTCCGCCGCCAGCTGCTACAGAGGTGAGCACGACCTTTCAAACATTGAGCTTTCATCGGTGATCATAGTGGAACTTGCCTAGCGCACGGTTCGCAAAACTAAGCCAAATCACCTTCCTTCCAAACCTACCGAGAAGCTCCAGGTCACACCCGCTCGTACGTCGAAGGCCATGTCGAAGGCAACTGGGGCCATGCACACACCCTTGTCCACGGCGCTCAGTACGCTACCCGAGTGGGCGCAAAATGACTTCCAGTCCCGCTTTGTCCCCACATTACTGGCTTTATTAGGTGCACAGGACGATGTGTGGAGCTTGGAAACATTGCCGTCATTGGCACAGCAGGCTGCAGATATCGTCTGGCCGGAGCAACAGTACGACATGAAGCTTGCGGGAAATCCAATGTGCAGACGGGTAAGTTTTGAATTCCTTTCCTTATTCAACGTCTAATCTTAATCTAGGCTCGTCAAGCCGTGTACGACTGGCGCAGCTCTGTGGGTTCGACTGCGGTCAAAGCCGTTCAGGTCGCCGCGGCCGCGATCCCTCGATCGAAGCGGGCTGCATGGGCCACTTCCGCTTTGCGCCGTGATTATGGCGAGGCCTTCTGGGCGAATCCTGACGCCAACGTAGGTCATTCCTCCCAATTAACGACGTATTCTGATTTGGATTTAGGGTCCCACCGGGTCGCTTCGGTCACGATACATAATCGAGGTTTTCGCTGTCTATTTCAAAGTGATTGTGGGTTCCGAAATCGAATCAGAGAGTTATCCTGCCGGCACACTCGCGCTCTCAGTTGCCGCCGTGCGTACTTCATACTTCATGTTATCTCACATGTGCGTCGTACTAAGCGCATCCGACTCCTAGGTGGAACGCGCGTTCAAGATGTACACGTCAGGCGAGTTTGTGCAAGGCCCGAAGTTTACTATGGATAACTACGGGACGACTACTACAGACTGGCTAATGTCAGTCGCACTCCTTCTTCGGAAGCCAAAGCGTGTCACGGCACTCACAAACGAGGTTCTCGCTCTCATCGAAAGCCAGACGCACCGTGCCGTTGCTGTCACTATGGACAATGTAGGCGGCTTGATTGTGGCGGAAGCGAGCAGTCCCCCCTCGTTTGAAGATGATGCTGAAGAAGCATGGTATGTATGTGCTTTTCAGCTGTGGTGCCGGTAACTCATAATTTTGCCAGAAACGAACAAGGTACCTAATGCAAGAGAACTCGTAGTAGGCTGTAGATACTGATGTAGTGTCGTACAAAATATGTGAATGCCGGTCTCATAGCCTCACTCTGACACAAAAGCCTGGAAGCCTGAAGCCTGATGGGTCTGAAGCCCTGCGGGCAAGTTTATCGAAAGCCCTGAGCGCGAAAAATCGAGCATCTGGCGTCTGGGACCCTGAGAGCCCTCGTAGAGCCTGGGAGAGCCTGAGAGAGCCTGTGTCAGGCTCCCTCAGGCTCTGCGTCACTTACTGATGTATATTCCATACTTGGGAAATGAGTAGTTGGGTGTGGGCCGCGATAACGATGGTTTGCACCATTTACTGCACCTGTGCGTATGCAATTGAATAAGGGTCTCTGATAAAATTACAACTGTCACTCTTTTCCAGTTGCAATCTCTTACAAAATTTATTCATCTGCTCGTTTTACAAATAGCAGCAAGTTATTTGCTACCATCTTCTTTGTTGTCGAGACGAGTTTGATCTACACGCTCGGTATCGTCCTTTATGTTGCGACAAGACTTTCTCCCATTGGCGCAGACTTGCAGTTTCAGCAACCCTTGATGGGAACAATTGTTCAGCTTCCTGTACGTCTGTGCAGCACTTGTATCATTCGGCAATCTAATTGCCACTCTTTGCTAGCCTATTGTGCTATGCCTTCTTCTCCTGCAGATCAAATTCCACAATAGTGGAAGTGAAGCCATCCGATATACAAACCCAGAACCGGCTAGGCCATGGGCTGCCGTGCGTCACTTCTTCGGGACCAGCAAGAGGACTCCCACCAATCTCGCTATGTCAACTTTCCGGGTGGCCACAGTCGAGGTCCATACCTCGACACACACGGTATCAATGCCAGTGCAGGCCCCGAGCACAGACATTGTAGATGACATGCCAGACGACGATGATTGCGAGCCAGGCACGATTGAACAGCAGAAGAAAAAAGTCTCCGATATTTTGGAAATCGCCTGATTCGTTCTGTACGTCACGCATCAGGAAGATACCCATTGACTAGACGCGAGTAGACGCGGCGAGTGTGTCTTGGAGTCTCTAGGATTGCTAGAACGCTAGAAGGGCAGTGTGATGCAGCGGCCCGTGTTCGACTCCTCGCCAAAGCACAAAAATCTGTGTCTTCAATCTTGCTCATGCACCCCAGATACTCGTGCAAGATCACAAGCAAGCTCCCTTGAATTTTTTGTCATGCAGTGGAGTACACACATAAGTACATTGGTCGAAACGTTACTATACGACGAGGGACTCACTAACGTTCATTGAAGTTGTGCGCCAGTCATTGTTTGTGATTGTTTGTCTCACGCGCGGGTCACTTAGCTCTTTTTCTCCTCTCTCGAGTGTACCACACTCACGAGCATGGCCGCTTGTGCTTGCGGATCATCGGCAAACATCGTCGTTCGTCGTCACGGTCACTGCCCCTGCAAGGTCAAGATGTGCATCTATAAGGAGGGCAGGAGACAGGATAAGGAGATGTGGGTATGTTTTTGCCCGGTTAGTAATGCATGCCGGCCACTGAGTGTACTGACACTGAGGTAGACTGCTGCAAGAGACGGTATTACTCAAGGGAGCGGTCCATCTGGCTGCGGCCGGTGATGCCAAGGATGAGGAGAATCGGTGCATGGACGGCAGTTCATCCGAGGACGAGCGGAGGCGGAGGGGTGGAGCAGCAAACGCGCGCAGCGCAAGATCGAGTCGTGGTTCGGGTAAGGAGTCCCTCTCTACTTTCGTCTCATCCTGCCTGCTGAAGATGCACTGAACCGCTCGAAGAAACAGAGCACGGACTTCTCGGGCAGGTCGCCACCTCCCAGGCCAGGCGGCGTTACCAGCACTGATGGACTCCGCCGCTTGCCCTCCGCCCTGCACGTTGTCATATCGCGGTACACCCGCCCGCCCTACTCTTGCGCTCTCCTCTCTCACTCTACACACACCGTGACTGACCGCATTCTAGAGTGCAGCGCAACCTCAATCTGGACACGGCGCTCTCCCCGGGCGAGCCTATGGCCCTCAGCCGGAATGACTTCGAGGCATATCTCCGACTTCGACTGCACAGCGCGCGCGCAGCATGTGCACCGCGTACCAGAACCAGGACATCACAGCGATGAGCGCGCAGGGTGGCGGCGGCAGCAAGGGCATGCGGGGCTGGCGCTGGTGCGCGATGATGTAAGTAAGGACAACATTGTCGTCGCGCCGAGGAAGGAGAAGGCGCGGGCTCAGCGGCAGCGGCACTCAACACGGTGCGGATTTCGCTTTGCTTTGAGTGGGGCTTGCTTGGGCTGATGAGAGCTCGCAGGTGATGGACCGACGATGCGGCGGACAGGCGGGCAGCTGCACCAGCTCGTCGACGTCATCATCGAGGAGAAGGCGCGCCTCTTCGTGTGCGCCGTCGGCGTGCCCCCGAAGGACGTTGTTGACAAGCTCCACAAGGCTGGCATCGTCGTCATGAATGTATGTTCGCATCCACGCGCCCCGCGTCTACCCGCGCTGACGCACCTCACGCACCATAGATGGTCGGCCACCCAAAGCACGTCGCCAAGGCGCTCGACGTCGGCGTCGACCTCATCTGCGCGCAGGCCGGCGAGGGCGGCGGGCACACAGGCGACGTCGCCGCGTCGATCCTCATCCCCGCGTGCGTCGACGCCGTGCGCGGCCGCACGTCGCCGCTCACCGGCGGGCCCGTGTACGTCGTTGGCGCGGGCGCGGTGTACAATGGGCGCAGCCTCGCGGTGAACCTCGCGTGGGGCGCGCAGGGCGTGTGGGTCGGCACGCGCTTCGTCACGTCCGTCGAGGCGGGCGCGTCGCCCGCGCACAAGAAGGTGGCGCGCGGGCGCGTGCTGCCACTCGAGCGGATGAAGATTGACATCAACCCGCTCGACTGCCGTCGTTCACGCATGTCCTAGCGCGCTATTTGCCATTCACGCATCTACACTCATTGCCCTTGCCCTCTCGCGATGCCCTTCAAGTCGTGGTCACGCATTATTGTGTCACATGCAGACAATAATAAGTCCGGGGTCGGTAAGAAAGCTAATTTCTGGCAAAGTAGGTAGCAAGCCTGTATTTCGAAGTAGAACGAGATGTACTAGAGTAGCTACTAGAGAAATAAAGTGACAACTAGAATCCTCGTTAGACCTAGTCGGCGGCATCTAGAGTTAGATAAGTCTACTAGACCTAGACAGCCGATTAGAGGAATTTCGCTTACTAGAGCACTAGAAACCCTAGATCTAGGTCTTCTAGTCGCATGCGATCTTCCTGATGTGATGATCCCTGTGGTGAAGCAAATTTTCAAGCGTTTGTCGACGGGAATCCGGATGGATATAGTCAAGCCCGAAGGCAAGTCCCAGCCATTGCTATAGAAATGATGTTGTTTGGTGTGTGGCATATCTCGGCATACCTCCGCTGTAGCTGACATTGGTTTGGAAGGTATAAACTTCTCCCTGAGCACCGTCACAACAATCGTGCTGCTGCGTCGAACCGCGGGAGAGGGATTGGGACATAAACGACTCCTCGTGGTGCTTGCGCTGATGTTTATCGTGGCAACGGCGGTGAGTCCGACTACGCCGGCCGGAAGGGCTTCCAAAGAAAAGTTGGAGGTAGTGATTTCGTCATCCATAGGACATTGCCTTGAGCTCCATCCATTCTGTTCAATACAATCCGTTCCTCGCAGGCGGCAGTAACATGACACTACTATTATACTCGTCGGCACGGCCATTTCTCTTCCTCGTACAAGCAGTGCTAGGAGACTCAGTGACTGTCCGTTGTTCCGCGCGAGTATTCCCTTCCATTGACCTTGTATTTATAGATTTGGCGTTGCTATAACGTTTTCGGCAAAGACGTTATTGTGGTTGTGCTTCCAGTGTTGACCGCCGTCGCCAGTTTTAGTAAGCAGTATACACTTGCTCAACCCGATGTGCTCCTACTCAACAATCCTCAGTCTTCGGGCTGTTTCTTGCGGGCATCAACGCTAAGGCTCCCAATGCTATACCCATTGATACGAAGTATACATGGGAACTGAGCAGCTGGATATGGGCTGCAATAACGATGGTCTGCACCGTTTACTGTGCTTGTGCGTACTTTCCTAAACACAAGGCTTCAATTGAGTAACAACTATTTATATCTTCTAGTCGCAATCTCCTACAAAATCTATTCATCTGCCTGTCTTACCAAGAGCACCAAGTTATCTGCTTTTATCTTCTTTGTTGTCGAGACAAGTTTTATCTACACGCTCAGTATTGTCGTATATGTGGCAACAAGCTTTGCTCACATCGGCAGAAACTCGGAGTTCCAGGAAATTCTGGTTGCGATACATCAGGAAAAAGCCTAAATTGGGTAGTAGCTGACCAATAATTACTGATCATCACTGATGGCTACAGTAGATTAGATTAGCTATGATATTACCCATAGTTCTACCGTAGCATCTATAGTAGATCCTATTTTCTCAGAAAAACATGCTTTAGAAGGCATTACAGGGGCTATAAAATTTAGGTCATTATGGAGGAAGAGGTATGGACACATTGGATGTCTCAGAATGATCTTGTCTCTGAGCAAAAAGAATAAGTGCTACAGCAACAGCCTCGCAGCTACAATAGTAACTGTAGATGCTATATTTACCTGGAATACAAAAGAAAGATTGGCTTGTAAAATGTCAACCAAGCATCGCTGAAAAATGCGAATAATACCATTAGACTCGCATTTAAAATCCGGTTCTAATGATATATAGAAAGTTCTATATTGTGATGTTTTCAAAATCACAATGTGCATCCCCCAGTGCAGCATCGACTTAGCGTTTTTAGGTGATGTGCACCCATCTCCGGGCCGTGAGCAGCCGGAATCCGCGTATGTGAAAACAGGCTCGATGTGGGGTGCCCAAATTATTGCCATATATGGTATACGGGATGGCACCCCAATTGCAGGAATCCGTGCTATGCCACCGGGCCGTGAGCAGCCGGAATCCGCGCATGCGTAAACAGGCTCGACGTGGGGTGCCAAATTATTGCCATATTTGGTATACGGGATGGCACCCCAATCGTGGGAATC
Organism: Dentipellis sp. KUC8613; assembly: GCA_002286715.1. Classification (NCBI taxonomy): domain Eukaryota; kingdom Fungi; phylum Basidiomycota; class Agaricomycetes; order Russulales; family Hericiaceae; genus Dentipellis; species Dentipellis sp. KUC8613. The sequence goes on along the minus strand of NSJX01000005.1, from coordinate 1,095,412 downwards.
CGCGCCAGGCCACATCCCTTCCGTCTTCGGGAGTCCGTGACACTCTTCAACACCGACCACGTCGCCCTCGTCGCCACCGTCGCCGCCGCTGTCGTCGTCCCCTCCACCACCTCAGACGACACATACAGGATACGCACAAGCGTGTATCCTGTCCCGCATACCACGACACAAGACGCCGGGGGCCGTCCCAACGACGCCCTCGTCGTGTCGCCCGGTCCAGCAAGCAGCCCGTCGCGCGTGTGCTCGTGCGAGGGCACCGCCGGATGAGACGACGCACTGGCGTCGGGAGGTGGATGGGGGTCTAGTAAGGTGAGTACGCCCCATTCGTCTCATTTAAGCTTATTGACACAGCGGGAGTGGTGCGGGGGCAGGGCGTGACGTGGCAGCACGCCCAATCCCTCGCAACCACTCTCCGCCCCCCTGTCGCCCCATTGCTGTCCCGTCGCGTCCGCCGTCGCATGTGCGCCCGCGTCCGCCATCCTGCCTGTGCCCTGCGCCCACTGCCCCGCCGCCACGTGCTAGGTCGGGGCGCTCGTCGCGCCCCCGCCCTCGGCGCTCACCCTCCGTTGCGCACGTCGCATCCGCCGCCCTCACCCGCGCCCCTTCCCCCACGGCGCGCGTCGCCCGTCGCGCCTGCACCCGCCACCGCCACCATCCGCAACGCGCCGGCACACAGCCTTGTGCCAGCCCCGCGCGTCCCACCTCTCGCACTCCCTGCGCCCCGCGCCCGTCGCGCCCGCGCCCGTCGCGTTCACGCCCTTCGCGCCCGCACCCGTCGTGCCACACCCGCCAGTGGCCGTGCAAACGCGTTTGCCGCGCCCCTGCGCCCCTCGCACTCGCCCCCTTCGCGCGCGTAACACCACACCTGCCCCCCTTCGCGCATGTCACGCCACACGCGCCCCGTGCCAGTCGCGCCAGCGCCCACCCTGTGCCAGCACCAGCGCGCCCGCCGCACCCCTGCGCCTGTCGCGCCCGCCGCACGCGCGCCCCGCGCCAGCGCCTCGCATGTGCCAGCACCACGCGCCAGCGCCCCTGTGCGCCCCTGCCTACGCCCTGCTGTGCACCCTGCGCCAGCGCCCGTGCCGGCGCATCTGTGCCCATACCCAGCTTTGGGCCCTCGACATCCAGCCGCACATCGACACCATGCCCACGTCGCCACCCGACACGCGCTCGTCCTCGCGCTCGACGTCCTTGTCGCCCCTGCGCCTGTGCCGTGCGCCCGTACCCCTGTGTGCCCTGTACCATACCTACATTAGATATGTGTATATTACTTGTAGTGTAGTATATGTTGTGTATTCCTTTGAATAAAATTGCTTTCCCTGTCTCTCAGTGTGAAAAAAGACTGATATGACATTCATACTATATATCATAGCCTGTCTGTTGTATTGTAGTACTGTACTACTATTGTAGACATATATTTGCTATAGTAGCAAAGTGTCAGATATGCCTTCTACGGATCATCTACAGATTATCTACCTGTAGCAAATATAGAGACCCACTTTGCGTTTCCAGCTACGGGTGATATTGAAAATATATTTAATATTGTAGATAAAATTTCCTATTATAGGTTTCTGTAGATATATTAGGATTTCCTGATGACTAATTGTTCAACTCCCTGTATGTCTTTCCAGCACTCGAGCCATTCAACAGATCATCCTGATCACTACTTTCTGCTAGCCCATCGCACTATGCCTTCTTCTCCTACAAACCCGATTTTACAACAGCAATAGCCAAGCCGTCCAATATATGAACCCAGAACCGGTTCAGCCGTGGGATACCGCCCTGCGTCGCATTTTCGGGAACAGGACACGAGCTTCCACCGACGGCCAGATTCCCACTTCCCAAGTCGCCCCAGTCGCAGCACACGATGGTACACATTATGCCTGCAGAATTCCACCACTCGGACGTAGACGACGTGCCTTCTACAAGTGAGGCCGAGACTGACACGATCAGATAGCTGGAGGAGGTTTCCGGTTTGGATATCGCCTGATTCGTTCTGTGTGTTATCGCGCCTTTCTTGATCTCTCCTTTGGCTTCAGCAGTGATTTATCTATCTTGTTGAATACGGACTACTATGATGCGTACGACACGCGCCGGTACAATACTCTTCGGATATTTTCCTCAGATATTCTTGGCACTGATCATTTATGGATGTCGACCATCTGCGTCATCTCTGTACGTAGGTACGTGATCGAGAACACATCCTACGAGGAGCTCGACTCCGCGACCAGCAGACTCAGCCGAGAGCCGGCAGTACTCGCGAGAACGGATACCTTTGTGAACGCCGGGTTGGCAGAGCATGAAAGTACACCCGACGCAGGACGTGCTTGGGTCGGTAGCATAGCGCAGCGCATGGGCGAGAATTGGTCAGAGGTTGGCAGGAAGATTATAGGGTCAATAACACACCGTGTTGCCAGGCCACATCGGCTTATCGAGTTGTCGTTCCGCTTCGTAGCGCAGGCACCGCATCCACCAGCACTACTCAAAGCCCATGTCCACGAGTCAGAGGGATTGGAGATAATGACGGCCGCAATACGCTGGAGCGGACATCGACGCCATTACAGAGTAAGCGATACGGCGCTGATGGCGACAGAGGCATACTAGAATGAAACAAGACACGCTGGACACGCCGAGCACTACTCGGCGACACACACGATATCGGTGCCGGCAGAGGCACCGAGCGCGGATGCTGCAGATGACACGTCCAATGAGGAAGATCGGGAGCTGGATGCGCTCGGACTGCAGGAGAAAAAAGCGTCTCATGTTTTAGACATTGCCTGGCCCGGTTCATACATTATCACACCTTCTCTCTTGATCTATCCTTCGGCCCCTGCAGTGAAATACCCAGTTATCGTTGAGCACGAGCTACGGTGACGCGCCAGGCGTGCGGCGGTACAATACTTTTTGGACATTTTTCTCGGACTCTTCCTGTTGTTATTGGGGACGTCAATAACCTGTGTCATTTCTGAACGTAGATACATAGTTGCCCTACTCGCGAGCTCGCCGTGTCGCAAAATCAGACTTATGAGGAATGAATTCTCTGTGACGCGCCGCGTCGTGGTACAATCACGTCCAGCGAGGTGCTTGACTCCCGCTACCAGAAGGCCTAGCCGAGAGCGAGCGTAGTGCACTGACAGGCCGCAGTACGCGCGATAACGAATACCTGTGAGCGCCGAGTTTGCGCAGCACGAAAGCACACCCAACGCATGCCGTGCTTGAATCGGACACGTGGGGGGAGCGAAGCACAGCGCGGCCACGGGCACGGAATATGTTCGCAAGTCGTAAAAGGGAGGTAATCAGCAGTCGACAGGAAAATTACAGGGTCAATAACGCACCACTTCGCCGCCCGCGCCGGCTCACTGAATCGGGGCTCTGCTTCGTAGCTCGCTCCAGCTGCGTGACTCGGTGCAATTGTGCGGATGTGTAGTGGGTCGATATTAAGCAAGCTTAGTACAGGGAGTGGCGACGTCGAAGGCGAAAGGGTGGCTCGCGCGAATGGAATGCAAGAGGAGCTAGCGGATGCAGGAGCACGTCCGGTGCGCGGCATATGCGATCACCACACCCACTAGCTCGACTTGAAGCCCATGCCCGCAAACCAGCGAGCTCGAGAGTTTGGGAAGTGGTGGTCGCAACGCAAGGGTTCAAACGCTGCCGCGATCAGGCAGCTAGAAACAAAGCAGCTGCAGATAAAAGAGCCACGAGGCGCTGGAGGTGTTACAGGTAATCTGGGGTAAACAGGGCGCACCGGGCATGACTGCCTGGCACTGGTGGCGAAGGACATACCGACGTTGCAAGAGACGCATGGGCTCGTCGCTCGGTGCGAGTGGGGCGCTCCAGTTGTGGCGAAGATGCCCCAGTTGCACTCGTGGCGTTGAGGTAGCACTGAGACTGTCTGGAGCGGGATTGGAAGACTCCACTGGCAGGAATGGTGGACATGAAGGGACACGGTCGGAGTCGCTAGCGACCGTGGCTGTGGGGGGACCTTTGCCGTTGCTGCCGTGGTGGCACCAAGGCGTCGGGGTTTCTATTCAAGGATCGCCGCCTGAAGTGATTGATCCCACTGAACAGATCTGGCGACCAACAACGCCGGCTGTCTGCCAGAGTACAACTTAGCCCGAGACCGGATTATCACCCGCCTTTCAGTGTCGGTTATGATGGATGGCCCGGTCATGATTCGCTAGGTCGTTATTTTAGATGAGACTATGATTGTATCTCGTCAATATACCTGCTAATATCTAGGTGCACTGGCAGATTGGCAAGCCTCGAATTCGAAACATCGTGCGGCTTTCAGCCTACTACGCTGCCTCACCGGCTCCTCGCTGGAAAATTATAAAGCTGGGTCTAGATGCTCAACTGGCTATACATGTATCAGAACATCATCCCTACCGTTGCCTGTACCGCCTACTACGCGTATCGCAATCCTCCGACGTCCTTCACGTTTCAATCGCAGCGACCGCTGCATAGAGAGATAATAGGCAATAACGTATCTTTCAACGAAGTCATCGAGCTCCAAAGACTCGCCCCCATCGCCGCACTAGATGACATCTCTAAGTCGCCGGTAGACCCGGCTCCCGCGATCCTCAGTTGATCATGTCAGTTCGATGAGAATCCTTCCAAACATGACTCTCTCGCTGCGACGCCTTCATTTCTTCAAAACTAGAATGGCGCGGAACAACTGTCGTGCTCGTCAGGTAACCGTTGTCATGGGAGGCACATGAACCGGCTGATGCGGAGGCTGTAGGGCATGTCAAAGGCGTGCGCCTCCAGCACCAACGTCTGGTGCTGATGAAGGCCATTCCTCGGGAGCGACAGGTCATCCTCGATGCCGCGATGGTTGCGCCTTCAGACGGTGAGGAGGGATTTACTTACTAGATCTCTGTCCGAAGGTGAGCATGAAAGAGTCCCTTCTGTGATGATACTGCTATTAACGGCAGTTCTGGAGAATATAGATCAGAAAATCTGGTGTGAAGATTGACTGGAAGCTGCATCTATTGGCCATCGAAGCTCTCGTGTTCACCAGACGTGTAGGATTCGCTGCTGTCCGTGCATCCACAAATGTAACGCAGACATCTCTTGTGATATCCGTCCTGATTTATCGACGGAGTCGAAGATCAACCGAGTCAAGTTAAATAGACCAAATTTTGCTCTCCGTTTTATATCTTTCTACCTCACCTCACGATGCCCGACGGTCCAAACATTCAAGCGAACTACTTGGACGGGCTTCAGGAAGGATACCGTTTTGCACAGAGTGAAGTCCCAACAATTGTCATGGAGATGGCTTTGTACGGTGTGTAGCATGTTTTGGCATATCTCTACTGGAGCTTACATCGGTGAGATAGGCATAAACTCGTCCCTGAGCACCGTCACAGCGATTATGCTACTACGTCGAAACACAGCAGAGGGATTGGCACATAAATGGCTCCTCATGGTACTCATGCTGATGTTCATGATTGCGACAGCAGTGAGTTTAGCTACCGTGCCTGGAAGGGCTCCCAAAGAAAAGGTGGAGGCAATGATTTTATCTCTCTAGTATGTTGTCTTGAGCATTGTTGGATTCTACCAAGACAGACCAGGCAACGCCGACAACCTTTCGACTTTTTTGTTCTCATCAGCTCGGCCATCTCTTCTGATAATACAAGCAGCTCTAGGAGACTCTGTGACCGTCCGTCGTTTCTCGCGAGTATTACCTCTCATTGACATTGCATTTACAGATCTGGCGCTGCTATGAAGTTTTCGGCAAGAATGTCATCGTGATCATGCTTCCAGCGTTGACTGCCCTTGCCAGTTTCAGTAGGCAGTGTATGCTTGTTCAACCCGATGTGCTCCTACTGAACAATTCCTAGTCTTTGGGCTGTATAGTGCGGGCACCGGCACTCGGGATCTCGTGGCTATATTCGTGCCATATGATCCAATATATGCATGGGCACGGAGTAGCGGGGTATGGGCCGCAATAACGATGGTTTGCACCATTTACTGCGCTTGTACGTATTTTCTTGAATGCAAGGTCCCGATCGAATTAAAAGTGTTGTTGTTTTCCAGTCGCAATCTCTTACAAGATATATTCGTCTGCCCGTCTAACCAAGAGCAACAAGTTATTTGCTACCATCTTCTTTGTTGTCGAGACAAGTTTGATCTACACACTGGGTGTCGTCCTATATGTGACAGCAAGCTTTGTAAACCTTAGCTCAGCCTTGGATGCCCGTGAAGTCCTGATGGCGACGGTCGTTCAGCTTCCTGTATGTCTTTCAGCACTCCATCCGTTCAACTCGTCATCCTGATTGCTACTTTCCGCTAGCCCCTTGTATTATGTCTTCTTATCCTACAGACCCGATTTTACAACGGCGGCAGCCAAGCCATCCGATACACGAACCCAGAACGGGCCCGCCCGTGGGATGCCCTGCGTCGTATCTTCGGGACCAGGAGGAAGGCTCCTGCCGACAGTCAGACGTCAACTCTCCGGGTGGACCCAATCGCAGTTCACGTTTCGACACACGCGATATCGGTGCCGGCAGAGGCCCCGAGCACGGACGCCGCAGACGACATGTCGAACGAGGACTATCGCGAGTTGGATGCGCTTGGACAGCAGGAGAAAAAAGTTTCTCATGTTTTAGACATTGCCTGACCCGGTCCGTACATTCTCTCGCCTTCTTTCTTCGTCTCTCCTTCGGCTTCGGCAGTGATGTACCCATTTCTTGTTGAGTACGGGCGACTGTGACGTGTACGACTCGCGCCGGTGTAATACCCATCAGACATTGTCCTCGGATGTTCTTGGTACTGTTTATTTATGGATGTCGACCATCTGCGTCATTTCTGTACGAAGACACATGATCGAAATTACGCTACTCGCGAGCTCATCGTGTTAGAAAACTAGGCTGAGGAACATCGCATCATGAGACAAACTCATTCCGCGAGCTCGATCGTGCGAGCAGAAGTCGTAACAAGAACCAGAGTCGTGGGCTGTCGGCAGTGCGCGCGATAACAGAGACCTTAGTGAGCATGAAGTTGGCAAAATACAAAAGCGCACTCGAAGCAGGTCATGCCTGGGTCGAGCGCACACTTGGTAATTTGTCAGAGATTGGCAGGAAGATCATAGAGTCAATAACGCACCCTGTTGCCAGGCCGCGCCGGCTCATCAAGCCGTCCTTCCGCCCCGTAGCTTGCTCCAGCGGGGCGACCCGGCGCGGTCTCGAGGCATATATGCGGGCACTGCGTCCACTAGCACTACTTGAAGCCCATGTCCACAAGCCGAAGACTTTAGCGGTAGAGGCGGCCGCTACAGACAGCACTAGTGCCGAGGGCGCTGCAGGAAGGCTCGGAAAGTAATGGACGTAGTAAGATCCGAACGGCGTACCCAGGCGAACGAGCCGTGGGTAGCACCGTAGCAGTGCCGTTGCTGCCGCGGTGGCACATGGCTGTCGGAATCTTTGCTCGAAGATCGCCGACCCAAAAAAATGATATCTCGCGCCGTAGCTTCGTACCCTGCGAACCTGAGCATCTGCCAGCGAGATGGATTCTCCGTCTTTGATCGACGTCCACTTCAACGTCGACTCTTGCAGCCTGGTTACGGGCCTGATTATTACTAAGGCTGAATGAAGTCGCCAACTCGTTGCGACGGAATACCGCTCAAAGAAAGGCAAGAGCTATCTAAACCTATGGATACATTTCGTCAATAGTACTTACATCTCACCGTTACCAGTCGTGTCGCATGGCCCGTGAGAGCCCTAGTAGTCTTCACCGGATTCTCAAACTACCAAAGCAAGCTTCCGTCTTCGATCGAATAATGCCGCTCCTAGCCATAGCGTTGTTGTTGTCGTCGTCGTCGTTACTCATGCTGTCCGAGTCCATCATGTGTACCGCGCCTTCCAAACTACCGTTTGCTCCAACTGCCGTGACCAAGCCACACAGAGCTCGGCCATGGCGGATATCAGCGACGTCGCTGGTCTCTGTGGACTTGCCATCCTTCCCTCAACGGACATCCTCCATCAGCAGCTTGCTCCTGTCATGGCCCAGCGAGATGCCCGAACCTGGCCGGGTATGCCCACACCATGTATCTTCATCTCGTCCTGCGATACCTCCGTCATTAGCAGAACGGGGAAGGGCGCAGAAAGTACGTCAGGTGACCGGTGACCACGGTGACGAGACTCGGAGGCGCGCGGACCACTTGAGGCAAGCGCTGAAATCGTTTAGGTATGTGCGTCGTTGGTGCCTGCAAATCACACTGATGAAAAATTATAATTCAGAATAGACAAGTGCTTCACCTGCTGCTGATGCGGAATCATCTCCACCAGTGCAAGAGGCCGACCATGGCATTGCGATATTGGTACTGTCTTTGGGACGCAAAGGAAGGAAATTTCAAATTCAAGTCCACCCGAAGCATGCATGGTGTGGGCTCTTGTGCGATGGCACTGTAACTCATGGCATGTTCAGAGAAATCAAAATCAGAAATCCGGTTCATGAATTGATTGGTGATCGCGTGGAGCATGCGGCTGCCTGGGCGCCTGTAATTGTCTCACAGATATCCTCATCTATCTTCACGCCTTTCCTTGACATCCTCGAAAATCAATCGCGCCACGTTAAATGGATTGGGGTTCATTCTCCTCTTCGCCTCCCTTCGCGATGTCCGACCCCATTTACGATGATGCCCTTGACAAAATCCCGACCATCATCGCGGAAATGACCTTGTATGGTACGTGGCATATCGCAACTTATCTCTACTAAAGCTAATTTTCTATGGGAAGGCATACATTTGTCTATGAGTACGGCTACAGCAATCATGCTGCAACATCGGAGCACAGGAGGGGGGTTGGCACATAGATGGCTTTTCATGATGCTCGCGCTAATGTTCATCGTTGCAACGGTTGTGAGTTCAGATAGCTTCGCCGGAAGGGCCTCCAGATAAAGGGTTGATAGCCTAATTTTGCATATCTTAGTACATTGCCATAAGCATTGTTGAAGTTTATCAGGGTGCCACGTCCTTCGGTGGCGACATCCCTACACAATGCACGGCTGCGCGTCAATTCCTCCTGGTTATACAAGTAGCTCTGGGAGATACAATAACCGTTCGTCGTTCCTCGCAAGTATCACCTCTTACTAACCTTCGATCTACAGATTTGGCGCTGCTATAAAGTCTCCAGCAAAAGCATTATTGTGGTCGCACTACCAGTGTTGACTGCCGTCACCAGCTTCGGTACGCCAGTGCATGCTTTTAGACAGACGTGCTGCTTACAATGCCCAGCCTTGGGGTTGTTTTTTGCGGGGACTGAAGCTCAGGCTTTAAATCAGCTCGGAATCATGTCGCTAAGGAGCGGGATATGGGCCGCGATCACGATGGCTTGCACCGTTTACTGCGCTTGTGGGTATTTTCTCGATCCGATCAAGCTATAATTACCACATTTCTCCAGCTGCGATTTCTTACAAGCTTTATTCATCTACTCGTCTTTCTAAGAGCGGCAACTTATTTACCACCATGCTCTTCATCATCGAGACAAGTTTGATCTACACACTAGGCATCATCGCATATGTGGTGGCGAGTGTGACAAGAACCATCTATGCTCCCAATGGAGTCATCGAGACACAGGACTTATTCATGGGGATGGTTGTTCAGCTCCCCGTACGTCTACGCAGCACTCGAGATAGTCAACAGATCATTCTAATCGTCACTTTGTGCCAGCCCATCGTGTTATGTCTTCTTCTCATACAAAGCAGATTTTATACCAGCGGAAATCAAGCCGTCCGATACTTGAATAAAGAGCGAGCCAGGCCATGGGCTGCTTTGCGTCGCTTTTTCAGGACGAGAAGGGAGGCTTCCGTGGAGGGCCAGATGATCCCTGTCAAAATAGCCCCAGCCGCAGCACGCAATTCAATGCACACTATGTCTGCAGAATCCCACCAATGGAACGCAGACGACGCGCCCTCCGCAAATGAGTCCGAGTCTGACACGGTCGGAAAGCAGGGGAAGGAGATTTCCGGTATTTTGGATATAGTCTAATTCGTTCTGTCCGCTGTTACAACTTATTCATTGGTTCTCACTACGTAGCTATCTCTCGTCGGACACGCACTATTGTAACAAGTACCCTCTTGATATTGATGTGGACGTCTATTCGAAATCATCTTGCTCGTAAGTTTGATCCACTCGAGAGCCCCACAAATAGGGAACATCTCATGTCGCCTATACTGGAGATAATTCTATAGCAATTTACAATGTGCGTCAGACCGCAAATACGCCCGCGAAATACTTCTCGACGCCCTCCGCACCGCCGACAAGCGCACCAACGACGCCATCTGGCCGCACGATCGCCACACCCGTCGCCCCGTACGCAGGGTACGCGTGGCCCTGCTTGTCCTGCAGCACCAGATCTGCGTTCTCCACTCCCGCCGAGGCGATCGACTCCTGCGACCGAACCACGACGGTCCTAATCAGGCCCGCCGGGAAGCGTGCCAGTGGCTGCAGCACGGAACCCGTCTCTCCGTCTGCGAAGACAAGCACAGTGTGGTGGTCCAGACCGAAGACATCGAAAAGCCTCTTCTCCTCGCCTGTCTTCAGATCCAACAGCCCAGGCGAATCCGGAGCGCGGTCGCCCGCGTGCAGTCTCCCGTCCTCTTCGGCGACGTAAGTGCTCGCGGTGAGCTCTGCGGCCTTGCCTTTATCGTCCGCCTCGAGTTCCTCGACGGCTTCGTCCACCACGACCGGGCTCCAGCGATAGTGCACGCCGAGCTGGTTGAGGATTGTCGAGCGTTGCCACGGAGACAACCCTGCCCCCTTCCCAGCAGGCGGCGCGGGACCGCTCGGGCTGTTCACTGGGTTGAAGGTGCGGTTCATGATGGCTGTCGTCCGCTGGAGCATCTCTTTGATTACTGGGAGGCGCTCGGCGTTGTAGCTTTCGAGGAGAGCGGGCGAGGCGAGGCATTTGGTGGCGAGCGCGAGCTTCCAGCTGAGGTTGAACTAGAGCGGGGAGTCAGAAATGTTGGTAGGTGAGAAGGGTGAAAAAGCGTACCGCATCCATGATGCTGGAATTCATTCCTTGGCCGCCCGTCGGGCTGTGGACGTGCGCTACATCTATACGGGCGTGAGCATAGTGACAAGGTGATCCAACACATTGACGACGGACCTCCAGCTATGAACACCCTTCCCTTACCGAAGTTGCTGACAAGGCGGATGTTGGGCCTGTGTGTCCAAGCACGGGTCAACCTTTGCACAGTCTCGCCGGAGCAACATAAATGACGAACCGATAGTCCGCAATGGTCTCGACCTTGCCGATCTTAAGCTCTGGAAGCTTCGCGAGGCCGTATATAAAGTCCCGGAGGTATTCATGGTCTTCGACGGCCCTGGTGTAGTCGAGGTTGGGTCCGAAGGCACTGAGGAAGTAGATATTCTCCTTTGCCGAGCGATTCGTAGGACGAAGCATGAATCTGTTCGAGACCGTGTCCGCGTCAACCGTCACGTATGCAGAATGATACTCAGAGAAATGATACGAACGCGTCGTTAGGCACATCACCGAACTTGTGCCAATGCTACAATACGAAATGTTAGCTTTCATGATATCAAGTAGAGCAACAAACACGAACCTCTTGGTCGATACCGGTTACCTCAACGTCTCCGATAATAACATGAAGAGCATCTCGCGTCTCTCCAAGAAAAGAAAGGTCCAACAGTTTGCGGACGGCGCCTGTGCATTTCCGAGTTCAGCGTGACCCAGAAAAGCGTGAAGAAAACGATGTAATACCTTTAGCGCCATCCGCACCTATCACATACTTGGCCGTTATAGTGTTTCTGGTTTCCTTTCCGTCTTGCTTTCTTATTACATCGGCAGTAACAGAATCTTCTTGTTGCTCGAGGTGAACTAATTCCGTCGCTAACTCCACTTCGATACCAAATGTCCTCAGATGATCACGAAGGATGCCGCATGCCGCATCTTGTCCTAAGAGATGGGCGCGACGCTAGATACGGATGAGTTTCGTACATGGATCGTCTTACTTGCACGACTTACTTCGGGATAGGTTGGGGTGGGCTCTAAGAGAGGCGCGATAGGATACGTTTTCAGAGGCTTTCCGTCCTTCCATTCCTTATAGTCGATAACAGGGACACTCGACTTCTTTATGTCTTCAAGGACACCAAGAAAATGGTATACCTCAAGAGTCCGGGGCTTGAAAGACGTCGGCTAAGTCAAGAGTATACTCCAGGGTTGACACGCAGAGTCGCATACCATGATACCAGCACCGCGCTGTCCTAGAGGATGCTGCGGCAGTTTCTCAATAATGCGTACAGATACACCGTTCTTCGCAAGGGTCAAAGCAGCAACGAGACCAGTGGGACCAGCGCCAATCTAGCACAGACAGCGTCAGGACAAGTTTATGAATGGAGACAGCATGAAATCACCTACGATAAGAACGTCGACGTTGGAAGACATGGTGAGAAAAATGTGTTTGGTAGAGAGTAAGACCACAGTACCAGTGGATTGTCGAACATGAACGTCGTCGGACCAGCTCTTATATAGACCAGCATCCTTCAGCATAAGGTCCATTCATTACGTGTCCATGAAATTTACCGACTCGAGCTTAAGCTCAAGAGTGAATTGCATTGTCCAACTTCGAGAAATTGTGCAATCAGCTCTCCTTGTACAGGCTGCGCGAATGACTGCGGGGCACCGACACGTCAGTCGCAAAGACGGGTGTCTATACGAGTTCCAACGGTGTGATCATGGTCCCGTCGGGTGTGTCGTGCGTTGGATTAAACTGTGACGCAGCGCAGGCCTGCATTTGGTTCAAATTCGCAAGTCATTGTTACGCTGATTGTAACATGACAGGACTCGGAAAGATCTGAATTGGTTTGATAGTGCCTTAGCTAAACCCAGTATCGTAAGAGGTTTTCCTCACCAAACTCGTCGTCGTTCACGGCCCGCCCGTGCTGCGCATGCTGCGCCTTCCGGGGCCCGTCGTTAACTCACCTCACGCCTGAGACGGACTCTAGCTGAGACTCGAGGATGAAACAGGTCGGGCTGCACGATTCGGACTCGGCACTGGTATCAGAGGCACACTCTGGGCGCTGGTACATATCTACCTCGTCCGATGGCGTGAACCGGGTAAAAGCCAGCTTGATTCAAGAGGATAATTTCCGACAAAATAAAGCAAGTAGTACAAGTATAGGAGCGGGATCTGGAGAGAAGGACGTGGCCCGTTGTGATCAGACAGGCCTCAGAGTGAAATTTCTGACCCTAACCCACTGCATAAGTTGCCGCCGGCCTCATCGCTTCGGAATTTGTTATACAAATTCCTGCCCTTGCTCTCGTCCGTCATAGCGCTTACTGGCTTAGCTGCCTTGCTATAGTTAGACACTGCAAGATTATTTGAAATGGACTAACCACGAACAAACTTCTCCTCAGGTTGGAGAGCTTTATCCTAGACCTTTGGTCCAGGTTCGACTCAAGGTGCGAATATCGTGTACGCTGTGATTGAGCTCGTCGAATCTCAGAACCTCCTAGTACCTGCCGCCCAATATACGAGCCTATTCAAACAGCTAGATCTGCTTCGCAATATACACTCTGATTCGCAGCCTCGCACTTGCTGCGCAGTTCAGTCGCATCGATACGAAGCGCCGTCGTTCCACGTAAGTAGTCATTAACTGATGGCACCCTCACAGTTCATTAAAGCTCCTGGTATATAAGGCGACAGCTTGCACCAGCCATATCGACAGCTATCTACATCTCCTCGCCCTCTCGTCTTCGGCGCGTCTTCAACCTCCTCAACCCCAGAGCACAAAGGTGGGCTGATCGATCACCGGGAATGTCCGGACTGTAGAACTCACTCAATCATGGTTAGCGTCAGATTGAACCTCATCCGCACCTCCATCATGCGTATCGCAGTTCTCCCCGGCAGTGCGCGCGACAATGGCAACAACCAAGGCATGCAGCACTGGGTCGCCGCAGCCGTCAACAAGGCGAGCGAATCGCCGGTCGACGTCGTCCTAGGCGATCTCCGCAAGCCGCCGATGGCGTTAGGCCCTGTCGTGGACCCCGTCATGGCGGCCCTCAACAAGGATCCCTCCAAGTACGGAAACGAACCCACCCGGGAGTGGAGCACCTTCGTCTCGTCATGCGATGCCTTCGTCATCGTCACGCCGCAGTACAATTGGGGCTACCCCGGCGAGCTCAAGAACGCGCTCGATCACCTCTACTGGGAATGGCGCGGAAAGAACGTCGTACTCGTTACCTATGGCGGGCATGGCGGCGGCAGGTGTGCGGAGCAGCTGAAGATGGTCCTGGAGGGCGGGTTGAAGATGCGCGTCGTGGGCGCGGTGGAGGTTACGTTGCCAGAGGATTATATTCGGGCATCAACCAGGGTGCCAGCCAACGGTGCGGAAGAGTTCCCTGAGTTCCTCAAGGAGCGACAGGCGGATCTTGATGGCGCGTTGTCTACGCTCTTCGAGGCAGTCGGGAAGGAATTGGCGAAGTAGAATTAAAGTGAGCATCATTCGTCTCATCTCGCGACGATTATGTTGCTCACAGTCCGTCTAGATGTATCAGTACTCGATAGCTCTGTTATATAGAAATGTTTTACCATTATGTATAGGCGACTCATACCGGGCCTGTTGTTCCATGCACCGACTGAGCCAACCGAGTGCTGATCAGGTATACTGATATATTTACTACACAATGCTACAGTAACTACAGGTGTGCATGCACTGTCAGTATTATATTGGTTTCGGAGATTCTGACGCATGTCGAGACAAGACTAATTGAGGGTGTGTACATGTTAGGCCAACCGTTGCTCTTCAACTCCATATATTGGCTAAGTGAGATCTCGTCTATAACTCGGATATGGTGTAATGGCTAACATTACCGCCTCTCAAGTGGTACGCGGTAGCTCGGGGTTCGATTCCCCGTATCCGAACTTAAATTGTTTCTATGATATCCTTTTTGGCAACGTCGACCCGGCAGCCTGTTTGCGATGCTACGAAATTTGAGCTCGAGACGTCGACACCGTAAGCTCAGCCAAAGGCGATCTCAATTCACAAGACCAGGATTCAATAACAACACATCATTAAATATTCCCACCCATCTATCGTCTGTCTTGCTACGTCGACATCTATACATTGTTGTAATTTCCTAGATCATCTTAGAGCTCGAGCACACATTCCTGTGCTCACACCAGAGGTGCCGGTACTGATGTTGAACAGTGAACCAGCCAACTAAGAGAGAAAGAGAGATTAAGATACACCGCAGCGACTTGGACTGCTTGGTCCAAAACACTGCACAAGTAATACACTACGATACCTAATACGATACTGCAATAACACACAAGCTATACACACGAAGCGAAGCAAAGTGAATAATTGACGCCTAACCCCAAGGTGCCTTCTCCCTCCGTGGCGCATACCCACGATCCGGAGACCCCGGCGGCGGCCCCCCTCGTCCCCGCCCGCGCCTCGGCCACGCACTCCCCTCCGACGCACGACGGCCCTCCTCCGGCGCCCTGTTCCTCCCCCGCCCACCACGCGCCCGCCCGCGCCCACGGTCGCCCCGATCCCGCCCGCCCGCATACGGCGGCGGCCCGCCTCTCGGCGCGCGCTCGTCGTACCGGTCGTACGGCTGTGGGGGCGGCTGAAAACCTTGATTCGGCGGTAGCGGTGGCTGCTGTGGAGGCATCTGAAGGGACTGAGGCACGGAGAGCGAATTCGGGGGCGTGCCGCCAAGCTGCAGACTCGCTAGTTGAGAGCTCACCCAGGGCGAGGGCACAAGGGGTCCTGAGGCCATGAAGGGCGGCGCTGGCTGCGGTTGAGGATACGATAGCATGGCAGGTTGCGGAGGTGGTGCAGCGATGCCTCCGAGGCCAGTTGAGCGCAAGGTCTGCAGCATCGCCTGCACCTGCTCGGGAGTGAGAGACGCTACCTCGGCTGCTAGTGCGGGAGAGACGCCGGGGGGTGCCGCCAGGGGAGGCTGGCTCACAGAAGGAATTGACGGTGGCTGTGGAGGAGTCGCACTGAGTCCTGGGATAGGGGGTGTAGGAGTGTGAGAAGAGATAGGAGGCAGGTTGAGAGCGCGGAAGAGGTCGGGGATTGACGGTGTGGGCTGGCCTGCTGGGAGAGAAGGCATGGGCTGCTGAGGAGGCGGGTGCAGATGCGAAGGCGGCGGTGATAGTTTGCCTCGGTTGAGAACCCAAACGCCGATAAGGTGGTCGGCCTTCCTTTCCTTTGGCAATTGCAGGCTGTCCAGCATCTCAAGGTAGTCCGGGAGGGGATGGGCACTGAGGAGTGGGATCACATAGAGCTCCTTGCCCCATTCACGACCTCGATTGCCCCACGGGAAGATCAGACCATGCCGGCTACGAGAATCAGAACGTTAATCTACGCAGTAAGTTCAATGAATGAAAAACACGTACTCCTTGTTGATAAGGAAATCCGCAAGCTGCCTGAACTTCGCGCTGTCCGCTTCGGAGCTGGGATCGAAGGTGACGGCAACGAGCTCCTTCGTAGAATTCATACGCGACTGCAAGAGGTAATTCGCCGAGTTGGGCACGGGCACGCGGCCGTCAATGCGCAGCTGCTCCATGGGGAACAAGGTTCTCCACAACGGCGAATCCTGCTCTAGAGTGCGCCCACCGATCTGTCGTGCGAAGACGTGCGTCTCTTGTGGGATGGTCGAGTCGAGAGGCATGCTGAGCTGCAGAGCCACAAAGAACAGATCAGCACAGGCGAACAGGGTGATCTAGCAGGAAACTTACAATGCCAGTCCACACATGCGGCAGCTTCTCAAATACCTCTTCCGGACTCGGCTGGGGCGCCTCGGGCTCGGCGGGCTGCTCGTCCTCGTCCCTCTCCAAAAACATGTCGAAGTCCTGATCATCAGCCTCCGTCTCGACGTGCGCCTCCACATGCATCTCGTGGTCCCCATCCCCATC
Source organism: Dentipellis sp. KUC8613 (assembly GCA_002286715.1). Lineage (NCBI taxonomy): Eukaryota > Fungi > Basidiomycota > Agaricomycetes > Russulales > Hericiaceae > Dentipellis > Dentipellis sp. KUC8613. The sequence goes on along the minus strand of NSJX01000005.1, from coordinate 1,078,519 downwards.
CACCATCGCCTCGTGTTGCTCCCCTATGTCCGGTGGCGGGGTCGGCGGGCGGTCGAGCTCCAGGCCGTCTTCTCGCTTCGTGTCTGAAGGCCCGGACCATAAGGTGCTCAGGTCGAACGAGGCACGGGGCGCCATGTCGGGATTGTTCGCCGCGAACGGTGAGATGCCGGTGACGGGCTGAGTAGGGGTCATTGCAGGCTCGGGGACAGGCGCAGCAAGCTCGGCAGCACCAGGTCCCTTTTCGAGAGCAGGCGTTGGTAGTGTAGCGGCATCGGTGGGCTCCTCGTCGATGTGAATGAGATCGCCTAGGTTGAGTTCTGTCTCGAGAGGCTGCATGTCCGAAGCAGAGGGCATGAACAAAGGATTGATGGGCGGTCGGGTGATGCCATAGGGCGTCGCGTCAATGGGAGATGTCTGCATAGCATGCAGCGGGACAGGCGGTGGTGCGCCCCATGAAGACGGCCCAGACGGTGTAATTGGCGACTCAGGCGGCATAGACGCTGACGGCGCGCGGGGCCTCATCCTCGCTTGCCGTTCGCGCTCCCTCTCTTTGCGTTCACGCTCCTCTTCCTCCTCTTCACGCGCGATTTCGCGCTGCCGCTGTCGCGCCAGGTCTTCGTTGACATCCTCGATGTCCTCGAGACCTTTATGTGTAATTTTTGCGCGCGGCACGGTCGCCTTCTGCAAGATAGAGTGTGCGAGTGCCTCTTCTTCTGCATGCTTGATCGACGCACGCGTCTCCTCTGAAGCCAGATCAGTCGAGGACATCCCTGCCAGCGTCACTGGTGCAAGGTCGCCTGATACGATTCGCTGATGCAATTGTACACGATCCGCCTGGGGCAGGTTGAAGCTAATCATCCGGAATCGCTCCCTAGAAACGCGTCAGCAATATAAAAGGTGAATATGAAGGACGCGTACTTGTACTTCGCGCCTGCGCTCTGCTTGCCCTTATCCGCCTCCGCATGGGAGTCGTACATACACTGCTCGAGCGTATCTGCGTAGGTATTCGCCCGCGCCTCCAACGCTGCCTTCTCTTCTTCCGACAACTCCTCTGGCTTCTTTTCTGACCCGTACGTCATGAAAATCTTGAGCAGCATCTCCCGCAGCTTGCTCAAGCAGTACTTGCGCGTGGGGTCGTCGGCCGCAGTCGATCCTGAGCGTGTTCGTTTCGCGGGTGGCGCATGGGTAGACGACTTGCGCTTCAGGTGGGCATGCGACGACGCTGGAGACATGGACCTTGTGGCAGACTGGGACTTGATCGTGCTGACGCTGAGCTTGCGTGCATTGCTGGTAGATGCTTTCTTCCCTGCATCGTCTGAGTCGGAATCAGAGTCGTGAACCCGTCGGGAGGTTTGCTGGACACACGCGGTCAGTACACAATCGACAGAAGAGCAGCACACGACGCACCTTTCCCTTTCCCTTGCCCTTGCTTTTCTTCCCTGTCTCCTCGACATACTCATCCTCCGTCCCATCGTCGCTCGACTCGGACACCTCCGCCGGCTCTGGCTTCTCCTCCTCCTCCTCCTCCTCCAACTCCTCTGCTTTCACGGATGCGTTCTCGGGCGCAGGTGGCTCTTCAGGCGACACGGGCTCGACGGCATCGGGGCCTTCCCAGTCCTCTAATCAAACAAACAACACGGATGCAAGTCAGCAACGCTGCGGACGCACACAACACGCAAAAAGGACGAGGGCACGCATGGTGGAAACGGGTCACTCCAGGCAATGCGAATGCGCTTTCCCGCCGGTGCCTGTGCACGGTGCTCGTGCAGGACGGCTGTCCCGCCAGCGGCTATCACTCAAGACCTCAGGCCAAGGCGCCCGTCGGCTGCTGCGGTGCAGTCTACGATACTACTGCGCTTGTAGGGCGATAGCCAACACTCCTCGAGCACCTCCGGCGCGGGGCAGAGCAGCAGACACGGAGAGAAAGACGTGACGTGGATACATGAAGCGGTGAATTACATGGGGGCCACAGTATGGAGACGCCAAATGCCAAGGAGCGTAGCAGGAGTGGGCACGGAAAAGCCGATACTTACTGACGGTGCGGCGTCCTGTCTTCTCTGTGCATGCCTGGCAGACGTACATGACTGCGAGCATGATCAGTATACGACAGAAAAAAAAAAGAGCAATCGCTGGATACTCACCAATCTCATCCGCATCTTCTCTCTTGAGATCAATGCATCGAAAATGGAACCTGTGTACCATCGTCAGTAAAAGCAGTCACCGACGCGGGACGCAGTGAAGCCCCTGGCCGGATACGCACCAGTCCTTACAAAGGCCACACTGGACCATAGGTGTGCCATCGTCGACACCCTTACAAAGACAATACACCTCGACCTTCGCCTTGCCCTTGCCCTTCCTGTCCTTCGTGCTTGTCCTCGCCGGCGGCGGCTTCGCCTTCGCCACTGCCGCCTTCTTGTTCTCCTTCTCGTGGGCAGCGCTACGGGTCTGTCGGGTCGCAGCCTTGGCTTGCGAGCGGGTCGTCATCCTCAGCTTAAGTACAGTAGCCTGCAGCCTAATAAACCAGTCTGTGTCGTCGTCGCTGGCGACGCTGTATTGTCGGCGGGGTTGCGGTCGTCGTCGTCGGGAGACAACTTATCGCTGGTGGGAAGATGGAGTCATCAATGCGCGCGTGCCCGACAAGGTTGGAGCTCCGACGCTCCCACGCCACAGCGCTTTGAACGCGTCCGGCGCGTCGCGTCAGCCGCGCGTGCTGCTCGCTCTTGACGTCCACGACGCCGGGAGCTGTGGACAATGTCCAAATGGTACGCTCTTGATACTCGTTTCGTCTTGCTAACTATGGTGGGCGGATGCTTTTTCCAGGATTCGTCGATTTATTGCCGGGCGTGGCGCTCGAGAGAATCGCGAGTAGCATGCCCTGCGACAGTCTTTCCGTTATCTGCAATTGTATCCACCCCAATGCATTGGATTCGTTCTATCTAGAACGCAATGCATATACACGTCCCAGGTGAGTAACCATGTTCATGACTCTTTCGTCCACAGTATTCTACTTGGTACATTGCAGATACTGTATATGCGCACTGCGCTTCTTCGCACATCCGCCAAGTTCTCTCATCTGGCTCTTTGCCACATAAATCGCAGATATGCCATACAAGCTCGAAACAGCCAGTCATATGCTTCATGTATGCGCGCAAACTCACGAGCGTACAGCTGCGCAGCCTATCGCTTTCACTGCCATTTCATTCATTCCACGGACAGAACGTCACGCACAGCATGTCAGCGCCGCATATATCCCGGTGGGCTCTCATCTATATCCCGCATTCCCACTGACATTTGGTCCTTGATGTTCGCGCACTCTTCAGTTCTAGGTGTAGCGCAAGCACATGCCATCTGCCTTGGGAATCCCGCTGCTGCGCGCTGACAGCTGCTATGCTTGGCCAGCTATCACTGAATCTGCGAAGTGGCCGCACTCGAGGGGTCGCATAGCTGTCATACCTTGGTCCTTCAAGCAAGTACTGGACTCGCACATCTTGCTCGGCGATATGTCGCAGTCCACGCGGCTTTCACGCACGCACTAAGGTGACAGGCCGCCACAATGCCCACACATCTTGGCACATCGCGAATCGTGATGAACATCCCCTCGGACCGCCCTCGCTGTCGTGACTCTCGTCCTCGAATGGACGATCCCGGCTGGTATAGCCTGAACTCACCACACCGACGTCAAAAGAATGCAACTCTCCGATCACAACGCCCAATTATCATTCTTTCGCCCGCCATGATCAGGGCCTCCATATGCATTCCTGTTCCGGTCTCAGAATTCGAAGCTCCCCGCGCCCTCGCGCATCCGACGTGCCGCCGCGCTTCGCTATCTCCCACCGCTCAGGGCAGTCCCACAAACGTCGGGGCGGACGCGTCAGTCCGTTCTAATCTGGGCCCGTGCAATGCAATGTTCCGGCGATAGGCCTTCAATGGACCAGCAATGGCCCTCCCGCCGTGGAAGACTCTACATGACGTGCTCTAGTCCGAATCCATGGCATTCGCATATGGGTGCATGCCACTCTTCTGAATGGCCTGTCAGTGTCAGATAGCAGATGCGGGCGCACGGAGGCGTCGGCAACCCCCACCCTGCCGCTCCAATCCGCTCTGCCGAGGCTCTATCAGTGGAGGGAGGGATATGGCAATGCTAGCTCCGTGACATGTCTGTCCTTTGCATGCATGCATGCATCCCTCACACGCGTACGTCCACGGGATGCAAACAGGCGACGCCTTCGCGAAGCACGGCACCGCGGCCGACGCTCCCGACATTTCGACCCGAATAACCATAACCTTGTTCCAGCTGGCCCCTCTGTGTCTCCTGCGTGCATACGTACTCCACGCGCCGCGCGGGGACGAGCGTAAAGTCTACGTCTACGCAGGCCCCACCGCGCGCCTCGTGCACATGCATGTCCCGATTGCCAGCTGCCGTCCGCGCCACCCCCACAGTCCTCTGAGCCTCAGTACTCAGCACTCAGTCTATGCATGGCATCTGTCAGCCCCAGCCCCAGCCGCGCCGCCGCCCCTATCAGATGTGCGCGGGCGATCCGCGCCTGACAGAACCGCCCCCTCCTGCCATTCCGGGCCGCGTCTGCACTCGGGCTTCTGCGTGCGTGCATGCATGCATGCAGTGTCACCGGGCCGTGCCTGGGGACCCGTCTGCGATGCTTTTGGGTTGGTGCGGCGTCGAGGTCGAGGACGCGGACGCGGGGCGTCGGGCTCTGTATACATGAGCGAGCGCGCGCTAGGCTTGAAACGTGCGCGAGCCGTAAACCGCGAGCCGCGAACCACGTTTTACGGTGCACGCTCGAGTGTGCCCGTGGTCTCCGTGTTATAGCGGAGATGCGAGGCGGGCCGTATCCGGGTACGGGCGCGAGGGCGTAGCGGTATCCCCATCCCGGTGCGTTGGTGGACAGCGCGTCGCTGGCTATCTATCTCTGATCTGGCATCGGCATCGGCATCCATCGGGCGGTGTTCATGTATGGACTGGATGGACTGGATGGGAGGATCCCCGTGACGCGACGGATGACGCAGCGGTGTGGGGTAGGCGGCGGGCGCCACGCCGTCATTGCGACGTCAGGCTTCAAGACAGGGCTGGTGAGTGCAGGTGAGGGCGAAACGGCGCGCCTGGTGGTGGGCGCGTAACGGGAACTGTTACTGTTACTGTTACTGTTACAGCTGCGGCGATGGAGGTGCAGGTGCGTGCGTGTGTGAGTGTGTGCGCGTGGGGATGCGACGCGTGCGGGCCTCGGGCCTCGGAATCCGGGACGCACGCAGGGTTCGAAGCAGGCGGCGCGGGGAAAGGATGGAGGTGACGCGATCAGGCGGGCGTGTCAGGCACTATCTGCGCGTCGTGGTCGGGCTCGGAACGTGTGGGACGCACCCGGACGCTTGGAAGGTGTCCGCTCTGGCGTCCAGGGACGGGCGCGTCGGGTCGCTGTGCGCTAGCGCGATTGCTTAGACTGCTGGCTACTAGGCCTAGTACGATGTGTAGTAGTCATTAGCATCAGGCAAAAGCGATGCTTCAAATTATCGAGATGCGGTACTGGTGGAGTGGGTCCGCCGTGTGCTGGGACTGCGTCGATTGGCTGGAGAGTCACCGTCGGTGACTGATCAGAGGTGTCGGTCGCGAAGGCGCGAGTCGCCGTTGCGGTGTAATAATTCCTCGCCTCGTGCTGGGCCGTGTCTGCTCGCGTGCAGCGTCGACGACGTCGACAGAGCGACAACACGGCAGACAGAGCAGAGACTGAGAGACTGAGAGGACTACTGACCAGCGCCAGACGGTTGAGGCTGACAGTACCGGGAAGAGCTTCTCCCCGTGATCACCAGCGTGCGTCGCGCCGCATCACTTCGATTCTCTCCGACCGTTCCGTTACCCCCTCTCCTTTCTTTCTTCCTCCTCCTCCTCACCCTCGCGTTCTCCCGCGCGTCCACCCTGCTCGTCCGCCGTCGTGCGCGTCCAGGACGCAAGCTGCAGTCCCACCGGCAACCGAGGACACACGCCCGGAACGAGCTCGAGGATTCAGAAGCATACAGATAGGATCACATCTGACAGTGTAGTATTACTATCAGCGATAGGCAACGGTGCGTGTCCTGCTTCGACTCCACGCCTGTTGGCCGTGCTTACTGCCGTGGCTGCTATTCTCGTCGCCGGCGCCGTGCTCCTCGTGCTCGCTCACGCGCCCGCCAGCTCTCGTCGCTGCCGCACCACGACCGCGCAAGCGCCCTCTCGTTCCCTCCACCATACCCACCACCACCACCACCACCATCGTTCGCCCCGGGCCTCGCATGCCCTCGCACACACATGGCCGCAGCCATCGCCAGCTCCAAAATCAGCGTCTCCGTCTCGAACCCGTTCCACCTCGGGCGCAAGTCCGCCCCTGCGCCAGCCCCGGCCCCGGCCCCGCCGCGCCTCAGCCACACGCACACGCACGCACACACGCCCTCGACCGCGACCACCGCGTCGACTGCCGCCGCCGAGATGTCGCAGGCGGGCGAGGCCGCCCCGCGCACGTTCAAGCGCCTCCGCTCGTCCTTCGAGCACTCCATCCGCTCCGCGACGCGTTCCCGCGCCAAGTCGCCCCCGCCCCAGCTGCCCGCCGAGGACGAGTTCGGCACCATCACCCCCGTGCGCTCGCCCAAGGGCAAGGAGCGAGAGAAGGAGAAGGAGAAGGGCAAGGGCAAAGGAGCGGGAGCAGGCCCGAGCGCGCAGGTGCGCGTGGAAGAGGCGCCCGCGGCTGGCAGCAGCACGCCGCCGCCGCCCGCGAAGGACAAGGAGAAAGACAAGGACAAGCCGCGCGGGCTGCGCCGCCTCGAATCCAAGGTCACCTTCCGCCGCACGCGCAAGACGTCCGTCTCCGCCGCGCCCCCGCCGCGCGCGCCCGCGTCCCCCGTCTCCAGCGACGACGACGACGAGCCGCTCCCGGGCGGCTGGGCCCCGTTCCTCGCGCCCTCGCTGCGCGGCGCGTCCATGTCGTCCCCCGCGCTTCACATGTCCTCGCCCGCGCTGCCCTCGCCCCGCTCGCAGCCGTCCGTGCCGTCCTTCGACCCGCTCGCGACGCCCACGCGCGCGCGGCACGCCCCGTCCAGCTCGGTGCCGTCCAAGGAAAGCATCAGCGGCCCGAGCGCGCTCGCGCCCCGCCGCAAGCCCCGCCCCGCGCCCCTCCTCCCCTCGTCTCCTTCATCGCCTTCTCTGCCTCTCCCGTCGCCCCCATCATCCCCCCTCGCACGCAGCGGCTCGCGAAGAGACAGAGACCGCGACCGCGAGCCGCATTCCCCGCCCGACACCCCCACGCCGACCCGGACGTCGCACGCGCAGCTCGGCCTCGGCAGGCCCCGCGCCACTAGTCCCAGCCCCAGCCCCAGCCCGATACGCGCGCGCAGCCCGCGCGCTGCAAGCGGGAGCGGGGGCGCGGGCGGATCGAGTCTGTACAAGGGCCCCGCGGGATCGGCATCAGCGTCGCATCTACCCCTTGGGGAGCGCACAGCGTCGCCGTCGACCGTGCGCCGCGGGTCGATCGACGCCGGCACGAAACGGCCCTCGGTCGACGGCGGCGCGCGCCGCCCGTCGATGGAGACGGGGACACGACGGCCATCGCTGGACGCCCCGCGCCGGCCCTCGGTCGACCGCGGGACGTCGCCGTCGCCGAGCACACCGACGCGCACGACATCCCCGATTCCGATTTCAAGACCGCGCGCGCTGTCGCCGACGCTGTCGTCTGCGCAGAGGGCGAGGTCTGTCACCCCGACGCATGCGCAGGGCCCGGGTGCGGGCAGGGCGTACGTCCCGCCGCGGCATGCGGGCGCGAGCGCGAGCGTGGCCTCGCTTGCGAGCACTGCGACGCATACACCCGGCAATATCGCGCATACATCCACCAGTATCGCGCATACATCCACCAATACCGCGCATCCAGCCACCTCCCCCTCCAAGGACAAAGACAAGGACAAGGACGGCGCTCCTAGCCCCGCGGACCCGGACGACCGCGCCGCCCTGCGCTCGGCAGCAGCAGCCCTGTGCCGCGAGCTCGTGCGCCCGCTCGGCGGACTCGCCGCGCGCGAGGCGGCGGAGGTCGACGCGCGCATGAGCGCGCTCGTGCGCCTCGAGCGCGTGTGGGGCCGCAACAACGGCGCCACGCCCGCGGGCGAGGAGCGCGAGCGGCGTGTCTTCGGCGAGGCGCTGCGCGACGGGTACGTGCTCTGCGTGTAAGTGCCTCCTTCCCCTTCTCCTTCCCCTTCTTCTTCTCCTTCCCATATCCGGGCTTCTGTCTCCCCATGGCCGTGCTCGAACTTGAACTCGAACTCATGCTCTCCATGTTCTGTTTGCGCAGGCTGATGAACAAGCTGCGCCCGGGCTCGATCGCGCGCATCGACGCGCGCGAGGACGGCCGCGTGCGCACGGCGAACGTGACGCGCTTCCTCGCCGCGTGCGCGCAGCACGGGCTGCCCGCGGACGCGCGCTTCCGCCGCGACGACCTGCTCGACGGCGCGCCCGACGCGCTCGCGCGCGTCGCGCGCACCGTGCTCGCGCTGCTGCAGTGGGCCGAGGCGCCCGGCACATCCAGCATCCTGTCCAATTCCCACTCCCACTCGACTTCCAATTCCAACTCCAACTCAACCTCTAATTCCAATTCCAACTCGACGTCGAATCCCTCCAGCAAGAGCGGCTTCTACGGCTCCCAGCGCGCGGCCGCGTCGACGCCGAACCTGTCCGCGCCAACGAGCCCGTCCGGCATGGTGGCGCGCAAGCGGTGGAGCCCGCCCGCGCCCGCGCTGCCGACGGTGCGCGCGGACAGCCCCGAGGGCGACGGCGAGGGCGACGGCGACGGCGCGTCGAGCGACGGGCGCACGGCGGGGCGGAGGACGCCGACGGGCAGCGAGCGCGACGAGGTGCCGCCGATCGTGCCCGCGCGCTCGCCGCTGCGCGCGCGCCCGTCCATGTCCATGTCGGACTCGGTGCGTGCGTCGGTCGGCGACTCGGTGCGCGAGGAGGGCGAGGACGCGTTTGGGCCGGTCCCGCTGGGCGTGCGGCAGAGCGTGACGTCGATCAGCACGGGTGTGACCGAGTCGAGTGGCTATTCGAGCCTGTGGGATCGCGGTGGTGGGGGTGGGGGCGGAGGTAGGTTCGGCACGATGCGGACGATGACGACGGAGGCGACGTCGTTTGTGCCGTCGGAGTATCCGTCGTTTACGCGCACGGAGGGGAGCGCGGTTGCGGATGAGGTGGGGAAGAAGAGGGCGGAGGCGGCGCCTGCGTCGCCGGTGCGGATGCGGGAGCGGCGGCCGAGCGAGAGTGCGGGCGTGGATCTGACGCGGGTCGCGGAGGAGGTCGAGGAGGGGTTCGTGATGGTCCCGGCGCGGGACCACGAGCGAGAACGCGAACGCGAACGCGAGAAGGTGGAGCGCATCAAGCTCGGCAAAGGCAAGTGGCCCGACGACTTCCTCGACGCGATGCAGTCCATGTCCAAGCCCGTCCCGATCCGGCACAAGTCGCCCGAGCGCGCCGCGGACACGCGCACGGGCAGCCCGCTGTCGATCTCGCCCCCGCGCAAGCTCGCGATCATCGGCGGCGGCGCGACGCCCGGCGGCAGCGTCGACGCGCTCCCGCAGTTCCCCGCGCGCCGCCCGACGCACCGCGCGCGCCACTCGGTCGACACGCCCGTGCTCCTCCCGCGCGACCCTGCGTTCCGCCGCGACGCGTCGCCCGACGCCCCGATCTCCCCGACCGGCCGCGTCATGCTCCGCCGCAACAGCACCAAGGCGGGCGTGTCCGTGCGCCCCGGGCTCCTCCCGCGCCGCGGCAGTCCCGAGGGCGGCGAGGACGCCGAGCAGGACGCCCCGGTGCCGTTCCCTCGTGCAGTGTCGAGCGATCACAGCCAGGGGTCGCCGTCACCGGACGGCGAAGCGCCGTCGGGGCGCGACAAGGACAAGGACAGGCTGCCGCGGGGCCGCTTTCAGAGCGAGGTGGACGGCGCGAGTTCCAGGCGACGGCCGCGTCCGAATTCGTACGACGAGTTTGGTGGCAAGCCGGCGAGAAGGTCGAGGTTTGAGAGTATGGTGAATCTGGGGGTGGGCTCGAGCAATGCGAGTGCGAGCGATTTGCTGTTGCGGGACTCGATGGATGGGAGCGCGGTGAGACAGACGTTGATTGTGAAGGAGGAGGGCAAGGCGTCGACGCAGTATGTGAGTGTTGTCCTCGGCTGTGTCGGTGTTTCGGCGTGTGCTGACGGTGAGGCGGGTGATAGCAATTGGGTAATTGTATCGGTCGCGGGCAGTTTGGATCGGTGTATCGCGCGTTGAATCTCAACACGGGGCAGATGGTGGCGGTGAAGCGCATCGGGCTCGAGGGGCTGAAGGAGGAAGAAGTGACGCAGCTGATGCGCGAGGTCGATCTTGTCAAGAGCCTGTCGCACCCGAGCATCGTCAAGTATGAGGGCATGGCGCGCGACGAGATGACGCTTAGCATCGTGCTTGAGTGCGTCCATATGTACCTTTCTACCATTCCTGCGGGACGCTGACGTCGCTTGCAGGTATGCTGAGAACGGCTCGCTGGGGCAGACGCTCAAGGCATTCGGGAAGCTCAACGAGCGCCTCGTGGCGAGCTACGTCGTCAAGATTCTGGAGGGGCTACATTACCTGCACCGGAGCGACGTCGTGCACTGTGATCTTAAGGCCGCGAATATCCTCACGACGAAGAACGGCAACGTAAAGCTGTCGGACTTTGGTGTGTCCCTGAACCTGCGCGCTATGGAACGTGAGATCAAGGACGTCGCGGGCACACCGAACTGGATGGCCCCTGAGGTCATCGAGCTCAAGGGAGCCTCGCCCAAGTCCGACATCTGGTCCCTCGCGTGCACCGTCATCGAGCTCCTGACGGGCCGACCGCCGTACGGCGACATCGCGAATTCCATGACGGGTATGTCATCCTGGGCGCGGCTGTTATCGCGTGACTTACTGACCTCGACCCCGCTCGGCAGTCATGTTCCGCATCGTCGAAGACGAAATGCCGCCGCTCCCCGAGGGCTGCTCCCCGGCTCTCACCGACTTCCTCCAGCTTTGCTTCAACAAGGACCCGTCGCTGCGACCCAGTGCCGACCTGCTCTGTGAGCATGAATGGCTCAAGACGCACTGGGGTGCCCACAAGGTATGGACCTTCCTCTTTCTGGCGCTTGTGTGCGCTTGCTGACGAATGTGTTTGGCAGGACCTCCGCCCGCAGGACAGCATTCCGTTCCTGCGCCGCGTCAGCGCTGATCTCGCAAAGAACAGCGACGCCGTGCGCCACCTCGCCTCGCTGGACATTGAGGCGCCACTGCCTGAGCGACCAAGGCTCGACGACATCATCTCAGGCTCGCCGCGGCGGTCGTCCAATGGCCCCTCATCCCCTGTCGCGTCAGCCACGTCGGACAACGACTTTGCCATTCGAGAACACACCTTTGTCAAGACGACCTTCAGCAAACGTGAGTGGCTTGTTCTTTTTCGCGTTTCTTCGAGAGTGTGGGCTAACAATGGGGATTGCTTGCGTCGCAGCCGTCGTCTGCAGGGTGTGCATGGAGAACGTAAAGAAGAGCGCTGTTCTCTGCTCTCAATGCAGCCTCATATGCCACTCAAAATGCGCAGGCCGAGCGCCCCCGACATGCGACCTCCGATCCCAGCTGCTTCTCTACGCCCAGTTCGCCGAACGGGGCACTCCGGTTGACTTCATCTCCGCAGCGCGCGGCACCGCGACCGCCACTACGCCCGCCTCGGACGGTTTCGGCGCCAGCTCGTCGCGTGCCAGTCTTGACAGCGCCCCTAGCCCGCTGCCGCTGCAGTCGGGGCTCGTCAACCCGCCCAGCGCATACAAGGTCCCGCACCCGTTCAAGCGCTCGCGGGCGTCTCTTTCGCCGGAGCCCGCGCGCTCGGCTTCTTCCGCGTCGCTGGCCCATGGCACGTCCAAGTCGCCCGTCCCGCGCGAGGAGAACGTCATTCGGCGCAAGCTCAGCATCCTCATCCGGAACAAGGAGCCAAAGCCACAGCGTGAGCGCCCGCGGTCGGTGTCGAGCATCAGTACGGCGCGCAATACGTCGAGTATGCGGAGTATGACGACGACTGGCGAGAGCTTGTCCAGTCGTAGTCGGCATGCGAACAACAGCGACGTTAAGTCTGCGGGATCCGTTGCCGATACGGACCACAGCGTGACGTTCTCGGATGGCGGCCGCTCGGAGGCGGATGGCGTGCAGAGGGGGTCGAAGATGAGTGTCTATTCTGGCCCGTCTACGGTTCCCGACCACGGAGAAGAGGTTGCTGCGGCGGGTGTGCCAGGTGGGCTGCCCCCAACCGATACGCGCCGGGGCACTACGAAACGTGGCCGTGACGCTAAAGGCTCGAAGGACTCGAAGGACGGTTGCGTCGTCCAATGATTATGCCGTCTCATCGTATGTACTATTATTGCCTAGATCTCCTCATTCCTTCCACTTCCTCACCGTCACACAATTCCCCAAAACGTTGTCAGTCAGTTTCGGTCTTTTCACGCTACGGACTGTCGCAGATGCCTTTAGTTTTATCTTATCACTGGATATTATTTGTACTCTTACCCTCTCTTCCGGCCATCCGTCGTTACGTGCCCTGCGTCCTGCAGCTCATTCACTTCATTGCCCTCTTATGCACATCTCAATGCCATTCATACGCCCATATCTGATACCTTCTATTGCACATATTAATACCTTTCGCCCATCGTCATCCTCATTTTTCGTGTCACCCTCCCCCCCGACGGACTGTCGTGCTTTCCCCTGCCATTATTCCCAGTCCCACTAGGCCGTAGGTAGATCCAGCATATCCCTTTTGTCTCATTCCATGCCGCGCACGGTACACACGGCACTCCCGCGCGTTTGTACTATCGAGCAGTTCGCAGCGATGCGGTGTGCTTCGTCCCAATGCAATTAGTTTATGATGTATAAATTGCTGAGACCGTGAAGGGAACAGAGAGGTATACGGAAGAGGGTCACCATCCATTCAACACAGAGATTAGCATCGAATTTCGCCATTCGGTGACGATCCCAACCGATAGGCAAGCACGAAGTGTACAGATTGAGGTACTGCTAGACAACGTCAATTACAATCGGATTGCGCACTCGTTTCTCGCGCTGCCCTTCTACATAGTCTGCGTCCGGGGCGTGGGGATCCGATGGCGCCGTGTGCATGGACTCAAGTACGATTGGAGCAGCCTGAAAAGTCGATACCCGGCCATCGACGGGGGCTTTTCTCCCGGTCCTGAATACGCGGCAGAAGACAGTCCATGACTCGACGGTGGCCGGTTCGGAATCCGCCGTGTCCCGCATAGTGCTGCCTTCCTTGTTGCAAAACTTGATCTGCAGGATAAGCAGGCACAGCACGATGGGCTGGGACAAAATGGCCATTAGGATATCATGTGACGGATATTAGACTGAACATTGAACAGAAGACATACGGGAAGATGAACGATCATGGCTGTGAGGAGGTCACTGACGCCAGGGACGGTGTACGTCGTGATCAAGAATGCGACGATGCCTAACGTGTAGATCATACTCGTCTCGATGACAAAGAAGATAACAGCAAATAGCCTAGTGCTCCCGGTAAGTCGGGCGGATAGATAAATCTTGACAGAGATCGCGGCTAGAGAATCGGCAGCAATTACAACTCTGAAAAATAACGAAGCGCGGGGAGGTACTCACCAGTGCAATAGATAGTGCAAATTATGGTTATCGCAGCCCATATCCAGACGGTGTTGCGCCAATGAGCGTAATGGAGATCGCTGGCGAAGTACATCCCTGAGGCTGAGGCTGATCAGTTGCGTGCGGACCAGCAGCGCTGGTAATTCTGTTACCAAGACTAGCAAGGGCAATCACTACTGGAAACAAGATCATACTAATACTTCTGTCGTAAAACACATAACAACGCCAGATCTGCAGGCACAACGTCAACAAGATCTATTGCCTGTATAAAAGGACCTACAGTCACCGAGTCTCCTAGGGCTGCTTGAATGACGAATACATATTGTCGCGCTATTGTGTATTTGCTGGAGGTGGGAGTGTCCCACAAAACGTAGGCAAGGAGATTTAAGGTAATATACTGGGCAGACGAGGTCATCATCAGATCCATTACACAAGTATCCAGTCGAGCTCACTGCGGTCGCAAGAGTGACAAGGAGTGAAAGCGCCAATAGGACCCATCCGGGTGTTGTTCCGTTCTCCCTGCCCCTTCGCACAACTATGACTGCAGTAACGGCACTGAGTGTTAGGTTCATCACTTTTCCAACGTTGTCAACTACAAAGAAGTTCCAGGAAATCTTACCACTTACCGTAGAAAATAGCTCCCGTGACGATAGTAGGAATATTTTGACGTATGATATCGCGAGACCCTCCATTGGACCTTTGTACGAACTCGTGCACATACCCACGGTCAAAATCTTGGACCGCCCCTAGGATAGACGGATTGCGCATTGAAACATAAGGGGAGGGAGGCGGGAAAAGGATAGCAGATCAAGTCAACTGATGTATCCCAGCGATGATGAAGTGTGCATCAAATCGAAGGTGACGGATTAATCCATGCCTGAGTTCAAAGAGGCAGTCGCAGGCCCGAAGACACAATCCGCGCTTGCTAATCGACTTGCCACAATTGACTAGGAATGATAACTTCCCTGGTACTATACTGTCCTTATTTCCGGTTCACATGTCCCACATGGGATACAACGAAAGCCGTAATCGCAGGTTGCTGTTTGAACCTCTCCCGTTGAGTAGCTCGATTGGAAGACAATTGGTTCTATGGTTGCCGTACGAGCCGTGGAGGAAGACGTGCGCGCCGGCGCGTATGATGTATCTGGGATGAGAAAATAGTAGTAGATGGATGCAGATCCACCAGCTTTGGAGATCCCGTGTCCGTTTTCTCGATGGTCAGGAGAAGGCACGTACAGTCAAAATGGTCCGAGAAAGACACAAATTTTGTCGTTTCTAATACTTGGGTTTGATGGAGGATATATTCGAATATTGTTCATCGTGTTTGAGTATGGGGATGAAGTGTAACGGAGGCATCACACGGAGTGTAGTGAATGAACGGGCGCTTGTTGGGACGATGAAGGACCAAACAAGGCACAACAAGCCTCGCGTATAGTGGCGTGAGGACCGCTCGACAAGGCTTTCTTTCACCCACGATGCGGTTGTTCGCGCAACCATTTGATAGCTCTCTGATCCTAGATTTTCGGAGTTGCTTCAGCATCGTGGAAGACGGACCGTCCTTGTTTGAGGTGGAGAGTGTTCTTCCACCATTTTCTGCCATAGTTTGGACGTACATGACACGCAGCTTTTGTCCATTCACCTTGTCCACCCTATGTACACCTTTACCTGCTCCATCAATGATTCTCATGCTATCGGCACGTCGTTGCGACTTCGCTGCGAATGAACACGCCCAATCTTGCAACTGTTGCTCCTCAGAACTTTCCCCAGGGCCCAAGCCGTCTGACCTCCAGCAAGGGCGCAACGCGCTCGACAAGTAGAACATCTTTGAAATTATTTTTTATTTATTTGTTCTCCTCGATGCGCTACGAATCGTCCATCGCGTCGACACGCGCATCACCAGCATCACTTCGCGCTTTTTTGCTCTCCCTCTCTTCACTGGCACTCGCGCTATGGCCCTGCGTCTTCTGCAGGATCGCCTGTCGCGTTTTCATCTTTCCCATCTGCTTCGCGCTCGTCCGCAGCTGCCGACCCCTCCCTCCGCTCGGCTCGACGTTTGAATCTCTGTTCATCGGATTGTGGGATGCATCGATGAGTTTTGGCATGCTGGCGATGGACTCGTACAGCTCGAGTGCGGCGATCGCCTCTGCGGTAGCTGCACAGGATGTCAGCGATTCGGGGCAAACAGCGAAGAAATGATTGGAGGCGAACCTGGAATACGACTACGTGTGTTGAGTGTTGCGACCAGCGGTGTCAGCGGCTCTACGTCGACCAGCTAATAAAGCGATGGATAACATGAATCAGAGTATTCATAGTTAGTAACGTTAGCACTAACCTCGTCAGATAGGAACTGCACCGACGCCACAAAGGGTGATGCGGTCCATCCCTCAGTGTCTGCTTCATTCCATTCAGCGTCCAGCAGAACCCAAACGCGCCCGTCCGCTTCGACAATGAAGTCCAGCACCGGCTTTCCGAAGTCGCGTGTACGGATCGATGGCGGGTCTGCGGGGCCTGTGAACAAAGGAAGCTGGCACCAAAACAACGCTGTCGACCTGTCAGACACGGAATGTTAGCCCAAAAACAAGCCGACAGTGACGTGACGCACCCAACCGCGCTGAATACAAGCAGTCTTTGGCCAGCCGCCTCTACCGATGCTAATCTTCGAAGAACGAAGACAGGTTCGCTCGGAGGTTCTGCGGCGCCAGGCGTTTCTGACGATCGAGCGTCTAGTGCAACGCTCTCTTCTCGCCCTGTTCCTTCACTCTGCTCCGGCTCCTGCATGGGCGTGTCGACATCTGGAGTCGCCTCAGGCGTCTCCTCCGCATCGCCATTCTCAGCTCCCTTCTCCTCCGCCTTTTGCTGCTTCTTCCCCCGACCCCTCTTGCCTCGCGGCTTCTTGTCGCCCTTGCCTTCCGCACCGCCTTCGCCGTCGTCGTCGTCTTCTCTCCACTTGCGCTTTTTGACGCGCACTTTGATGAAGGGGTTCACGGCGTCGATGACTGGTATCTCGTAGACCAGCTTGCCGTTTTTCCAGTCCCAGACCTTGAGAGCAGGGTCGCCGCCGCCGGACACGAGGAAGTCCGGGGCGAAAGTCGGGATGTGTATCGCGGACACGAACCTGAGTACGTCTAGTCAGATATAGCAGACTCGAATTCGGAGACAGAACGCACTTTTTATGCCCTAAGCAATAGCTCTCGATGCAGTACCCCTGTGGGTACCAGCTCGCGCGGATATGCTCGTCCCTGTCCGCAGTGATTACGAACTTCTCGTCCTCCGACAGCGTGAACGCCGTCAACAACGAGGTGTGTCCCAGGATCAGACGGCCGCCGGAGGGGTTCTCGTGCGACGCGAGTTCTTCAGGCTTGCCGTCCTTCGCAGGCTCAGACACCGGATCTGGAATCAGAGGATAACTATCGGCGCTTATGAACGGGTGCAAGGTGTCTGGGAGGGCCGGGACGCACCTGAATACGTCGCCGAACTTGTCAGAGGCGAGGATGGTCTTTCCGTTACGCGTGAACGCGACTTGAGTGGGTTTCTTCGGGAGCTCCCTGCAAACACGTAGATCCTGTTTACAGATGCATTTGAGAGCACGAGAGTATGATACATACCTCTCGTTGACCAATTTTAATCCCTCTACCTCCCAAACTTTCAGCTTCTTATCATCTCCGGCCGTAGCAAGGTGTGTGAAGGAAGAGTCCACCGCCGCGCATCGAATGGGTCCAGATTTGACGACTGCGTCCTTCACCGAGTCTTCAAGCGATAAGGTAGAAAACAATATTTCCCCGGACCTGTGTACCTATTGATTAGAACGTGAACGTGCTCCTCATACCGAAAGAATAATCACGTACTCGGAACTGAGGACTTGTATGTGGGGCCCAGAGATCACGACAGTTTTCTCTGAGCTCGGAAAGAGTCGTGTGTGAGGAAAGTGCCTTTGGGTAGCCATGTTGATTGTGGGTGCACCAAGAGTATACCACTACCTAAGGGAGAGATTTCAGCAGCCCTTGGTGCGGGGGCAAGTACTCGAGAAAAGTGGAGAGAATTTCGATAATTAGCACTCGTGAGTTATCGAAATGAAAATGACGCATGTAAGGGGTTAGGATCCGAGATGTAAGCGAGTTGTACGCCGTAAATTAGCTGAAATAACGACTGTCCCCAACTTCAACACCTCTGAGTCAAACTCCAACAAAACGAGTCGATAGACCGCGTATCTTGTCGGTGTCCATAAAATTTCGCGGCTTTTTCAGACCCACGTCGTGCAACCGAATCACAAACTCAAAGAACGTCAAGAAATAAGAAGCAATCAACAAGAACGAAAGGTATCGTGTATTGTAGTGGTAGAGTACAGTGTATTGATTAGCTCTAGGAATTTCACCAGCAGCATTATAGATCTGCAAGATAGAAGTGCATAACCACGATGGTCGTCCTTGTGCCGGTGTGCGACCTTGTCGCGGCTACGACGCTATTCGACCTAAAACAGACATGATTGAGCCGCTGCTGACACCTCAGAGAATGAAGGAGGTTGAGGAGGTACGCACAGTCTCAGACAATGTCTATACCATCGCGAGATACCTCCTTTCGCCGTTCAACAGCGTCCCCTTCCGACACGTAGTCTGTCTTCGAGGCGCCATTCGCGTCTGACATGCCCGCGTCCGACTCCGAATCGTTGCCGTCTTCTGACATGGTACGCGTCGAAACATGCACTTCGATCGGGGCCACGCGAAAAGTCGAAATCTGGCCGAGTGTGGAATCCTCTCTCCGGTTCTTGAATATGCGGCGCAAGATATCCCATGGCCTGGTGCTTTCGGAGCACGCGCGCTGCACGGTGTTGCCTTCTTGATTGAAGAATCTGATCTGCAGGATAAGCAGGCATAGAACGATAGGCTGTCGCAAGTCGTTGGTGAGATGCCTCGCTGAGAAGTGAAGCCGGGATACGTACGGGAAGTTGTACGATAACACCCATTAGAAGGAGCTCAACGTTCGGCCCACGGGAATTGCGGTATGTCGTTACCATGCACGCAATGATACCTAATGTGTAGATCATACTCGTTTCGATGATGAAAAACATGACCGCGAAGAGGCTGGTGCTCTTGGAAAGACGCGCGGACAGATAGATCTTGACTGAGATTGCAACTGGAAGGTGTAACAGGTCACAACTTATGCAGAGGACCATGCGCGGGAAAGAAGTACGGACCAGTGCAGTAGATGGTACAGGCCATCGTGATCGCAGCCCATTGCCAGTGATACACTCCCCAGGCATTAGGGGATGAACTACTCAGGTATATACCCCACACTGGGAACTATCAGTGGCCTGATAGATCAGAATGAACAAGTAACTCACCAAAACCGGCGACAGCAGTCATGACCGGAAGCGCGACTGCACAGATACCTTTCTCGTAGAGGATGTAACATCGCCAAATCTGCTCACAAAAGTTGACAAAATATAGTGTAAATCACGACAAACTCAGACGCACAGTCACGAAGTCTCCCAAGACCGTCTGAATGACGAAGAGGAATTCTTTTGCACGAGCACATTTGCTGTACTGATTGCAGACGGCTGAAAAGTTGGCGTAAATTTCGAGAGTGTCTACGATAAGATACTAAACAGGACAAGGTCAAAATCTGCCAGTCCCTGAAGAACACGTGAGCGTACCGCAGTCGCGAGTATCATCATCACTATCAGTATAGAGAACACCCATTGATGTATCACTCCCTTTGGCGCACTGCCGTGCAGGAACACGACTGTTGTAACAGCACCTAAGGCTAGGTTGATACCTTTCTCGGCTTCGTTAGGTGCGACAGAAACTTGACGAAGAGGTCACGTACCGTATAAGATTGCTCCAGTGAGAACCATTGGAACAATCTGCTCGATTACCTGGCGTTCTCCATTTGAATACCCTTCGACGAGGGTTGCATTCAAAGATTCCATCTTGGTGTGAAGTAGAAGGTAGAGGGTAGAGACGAAGCAGGCATTGATATTCTAGTTGAGCGGCGAAGAGAAGGCTATGCAACAGATGTGGAGTGCCGCTTCTAAAATGGAGGACAGGATTCTGGACTACATACCCGTTCGATGGGCGCTCTATATGGCGTATCAAGCGCCGAATTACGCCGGCATCGCTTTACCCAGACTGACTTTGACACATGCGCGTCAACACGACCGGAGAAGAAATGTAACTGTTCATAACGCTACAGACAGCCCATTGGGTAGTTCATACGACAAAAGAGACACATTGCTGCGTCCAGATTCGCCCGCGTTCTACCGGAGAGTGACGTTAGCACCACATCAATATACCAGCGACTATACAGTAATCACCTTGCGTGCACTTCTACTTGGCCGATTCCTTTCCAGCCGCTTCAAAGAGGGACGATATCGCACCGTCGAGGTCGTCCTGCCGCTCCTTCAGAAAGTCAGGGAATCCTCCAGCAGCATCGACCGAAACCCTCGCCGACTCGCGGATATAAGGTCCCGGCAGCGCGACCTCCAGAGCGCCGACGATGTGCATCTTCAACCCGCGCTCCAACACCTGCTTCAACTGCTCCGCGCACTGCACGCCACCGAGGCCACCATAGGTGATCACTACAACGTTCTTGCCCTGCCACTCCCAGTACAGGTGGTCGAGCGCG
Organism: Dentipellis sp. KUC8613; assembly: GCA_002286715.1. NCBI lineage: Eukaryota > Fungi > Basidiomycota > Agaricomycetes > Russulales > Hericiaceae > Dentipellis > Dentipellis sp. KUC8613. The sequence continues at coordinate 1,058,221 of NSJX01000005.1, read as the reverse complement.
TTCTTGAGCTCGCCGGGATAGCCGTAATTGTACTGAGGGGTGACGAAGACGAGAGCATCGCAAGACGAGACGAAGGTGCTCCACGTGCGCGTGGGTTCATTCCCGTACTTGGAGGGGTCCTTGACGCCGGCCGCCGGGACGGAATCGAGGACGGGACCCAACGCCATCGGTGGCTTGCGGAGATCGCCTAGGACGACATCGACGGATGATCCTATAGCGACCCCCGCATTGTTAATGGCGGCAGCAACCCAGTGCTGCATGCCTTGGTTGTTACCGTTGTCGCGAGCACTGCCGGGGAGAATTGCGACACGCATGCTTGATAATGATATAGACGAGGTGAGAACTGACAGAAATCATTTCTATGTCAAATAAAGAACCATCTTTAACAATAGAACGGATTCACCTTTGGGTTCTGAGGCTTCCGAGTCGCTGGCAAGTCACGTAGAGGAGGAACAGGTGGATATGATACTGGCCGTAGGACGGTGGCCACTGGTGTAGAGACCGTCATCTTATGTAGTGACAGAATCCATGTCTTTAATGTCCTGAAAGCGACTGAATTGCTCAGCACTACAGAGGTTAGGAAACTTGGAAGAGTCAGAGGAAATTTGTACGTACTCGAAATTGGTCAACTGACAATGGGATTATGCAAGGCGTTCTGGAACTTTAAGCTGTGAAGAAGCTGTTCTCATAGAAGTTAGGAAGATAAGCAGCGTCATTGACAAGCACTGCCAGGAAGAGCTGTGCGCTACTTAGCGGTGGGTACTAGGAGGACGATGGTGACTCGGACAACAAATTCTTGTTGAATCGTTACATAAAGAAACCCCGGCAACAGGTTAGGGTTCAAATATCTCCGGCGAAGTGCAGGCTAGTAACTACTATGTGAATAGAGTCTGTTCTAACTGCGTCGCGATGAACCATCCTTCTTCGCTCCTGAGTCACCCAAATTACGACCGATGTCGAATTTTCGGCGTCTACTAGCTCCACATCCGTCCGTCGTTACTGCATCATGCGAATCTGCGAGGTACGCTCAGGCCTATTCCTAATGACTTCAACTGATGCTTCGCACGCGATGGTATTGCAAGGTATACTTAGATTGCGCCACGCAGCAGGCTGCGAATGAAAACGGAATGGGTAAGGTGGAATAATTGCTTACGACGCTGGGTTTAGCTAAGACAGTATAAACCTGACAGATCTTACCTTCAACGACAGGTAGAAAGATCCACCCGAGCTTTACCCAGCGCTACTCAAGACCGACGGGATCCACATTCTTACCGTCGGCTAGCTCAGAGGTACCCGTTCTCGACGTTTAAGACCAATGCTTGCGTCTATCCGCGAAGTGAGTGACACGACTGACCTGACGAGCCCGGCTGCTACTTTGGCCCCAGGCCTCGCAAAAAATCGCACTTTTGTGCGTTGTGGATAATCGGATATTTCAAGCCTGAGCTTTTCCATGACGTTCGTAAACTCACAGAAATCCAAAGACTGTTCAAGCAGTCAATAACGGTCAGATCCACTACATCTTAGTCTCCATTGCGACTTGGACAAGGAAGATGGTAGAACCATGCCTTGATCATATACTTGCATTTCCAGACTGTGAGTGAAATTTAGAAAACGTCGACATCAAGTCCTGCGATGCGAGATCGTATAGTCAAGGTATCGGCCTAAATGAATGACGAATTTGCAGTAAATTCTCACCTTTTTCACACTGACCCCCCGTGGCGAGGATTCGAATGCTCGACTGGTACACATGACTGTCGAAGCCCATCTTTGAGATGAGCTAGTCAGGCTGGGAGTTGGAGAGGAGCACTCATGCGCATGCGCATGCACATGGCAAGCGACGTAGTCCTTCTCCTCGGACCATGGCCGTGTTTCGCTTGGAGCGTTATCTAGTCCATTAAGCCATGGAATATGGATACCTTCACGATCAATGAAACGTATCTTCCCGCTCAAGCGGAATGCGTTCGCCAGTAGATTTGAGATCAGAGGTGTACGTACCCAAGACGTTGGGAGAAGTAAAAGAATATTCGGATACGGGGAATCGAACCCCGAGCTACCGCGTAACACTTGAGAGGCGGTAATGTTAGCCATTACACCATATCCGACTGAGAGTATTTCTACAACGGTTATGTAACAGCATAGCTGTTATTCGTGATTGACAGATCTCAATAAGTATATAATTCCGACTCTGCTTTAGCAACATGCGACGTGCTACCCTTCTAAGTACACGAACACCGTATTCATCTTGTTTCCTCACAGAGCAAACACACCTCTCATATATTTCTCGACACCCTCTGCACCGCCCAGGAGCGCGCCAACGACACCGTCTGGCCGCACGACCACGACCCGTGCATCGTACGCAGAATATGCATGACCTTCCTTATCCTGCAGCACCAAATCCACACCCGCTGCTACATCTGCTGGAGCACCTGCATCTTGCGAGCGAAGTACAACAGTGCAAACAAGGCCCTTGGGAATGCGCGCCAGAGGGCCCAAGTCTGAGGCAGCGTCGCCATTGGTGAAGACAAGGAGGGTATGATGGTCCGGGCCAAAGATGTTGAACAGCCTCATCGTGCCTCCCGTCTTCAGGTCCACGAGTCCCGGCGAGTCCGGCGCTCGGTCGCCTGCATGCAGCCGCCCGCCCTCTTCGACGACGTAGGTACTCGCGGTGAGCACTTTCGCCTCATCCTTGTCCTTCAATTCGAGCCCATTGACGACCTCATCCACGATGATAGGACTCCAGCGGTAGTCGACGCCGAGCTGATTGAGCTGCGTCGGGCGCGTCCATGGAGACTCGGCGTCATTGTCTTTAGGAGCGGCGGGCATGGATTTGCCGTTCTCGGTGACGAAGGTGCGGTTGAGGATGGAAGTCGTCCGCTGGAGCATTTCCTTGATAACGGGAAGGCGCTCCGTCTCGTAGCTGTCAAGCAGAGAAGGTGAAGCAAGACCCTTGATAGCGAGGGCAAGCTTCCAGCTCAGGTTGAACTGAAGCACCGCATTAGCATGGTCGACGCGGAGACATCAGAAAGCTTACCGCGTCCATGATACTAGAATTCATGCCTTGGGCACCTGTCACGCTGTGAACGTGCGCCGCATCTGCTGATGCTGTAGGATCCTAGAGATATAGTGCGACATCGGAGACCACATACCTCCAGCAATGAATACCCTTCCTTTGCGAAACCCGTTTACAAGGCGGATGCTCGGCCTGGTCACAGCATAAGGATCACCATCTCAGAACTGTATGCAAGGCGAGGAAGACGAACCGATAATTTGAGATGGTCTCGATCTTCCCTATCTTCAACTCTGGGAGGTTCGCGATATTGTAAATAAACTGGCGGAAGTAATCGTGGTCTTCAACGGCACGATCGTAGTCAATGTTGGGCCCATAGACAAGAAAGAAGTATATGTCTTCTGCAAAGCGGTTGGTTGGGCGAAAGATAGCGCTATACAAGATACGAGAGGTATCAATTATTGGACTTCTAAGAATATGAACCGTTACGCACATATCACTCGGACCTTCGCCGAACCTATTCCAACACTGTAAAACGGTAACGTCAATCCATGGGGTCAGAGTTGTGGGCAAGGGTACTACGAACGTCCTGATCGACACCCTGCACTTCGGCGTCTCCGATAAGGATATTGACACCATCTCGCGTCTCGCCGAGAAAAGTCAGATCCAGTAATTTGCGGACCACACCTACATAACTTTGTGTTGAGCAGGGATTACAGAATGAAGACGGTACGTCGACGTACCTTTTGCGCCATCCGCACCTACTACATACTTAGCCTTGATAGTATCTTCAATCTCATTTCCATCTTGCCGTTTCACAACAGTCGCAGTGACCGAACTTTCACCTTGTTCAAAATGGACAAGTTCGGTGGCAAGCTCGACATGAGCACCGTGCACCTTCAGGTGTTCACGAAGAATACTGCATGCAGCATCCTGCCCCAACTGGCAGGTGCGGCGCTAAACGGGGTCAGTCAAAGACGAAAATTGCAGCGTTGGGGTGGCTTACTTCCGGAAAAGTTGGGGTAGGTTCCAGTGCAACCGTCATTGCGAGTGTCTTGGATGGCTTTCCGTCTTTCCATGCTTTCATGTTCAGCTTGGAAACACCCATCCTCATCACGTCCTTAAGCACGCCAAGGAAATGATAGACCTCGAGAGTCCGCGGCTGAAAAGGTTCATGGCTCGAGTAAGATTGACGGCAAACTATGCTGCGCGGAAGTCGCATACCATAATTCCAGCACCGCGCTGGCCCAGGGCATATTGCGACAGCTTGTCGATGATGCGCACGGAGACGCCATTCTTTGCGAGGGTCAAAGCAGTGACTAGTCCAGTCGGACCAGCACCAACCTAGAAAACAAGGGATTATGAGGCGTGGTCAATCATAGCGAGAAAGCACTTACGACAAGGACGTCGACGTTAGATAAAGACATGGCAGGGGTAGTGCGCTAGAAAAATGTATCGGTGAGGATCTCCAGACGAGATAACGAGCAGCCTTTTATATGTGTCATGACACTCTGAACATAGCGCCTTGGGCCAAAGACTCTGGCGTTTGTGCATATGCTTTTTCACGTGAACTTACTTCGCGCGCATTTCACGTAGCACCCTCAGTGATTGACGATGCATCAGCAATAAGAGTGGCTTATCAAGTCGCCATACCAGGCGGTAAGAACTTGTACGTATGATAAGCTCGGGACGGAGGTGGAATTGTGATTGAATATTGACGCCTCGGGCATCGACGACTCGGGCATTGTAAGCTGTTGGCTTGATTCAGAGTGACACGTATCTGATTGAGGACAGTTGGTTGTAGAACGAACAGACAATGCTAAATTTATCTCACCATCATCGTCATATGCGGCTCCGGTATGTCTAGCCCGATGGATGGAGTCATACCATGCTAAAGCCTATCGCAGTGCAATATAGAAGCAAGTTTGAGAAAGAGCACGTCAGGAGATACTGGATGGGCAATAAGGTGAATGCTGCGGTGGAAGCGTTTGATGATCCAATGCAACGACGGTGCCGGCGCGTCTGGCGGTATCTCAAGAAGTGAAATTTTAGAATAACATATGAAGGTCTATCTCGTATGATTATGCAAACGACAGTATATGCGGACGAAGCTAGTGCTTCAGTGAAGCGAAAGTTATTTGATTTACTGAACCACGCTGGAAGGGTCGAAGTTTGGGACGACTTGTCGCGACAGGAAGCCGTCATTCAACTGCGGGGGTCATCTAAGCCGATATGAAACACAATCAAGCTCAGGAAAAAAAAAGTTCAGTCGCCATCAGCTACTAATTAGCACTTAGAATCCAGGCGTTGCATCTACAATTGACATTTGTCGAACCGGCGACTGCGCACTGTCATCAGACAAACACACCCGCAAAGTACTTCTTCACGCCCTCGGTGCCGTCCACAAGTGCACCTACGACGCCGTCCGGCCGTATGATTGCAACAGGCGTAGGGTACGCGAGATGCGCATGGCCCTCCTTATCCTGCAGTAATATGTCCACGTCCGCCACCGCTTCTGCGGGAGACGCGCTCTGCGACCGAATCGCAATAGTGCGGATGAGGCCTGCAGGGAAGCGTGCCACGGGACACAGAGCCAAGGCTGCGTCACCGTCGGTGAAGACGAGTACGGTGTGGTGGTCTGGGCCGAAGATGTCGAACAGCCGCCTCACACCACCTGTCTTCAGGTCCACGAGTCCCGGCGCGTCCGGAGCACGGTCGCCAGCGTGCAACCGTCCACTTGCGATGTAGGCGCTTGCGGGCGGCTCTTCCACCTTTCCCTGATCTTTCGCGTTAAGTTCGTCGACAACGATGGGGCTCCAGCGATAGTTGACGCCCAGTTGGTTGAGCTCGTGCGGGCGCGACCAGGGTGAGGGTGGCTCTGACTTCTTTCCGGAAGAGGGCTGGCCGTCGCCTGAGGAGATGGCACGGTTCAGGAGGGTAGTTGTTCGCTCAAGCATCTCCTTAACGACGGGGAGGCGCTCGGCATTGTAGCTGTCAAGAAGTTCAGGGTTCGCAAGGCCCTCCGAAGCGAGAGCAAGTTTCCAGCCGAGATTAAACTGAGGCACGATGTTAACAAGGTCGAAACGAAAGATGCGAGGGATGACGTACGGCATCCATGACACTAGAATTCATACCCTGTCCACCTGTCGGGCTGTGGACATGTGCCGCATCTGTGTATGGCTGAGCCAACAAAAGAGGTGGTACGACATAAGGAACACCGTACCTCCAGCGACGAATACTCTTCCTTTGTTGAAGCGATTGACGACGCGGATATTCGGTCTGTAGGCATGGATCGATCAGTCGATCCGGCGACCTACACGACGGAAGGGAAGACGAACCGATAATTCGCAATGGTCTCAATTTTCCCGATTTTCAGCTCGGGAAGCTTCGTGGTATCGTACACGAACTGGCGAAGGTACTCATGATCTTCGAGAGCCCTATTGTGGTCGAATTTCGGTCCGAAGGCGGAATAAAAGTAGATATTTTCTTTCGCAGAGCGGTCCGTCGGGCGAAGTGTAACACTGCATGGTATAAATAAGACGAGTGAGCTACCATGCTGCCAGGACTCGCAAGGGATAGTACGAACATGCCATTTGGCATACCGTCGAACTTGTGGATATACTAGAAGAAGCGAGGGCCTCAGTCTTCAAAAACAGGCATAAGGAAAATGTGCACAGACGTCTTGGTCGACGCCATACATTTCAGCATCGCCAGTGATCATGTTGATGGTGCTCCGGGTCTCTCCGAGAAAGGATAAGCCCAGGAGTTTGCGAACCACGCCTGCCCAAAATTTTGATGGTGAACAGAAACTGTTTTATTCATGAAACGAATGCGTACCTCTCGCACCATCTGCGCCTACCACGTACTTGACTGTGATGGTCTCCTCGCTTTCCTTAACGGCCCGATGTATTACTACGGAGGCAGTCGCCGAGCCTTCGTCTTGTTCAAGGCGGACCAGCTCCGTCGCGAGCTCGACCTCAATGCCATATGACTTCAGATGTTCACGAAGAATGCCACATGTGGCGTCTTGTCCCAAGAGACATACAGAGCGCTTCGACGGGTCAGTTAAGGAAAGCCTCACGATGATCAATCGACCTACTTCCGGAAAGCTCGGCGTGGGATCCAAGCCAGTCATGCCCGAGTAGGTCTTGACGGGTTTCCCATCCTTCCATTCCTTCAGGTCCGACTTGTAGGTGCCGGCTTTTTTGATATCTGCTAGTACGCCGAGAAAATGGTAGACTTCGAGCGTTCGCGGCTGGGACGGTGTAGTAGTGAAGTCAAATTTACGCATTGGCCTATGAAATTAGGAGCACATCAACATACCAAAATGTTAGCTCCGCGTTGTCCCATGGGATGTTTCGGCAATTTCTCAATAACGCGTACATGAACGCCGTTCTTTGCGAGGGACAAGGCTGCTACTAGACCGGTCGGGCCAGCGCCAACCTACAAAACGAACGCATGAGGAGATATGGGCAGACGGCGAAGAGAATACATACAACGAGGACATCGACATTAGAACTCATGGATAAAGATGTGTTCAGGAGTTGTCATGGCTGAACGGCGCAATAAACAAGGGCCTATTTATACGTGGAGGATTTGTGCGTGCGTACCTTGGTTATTCCCATTCTAGGAAGCGACGATGGTGGACGACGCGTGAGTCTGCCACACTACAGGGTGCGCAAGAACTGGAAATGCGTCGATATGGATGCAGCAGAGTGCTTCCAGGTCATTTCCATCGGGTACCCGGGTCCACTACACCACGACATTAGGCAACGGGCCCGTTGCACCCGATACGTAATCTGTTTGTGTCATCGATTGCAATCATATGTCACCTTTGTGATACGCGGACTGCGTCTCCTGCGATACGAACAAAAGGTTTTGAAGGGGAAACTTGAACAAGAGTAGTGAATTTGAGGACTGTACATACTGGCAGGGTGGTGGGGCATGGACCGTTGTCGTGTTCGTGTTCAGGAAGGGCTCGGACGTAAAGTTGAACGTCGGAGTTTCGGTAAATGCCGTCGTCCGCTAAGGCCGAATGATCTTACCCCGAGCCGAGAGACTGGACAGGCACATTTTATACAAGTTCAAAGTTCACGATCCATCCGGGCCACACAAGCATCTACGTGTGTACACACCACGATCCATTGACTATAACGACAGCGACCCGATACCAAATTTCACAACGCTGCTGCTAACACACCTGAAAAATACTTCTCAACACCCTCGGACCCGCTCACAAGCGCGCCAATCACACCATCCGGTCGCACAACCGCAATGCGTGTCGGATACACGGGAAAGGCGTGTCCTTCCTTGTCTTGCACCACGATATCCGCGCCGATCATCGGTGCATCTGAGATGTGTGCATCTCGTGAGCAAATCACGACGGTGAGGATGAGGCCAGGAGGGAGGCGCGCCAGTGCTCTAAGAACAGACGCTGTCTCTCCATCTGTGAACACGAGCATGGTGTGGTGATCCGGACCGAAGACATCGAACAGCCTCATTACGCTGCCCGTCTTCAGATCTACGAGCCCAGGCACATCCGGGGCACGATCGCCGGCATGGAGCCTTCCGCCCTCTTCGACCATATAGGTGCTCGCGACGAGCTCCTCGGCCTTGCCTTTGTCCCTTTCCTCGAGCTCGTCGACAGCTTCGTCGACAACGAGTGGGCTCCAGCGATAGTGCACGCCGAGCTGGTTGAGCCATATCGGGCGCTGCCAGGGTGATTCCGAGTCCTTGGGCTGCACAGTCACGTACCGGCCGTTGTCGGAGGCGATAGTACGATTGAGGAGGACGGTCGTCCGCTGTAGCATCTCCTTGATGACGGGAAGCCGTTCGGTGTTATAGCTGTCAAGGAGAACTGGCGTGGCGAGGCCTTTGCAGACAAGCGCGAGTTTCCAGCCCAGGTTGAACTGCGGGATAATGGTAAGAATAGACGTGTGGAGAATGCGATGATGCGTACCGAATCCATGACGCCAGAGTTCAGCCCTTGGCCGCCTGTGAAGCTGTGGACGTGCGCTGCATCTAGAATTTAGGTTTGAATCAATATACAAAAGAATACATTCGAAGGTAGCCAACCTCCAGCCACGAAAAGTCGGCCATTTCTAAAGCCGGAAGCCACACGAATGTTCGGGCTGATACAAATGAGGTCAGTCATCGAGAACGACAATCCAAGAGGGTCAAAGACAAACCGATAGTCCGAGACGTTCTCGAACTCCCCGATGTTGAGCTCGGCAATCTTCGTCATGTCGTATACTTTCTGCCGAACATAGTCATGGTCTTCGAGGGCCTTGCTGAAAATGACGTTGGGTCCATACATGATTAGGCCGTAGATGCCTTCCGTCGAAGAGCGGTGAGTCGGAGAGAGCAAGCAGCTGTATAGAGTAGTATATGAGCACCGGAGAGCATTCTAAACGGGTGGCACGGACACGTCATTGGGGGCTTCGCCGAATTTATGCCAATACTACAAGCTCCTAAGTTTTACTCATCAGAAACATAATTGAGGCGCAATCTACGCACGTTTGGATCAATTCCGGATGCCTTCGCTTCTGCGATCAACATACGAGCGGCGTCGCGCGTTTCTCCAAGGAAATGCAAGTTCGAGAGCTTGCGAACCACGCCTACAATGTCTTCAAGTGAGTCCCTTATGTTACATACGCCGGCGTCAACGCACCTTTGGCACCATCTGCACCCACCAGATATTTGGCCGTAATGATTGATTCGGTCTCTTCTCCGTTCCGAGTCTGAGCAACAACGGCTGTGACACAGCCATCGTCTTGGTCAAGGCGACGAAGCTCTGTCGCTAATTCAACCTCAACACCGTACGACTTCAGATGCCCGCGAAGGATGCTGCACTGCGCATCTTGTCCCAAGATCCAAGTGCGACGCTGGAATTCGTCAGCTTTCTTGCCTCTAGGCGAAAGGGCGATCCGCGCACCTCTGGATTCGTGGGCGTTGACTCCAAGATCGGTGTCATCGGGTACGTCTTCGTAGGTTTTCCATCCTTCCAATCCTTGAAGAACGGCGTGACATAACCTATCTTTTTGATATCGTCTTGAATTCCAAGGAAATAATAGACTTCGAGGACCCGTGGCTAAGATAAAGGATGATGAAAATTTGGCGACAAAGTGCGTGATGGGAATCGCCAACCATGATACCAGCGCCGCGCTGGCCGACGAGATGCTCTGGCAGCCTCTCGATGATACGAACGGGGATCCCGTTCTGCGCGAGGGTCAAGGCGGCCACTAGACCAGTTGGGCCTGCACCAACCTAGAGCAGGGCAGAAGGCATGAGAGGGCGAAGATTGGAGTGAAGAAGCACGTACAACTAGGACATCGACGTTAGGAGGAGACATGATTCAACTGACGATATGGAGAAGGTATCCGAGTGGATTGTCGAAAGCAGACATCGACAGCTTCTTATATAGGCCGTCCGCGCCGTGCCAGGAAGGACCCAGCGTTTGTGGAGATGTGGTTTCGAACTTGAGGCTTGAGTCCGCTGTTCCCGACATCACATTCTATTACTGGCAAGACGTCAATAGAAGGTACCGCCCATTCGAGTTCACGGCCGCAAGAGCGAATGGGATAGCTACATCAGCGCAATATTCGGATGTCGAAGGCGATCCGCTCACGTTATCTTATCAGATAACACTCGAGCTTAGGACAAACACCATCAGGCAGTCAGCGAACACTGCGTAAGCAGCGTCCTACTCTGCGGTGGTCCCCTTGTCTTTGGCGGCTTCTTGCCATGATCCGCGAAGGATACCGGACATCGGGTGGATATGAGGCACGCGCCCTGCGCAGCTACAGAATGGAGACGCCCTCTTGAAGTCGGCCGATATCGCTGCGAAGCGTGAGCTTCCTTGACAATCGGCCTATGAAACCCACATTAGTTGGTCCGCTCTATAGACGACGCTGCACAGAAAGGTACCTGAACAAATATAGAGCACGGCAAAGAGTTACTTCAATCTTGGTCAATGCTTAGCAAGGTGGGACCGTCAAAAGGAGACAGTGACAAGCGGCTGCATCATCACACATGCGAGTACCAAATGCTCGGAAAATATGGCGGCAGTCAAACTGTTTGCAAAGGAATGTTCTCTTCCGAAGAAGAGCCTATACTATGATTAGCCTGCACGTACACCATAGCGCTAACGGAACATACACCGCGTTCACTCTTCAGATAACGGGACCATTCACGCTTGATTGTCAACGCCGGAGGGAAGCGCCGAGAGGGAGAGCCAAAGAGGATTAATGTTTTCATGAGGTTGAGCTCGTGTACAGAGTCAAAGACGCTGAACGTACATTTGATGACCACGACACAATGTCCGTAATATGCTCCGAGTCTCTCTCCAGAGGTCTTCAACTCGCGTTTCCTGGACGCTTTGATGTTGCATGCACCTCGGAGATCGATTGAAGACATCTTCAGAGTGCTTGAAACAATATGCGAGAATATGCTTCAACACCAGTTATGTCGCGTTTCCTACAAGTTATCTGAATCTGCCTTCGTCGTCAGGCTCAGAGAGTCAGAGGGAAAGCTGCTCAATATCTGTACTCAAAGAGGCCAAATTAGATACAAAATACACCACGTGCCTTTATAATGTCCGGATTCTTGTCCGTAATTGGTAAGAACATGCGTAACAGCGACCCAACTTTGGGCGTCTAGATCCGCGCAAGTACTTGATGCTACTTGATCACGATATCTGCGAATTCACAGTCTCACACCATGACCATGAGTACGACAAGTATAGGTACGCTTGCCGATTCTTCTGAGGTTTTAAGTGTCTCACATGTCTCATAGCAAAGGCACACGCCAGTACTACACGGCACCCCGAGCAACGTGCCGATTCTACAAACTCACCTACGAAATATCATAGGGATGGTGCAGCATCCCGCGCTCGTGCCAGGGAGCGCATCGACTACCGAATTGACTCGACAGTCTCTCAAATTGCACCCTCTGAGCACCCTACGGTAGGCCCAGACGCACGCCATATGCTCGCCACCACGTTTTTATCCGGAGATCTTCCAGTGAACCAGATCCTACGGCTCCTCACTCAACGCAACGAGCTTGCTCCCATACGCATACTTCCGCCTGAACTTATGTCTTCCATCTTCATTTACATTGTTCACGATGCTGCCGCTCGGCCAGCGATCGCGAACAAGCGCCTTGCTCTTCTGAGCATGGTCTGTCTTACCTGGCGACACGTCACGCTCTCCCACCCAAATTTATGGACGCGCATCGACATGGACCAGATGCGCTATGCCGAACTCGCCTTCACGCGCTCGCAGAACGCGCCCATCGACATCTACTACTGTGAACGGTCTCGTATCGACAAAGCTCCACCATATGTCCTTGCAACTGTAGTCGATCATGCAGCACGTATCAAATCATTGAACCTTTCGATGTATGCTGGCGCATCTTCTGAGCTGATGCACATATTCCCTCCATCTCTCCCATTACTACACACCCTACAGCTCGATGTCATGGACAGGATGCGCCGGAGACGCACGCAAAGCCGCCGTTTCCAACTTCGTCCCTCTCATCTCGACCCAGCGATAGCACATTGCACGACGCCCTCCCTCCGAGTGCTCAAGATCTGTGGTATGTTAGTGCCTCTGGCACTTCCGATGCACCATAGGCTCGTTCAGCTGGCCGTGGAACCGCTTTGCCAAATTCGCGTGGACCTCTTGTCGTTGCGCGAGATGTTTGCGGGGTGCCCAGAACTCGAGTTTCTGCGGCTGCGCAACATTGGTCTCGCTCCATTGGACGTTGCCTCCAGTCCTGGAGCGCCCGTGCCACTTCCGAAGCTGCGCCGAGTAGTGCTGACTGACTGCGCTCCCGGTATACTCAGTAATTTGGCCATTCCGTCTACCGCAGTTTTCAGAGTCTTATCGTCTGGACTTGGTGCCGCCTCAAGTAGACTTTCGTTCTTTTCCTCGGGCGGAAACGGCGGGAAACTATACATCCTCAACGAAGGCAGTGATAACCAGGTCCTTCACTCTCTTCCTTACGTCCGCAAAGCTGTCTTCGAGTCGCATTATCGAGAAGACAGCAATATTCTAAGCGATCTGTCGGCGATGTTCTCGGAGCTCGACATGGACCATTTGGAGGTGCTGAAGGCCATACACGTCCCGTCGACGGTACTCGTCGAGGCTCTTAGCAACAGAGACGTCGGTGCCCTGAGGAGGTTGGTCCTTATCTCCATCCCGAGGATACGGACAGAGGAAGAAATGCAAGACGATATGAGGCTACTGAGAGGTTTAGTGGCGGCTGTAAAAGTAATCGGCTTCAAGTCGAGGTCGGTGAGGGGATGACGTGCCCTACTCGAGAATTCACGCGAGATCGTCCTTATCCCCGCGTGCTTGCGCGTACCGAAATCCATGTATAACGGCGGTGCTATGAAGTAAGTATTCCCGTTTATACTTTGATGCTAATCACTGTGTCTGTCTCTAATATATGTGTTAGTCGCCTCAATTAGGCCAGATCATCTTAATCTGATTGCGGCGGTCAGCCGCCTTGGTAGGAGCGGGGAACGCAAAGTTGTACCAACACGGCCATCGTTACTACTTATCCTTGCGCGTATCTTCTCCTCCAGGTTTCTCCTCAATTTATCGCGTCGGTCAAGGCTTCATATGCATATAAAGCCGTTTTAAAGATAAAACCATTCATTCCAACCCGTACAACCAACGCAACGATCTTCCTTTCTCCCGCGCTCCACCAGCACCTCACGACGTCCACCCCACCAATGTCGACAAAGACGAATCGATACCGACCCTTGTGATCTGTCTGAAGGCAATCATCAATCCAATTTCGGGCGCTCTGTAAAGGGGAGCTCTTACCCGTTAACAGAAGCGGCCTAAACTGCACTGATAACGCCCGTCGGCGCGCTAGACTTCGCCGGGCCTGCAGATGCACCCGCGACAGAGAGCGTCCCAATCGCCGATGGGAACAGTTTATTCAACTGCGCACTCTCCTGCGCATTAAGATCCGTCGGGGAGGGAGGATTCACGAGTCCCAGGCCGCCTAGGGTAGTCGCAGCCGGTAAGGGGAATGTTGCGTTCGCGATGGTGTGCACCGTCACGCCAGGAGGAGAGGCCGCGCCCGCTGACGTAGCTATCGGGGCTCCCGTGGTCACCTTCACTGTGGGAGAAGGCTGGACCAGAACCCCAGAGGAGACCACCCGCGCGGATGAGTGTCCAGCAGGGACTGCAGCATTTGGTACCACTCTATTGTATCATCAGCACGTCGACGGGCTGCTTTAATGGGGGGAGAAGAACTCACGGAACAGCAGCCGCATGGAAGGAATATCCAGCGAGGAGGCCGGCAAGGGCAATGACATTGGAGAAGGAGCGCATGCTGATAGCAATCGGGATTGTAGGTTGGAATAGAATGTCGAAGGTCGAATGCGGGAATGAAGAAGACCGGCTTCTGCAGTGAGGGGGTGTTCGAGCACCAGGCTGCGAAGATATTGGCTTGTCGTCTCGAGGCTTTATGGGACGACAGGCGGAGACCAGTGATCGTATGGCGACTCGGAAGCATACCCACGCTAACTATTTCCGACTCCGTGGAGGTCGGCGGATATTGGTGAGTGCACCCTGAAAGGTACCATTAGAACATTGGGTATGTCAGCCGGGCCGTTTTGACAGGGTCCGGTACCGTCCCAGCTCAGGGTCCCAACGCTGTCGCATATGCGCATGCCTTCTGGCATATATGCTGAGGAATACAGCACACGGTTCCCTTGCACACCCTCAGCCCTGGTGTGCGAACAGAGCCACATCTCGCCGCAGCTCATCGGTCAATCAACTTAATCGAAAAATTCCAATCACGGACCCGGTCTCACATCGGTCGAAATTTTTAGAAGGACCCACTGTGGGCCCGGAACCCGGAAGCAGTTCTCAGGACCACCCGTAGTACGTGCTCTTCTTCTCTGCATTGTGACATTTCGCACACAGTGTGAACCAATGCTGGCGATTGAGATGTAGAGCGAGTCAATGATAGTGGACTGAACGATAGCTGTATCAGCTTTCTATACCACTGAAGAGCCGTGGGCCCAAAGACAATGGGCCTGACGGTGTCGGCGCGATCGTCCACGAATCCACGATGCGCATCTGCCTCAGATCAGTAAAATTGTTTTGCCCTGCACAAGTATGCGTAGCGAGGTGTTGCACATAGTGAGCCCCTTTCGATCGCACATCACCTAAGATATGGCGCGCCCAAAAGCCACACCCCTTATGTAATCCAACTTCGTCGTCGTCGTCGACGTGCTACTGCTCGACAACATCAGTATGATATACTACAAAGCTCTCTGAGATGCATAGGAGACGGTCTTTGCTTGCATCCCCTGAAATTTATTTCTTGATTGAAGCATTTTCCGGCAACTTATAAACCGATTTTTTCGAAGTCTCCCAATCGACTCCTTTCGACTTCCGGGCCTCTCGGGTGAATTTTCGCATTTGGACTTCAGGACATTTGGCGGGGTCATGTGATGTTTATGTAATACACACGTGACAGTACACGTGCCTTCCTCGAGCTCAGAGAATGCTTGAAAGCACGATAAAGGTGGAATTTCGGCTTCAAGAAAGCATTGGAGTCTGTGGATATAAAGAGCAGACTTTCCTTGTTCAATTTTGGCATTTTTTGGAGTCGAAGCAAGTGAAGCAACTCATGCTGCGGCGATGCTGCATCACCGTGCTCAGAGTGAGTGTGCACGGTACTGCGCAGCAAACACAATATAGTGCATTAAGAGTGGTATCAATATGAATGTCGATGGCCTAGTGGCAAGCATCCCTGTTTGAATTTTTGTTTTCACGAAGGTGGCTGAGTTCGATCCTCACGGTGAGCATATTCTCTCTCATATGTCCCCGATGTCTTTGCTACTATTTTATTGAGTTCTCTGTCTGCAACATGCATTCTTTTGCTTAGTACACCTCTTTTATGGATCATCTATCTTCCCCCCCCCCTTCGGTTCCCCCCCAAACCACAGGAAGGGTGTCATGCCCGAGCAAATTGGCGGGGTTCCCACGCCTGCACAGCCACATTACGTAAACGTGTGGCTTTTGGGCGCGCCATATCTTACCTTTTCATGCAGTTTGTCATGTTCTCGTCCGAGGGAGACCGCACAGCGAGCGAAATGGTCGCACAACGTATTTGCAATTGGGCGACTTTGAAGATGCAGTGAGTACAGCTACCCTGGACACGAGGTCAATGCTGAGATATTCGAAATTCCAGGTGCGCGTGATAGATGCCGAAGCGGCCGTCAGGGTCGTAGGACATGTCCACGCTACTGATAGCCGAATTGCAGGATCGAGGCTAGAGATATCGACATATTTCCTGCGCAGCTCTGGCAGCTATAAGTACGAGTGCCTCAGGGCTATATTCAGGCAAGGCTGGTCCTTCCCGTTCACTTTCGCCTACTCCCGCATTTTACGTTCATTTTCGAGTCTCTCAACTGCTTATCCTCCTTATCATGCAGCCCTTTTCTTCTTCCTTCACGATCCTTCTCTCTACGATTTTTCTTGCCTTGTCGTCGCCAGAGTTCGTGGATGCCGTTCCGACTGCTCCGCGACTCGATCAACGTCAGGTCGATCAGGTCGGCCAGACGCACAATTCGTGAGCTCTTTTTTGCCGCCTAGTCTGCAAGCCTTTGTTCAATCAATCGCGTCAGGTCGCTGGTGCGTCGAGCGCCGGGTATCGTCAGGATTCCCCTCAGCAGCCTCGGGGAAGACCTTGCATTCACGTCCCAGGTCAATGTGGGCACCAACCATGGGCCATTCGTCATGCAAATGGACACAGGGTCGTCGGACTTCTGGGTCTACGCCGACGTTTGTCCGCAGCGGGTACGTCGGCATTGAACTGCGCTTCGGAATGAAATTTGACGCTGTACGAACAGGGAACTCACAAATTTGCGTCGAGGGCTACGTCAGCATCGATGAACGTAAGCCCGCAGCATAAGTGGGGCTTCAGGTATGGCGACGGAACGCAAGTCAATGGAATCATTGCTCAGGACACGCTGGCCATCGGTTCGGTCCAAGTCCCTAGCTATATATTTGGCCTATTGGGCATAATTCAAGGTCCGATCGCCACCAAACCCATTGACGGTATCGTAGGATTAGGGACTGCCGTCAGTTTTTTTTCGCGCTTTTTACTCTGCGGTCAAAAGCTTACTATTGCATGGATCATACCCAGGCTGGCTCCCGCACAGGAGTCCCCAATTTCATACACATGCTCAGACAGAATGGAGTCATCCCTGCGAACACCATGAGCTGGAAACTCCCGCGGCGCGCAGACGGTGGTCATGGTGGCGAACTCTCCATTGGCGGCCCCAACCCGAACCTTTTCGACCCGGCGACGGAAGTGACTGTGAACAGCATCAACGGCGGTTTTTGGCGCGTGCCCATCGCGGGTGTAAAGATAAGCGGCGTCCCATTTGCAGCTATTGCCGGTGGTCGCATCGGCACCCTCGACACCGGCAGCACAGGGCTTGTCGTGCCGCTTGGCGACGCTGCGAATTTGAACTCGCAGTTCCCGAACCCGCTCCGTGACTCGCAAACCGGCCTGTTCTGGGTCCCGTGCAACGCAAAGCTGCAGATGAGCCTGACGATCGGTGGACGCGACTGGCCTATCGACCCGCGCGACCTCAGGCTGGTAGACACTCAAACACCGCAGGGCTACTGTATGTCTACCATCCAGGCAGGCCCACCCAGCCTGCAGGGCACGTGGATTGCTGGTGGGGCATTCCTGAAGAATGTCTACTCGACGATGGACTTCGACACGAATCAGGTCAAGCTCGCGGTGCTGCGGTAAATGGGGTATGCAGGTAGTCTTAGAATTGAATATATGTTATGCGGATGTTTGGCAGACTCAATCGTGCTTGAGTAAACGTTCCCGTCGTTTTTAGTGATCTGGCAAGTGATCTGGTCCTCATCCCCAGTAGCAGCGAAGATGAGATTCTCATTTTTTGACCTCGTTTTTGGATGCAGGATAACTTTATGACATGTCCGTACACCGCCTGAGGGTCCCCGACCATAAGTAGCATGTTTGCGTGGATAGAGCTCAAGACGCGATGGCCCTTCAACACGAGCCGTGATCTCGTTCCCAGTCCCAACGTCCGAAGAGAGGCCGTGTCGCAGCTGAAATCGGGGTACTTCTACCAGATCAGTCGACCCACAACACTATTCCGTGCTTAACACCTGTGTTGGAAAAAGTGTCCGTAGTTTAGTCTACACAAAACGTGGTGAGCACAGGCGCCACGCGCAAAGGTCTGCGAACGAAGTCCTGGTACCATTCCGAAACCGCGTGTCGGTGAGGGCGGCATCGGAACATGCGCCTGTCATCCCCAGCATTCGCATTGTCGACTTCAGCCTAAGTAGTCCGTTTCCTGTACCAACGGAACCAACAATTTTGTGACCCAAGGCCTGGATGCAACCTGACTGAAGTGATGAGAACGTCTTGGTTACGCTAGGGGAGCCACCTTACGTGGCCGTAGAGGCACACAAATACCGGGGCATCGGTGTATTGCAATACTCGGAGATCGGCATACGTTATCGGCGTATAAACAATACACGTACAAAGGTATTGATAGCACTTCTTTCCTTGATTTCTCTCGATGGACACCCGACGGCCGCTCTTAATCAGTCTTCGCCTTTCCGTCTTTGCCTGATCTGTCGGGAAGAGCGGCGGCGATAGTGTCGATTTTCTTAAATTGCCAGGGGAAACGGGCAGGGTAGAGGAACGGGCGCAAGTCGAAGCCTACAGGTACGTGGTCAGTTTCTACAGAACTGGAAAAAATCCCTGGCGAGGCTTACGGTTGTCATCTGGGCTGTATGATTCCTATAATCACGACGTTGAATGTACAATAGCCTGACCGCTGCGAACGGGAAGAACATACCGCATGATAGGACGGCGTCAAGGTCGTCATTTTATGTCTGTTACGAGCATACTCGAAGTAGAAGTGCTTGACCTTCTCCGCAATCTAGCCATGAAAATTGGTTCAGTTATCCGCGACTCTCGCAAGGCAGAGGAAGAGGAAGCGTACCTGCGTAGGAGACAGGAAAGACCCCCACTCGTGCACGAGCTTAGTGAACATGCTGTATGGACCGCATTTCTCCACCTTGCGCAAACGCCCGAAGACGGAAAGCTCGTCGTAGGTCATACCCATGTCCGCCTGAACGATTTCTGCTTGAGGTAAGACTGGGATTAGCAACATTCAAGGCGCACCTCGTCTGCTTGCACGTATGTCTCGGTGATGGGCTCGAGTTCTGCAGTCGGAACGGCATCCAAGAAGCTTCGGGGATTCGTTGAGGTATGAAGTCGTGAATGCAGAAACCTATACTTACCTCTCGAGCACTGGCAGATCGAATGCATCACGCGCGTAAGCGATGTACTTCTTCAAGTCTGTTTTACTGATCGCGCCGATGGGATTGAGGTCCGCTGGTAAATGCATGCTGAAATCAGTTCATGCAGATCTCTCATAATCGAAATCCCTCTACCTGAAGAGCAATCATACTTCGTCAAGTATCCACGCAGACTGCATTCGGTAAGCTTCAGCCGGGATGGAAATACTAATTTACGCACCTCTCATCTACATTTGCACTGCCCAATACCAACAGGCCGCCCGCCCTGCCACGGACCCATGGCAGCAGCTGCGCGAACATATACGCAAGCAGCATGCGCAACCGTGCCTGTATGTTCTGCAGGGCCAGATTCTCGACGGACGACCCGCCATGCGCGCGGAAGCGTGGCTGGACACCTGTAACGAACGAGAAGAGCGAACGGATGGCAGTGACCACGTTGTCCATGTTGAGGTCGACGTGGTAGCTGCGTCAAAATTCTTATTAGAATGCACATTCAACGGTCAACGGTGATATCAGACCTGCCGATCGCCTGTCCGAGCGCCTTCGCTCGGCCCCTAGTTTCTGCGCTCGAGTTCTCGGTTCCCATGTAGCACGTGTGGAATATCCTGCCACAAAACTCGCGTGGGTCGGAGGGAATGTAGCCAGAATCGTCCGGCTCGCCGACGATGCGACGTGCATCTGCAATTACTTGCTTGTCTGCTCGACTTGCCGCCTCAGCGACAAGGCGGCACATAGAATAGACGATCACAGCCGTCGCACAGCTGTCGATGCCGCCACTGAGGGGGACAAAGTACCCTTGCGTCCGCGATCGGCGGAGGTAGTCCCACAGCCAACATGCCGGACCCAACCTGCCAAAGTCAGATAATAAATCGACTGAGCCTCTACAAGGTAAGGAGGATACTGACGCAATTTCTTCTTCAGGTGTATGGTACCGCACCTGGAATTGCGCAGCCTTGTTGAATTCCTCTATTTCGTCGAACTTGCCCGAAGATAGCGCAATTGGCGCCTCAATACGTTCGTACCCACCGCTCTGAGCTGCCTGCATGTTCCGACTCGCCTTCGTCCTGTGAGCGCGCACGTCCTCGATGTCGATCGTCGCAGTGACGACTTCAACATCGTTCAGTGAGAACTGGGTGCCCTGCGCGATTATGCGCCCGTTGAGCGCAATCATCGCACAGCCGTCGTAGTAAAGCCGATCTCCGTCGCAGCCCTGCTGGTTTGCATAGAGGTACACGCCTCCAAGCTGGAGAAGGCCATGATAAAATAAGTGAAGGCGGCCTTGGGGTATGGGAAGGGCAGACCTTCTGAGTCGCTTCCTTTATGAGGTCGACCCGTGTGTAGAGCTTCCTCAGCTCGTGATGGCTGCCGCTTGAGTTGGTGAAGATCTCAACGCCGTCGAGGCCCATCAGGATATGAGGGCTGTTCATGTCCGCTCGCATGAGTTGCACGAACATGTATGAGAGGGATATAAATTACCTTGAGGGTGTGAATAGTTCCTCGCACAGCTCGACTCCAATTACTGTATCAAGTGTGCTGATGACGCAGTCCCCAAAAGGAACTTTCATCTGCGACAATCTTAGCCATTATCTTCCGAGAAATTATGTGAAGGTGAGGGATACCTGTCCAGTGACGGCTTGGATTATTCGGGGAAGATAATGGTCTTCCACGTGCCGATGCTTCTGCCATGGCGTGAAGTACCTCATCTCACGATAGTTCCCGTCGTTCGCGAGCCACATCTTCGGTCGAATGAGGAGGATCTTTTTGTTATGAATGATGACTCTGCAGTTATAGTTGACATTCTTGTGCACAACAGGCCTGCAGCATGTCAGCGCGTCTAATACGTTGCAGGCGCGCGAGAGACGAACGGACATGCCGATGTCGCAGACGATGTCTGTCACATCATCCGAAGCCAAGATCTTCGCCAGGACCTCCCAAGAGTGCAGAATCGTATCACCTGTACGAGCATGAATGGATGATAATAATAACAGTGAAGCGAGAGTGAGCTTACCCTCTAGGAAATGATCAAGACAGCCATAACCCCTGTATTGCCAAGCTGAGACGGACGAGACTACTCGAACGTTGTCAATAAACTTACGGAATCTCCAGCTCTGGTCCCACTCTCATGGTCGCCCCTCGCTCCTTCGCTATGGCGATGCTCGCCAAGATCCGACTGAGATTCCCCTGCGCACGTTATCTACCGTTATCCATGATCTCCCTCCTACAGATACGCATACCTCAAAATCTAATGCCCATTGATTCAGCGAGCTAATGAAGGTCAACCAATCGTCTATGAGGGGTCCTAGAAAAGATGTGCCCACCATCTGTAGATAATAATCCTCGATTAGCGACATGACGGAGCATAGGACCATGATTGACATACGTAGCCAAGGTGATCAGATGTCCCATATCGACAATCTTTACAGACAATCTACCAAGACTCCAATGCTCAAGTAAAAAGCTGCAATAGCTTTCGACTGTAGGCAATGGTATGCGGCAAGGATGATGGGATTATATTGTTGTCTCCGAGTCGACATCCGGCCCGGTCGTTCCGGGACCAACTGACATCACGTCACTCCTAACCAGGATCCACTACTACCCCGAAATGGAACGCGGGCTAGTAATGGAACAGACACATAAATGCACTCACTGCTCTTTCCTCACACACTCTACTGCCTAGTAAATTTAATCTCGCGTAGGTCTCTATGCAGTGAATACACGTCTAAGATATCGAGAGGGAAAAAGGCAATTTACGAGCATGAAAAATCGAACAGTGTGCAAGTTTTGTGATGGACGAAATGGAACGCTCAGGGCTGAGACGAGTAAAATAGCTAAATCTCTGAAAAAATGTGGGAGCATTCCTTTACCTCCGCTCTACCTTCCCTCTATATTCCGGAGGAATAGCATCATCTGTTCCCTTGAAAGAAAGAGATTACACTCCGAGGAGTCTGTGCGTGACTCTTGTGCTGCAAAGTCCGACCGGCAAACTGCGACTCTCCCTGGCTCACCGCATAGCTGACTCTGAAACCCGCTGACTAACCGTGACTGATTGTGACCGTTCCACTCCTCGTCGCAGGAGGAAAACCCTCGTCGCCGGCATCTCTCTGGCAGACTCAGACATGCATAGAAAAATTTGTACTCTCACAGACAGGAACAGGGAACAAATGGCTTTCTGATGAGCTAACTTTTGTGGCAGTAGCGGCTACCACAAAGCCATGTTCCACTTCTAGCCCGCGGCGTTCCATTTCAGGGTACAGCATAGTACTCTACAAATTATCATGATTCCCAGCTCAAATGTGGCCCGGAATGCCATTAGATAGATGTGTACCGAGTACCAAGCAGCAGTGCAACTGACGAAGCCAAAAAATACATAGTAGTACAGGATGTTGTCCAAGATAAGTTAGTGTTGGGTGCGAGTGCGAATATACGACATGCGAGCAAGGAGGGTATATCTAGGAGGCGGCTGCAGCGGCCGAGCGCAGCAGTCGGGAAAATGTGCCCTGCACGGTGATCTTCTTCATGATTGTCGGTTCCGGCGCTATAAAGGCAAGGCTTATCAGCTCGAGCGAACGGAAGAAAAGCATGCAGTGACTCACGATCTGTCAGATTTTCGTCTTTGACCTTCCGCTTGATACTCTCCATCACCTCGCCCACTGCAGACCGGTCGAGGTCGTCCCTGGCTTTCATTAGGCCCTCCACGAAAGGGATGTTCGGCCCGTGCACCTTGGCGAACGACCAGAATGAGAGGAAGACCATGCTCTTCGATGCCTCGAGGAGCGACAGAATCATCTCGATGACCTCGAAGTAGGTTTCAAGTTCCTTTGGTGGCTTGAGTGTGCTGAAGAATGCGAATGCCTCGCTAACGTCGTCCTTGATGCGGTTAATCGCCGCCGGGATCTTCAGCTTCGTCGTGTTCGCCAGTGCGGTCAGGTACGTCACTAGGAACGCATCCAGGAGATCCTCGATAAGGAGTTCCAGCAAAGAAGAGTTCAGGAATGTTTGATAGTCGGCCATATAGTCGCTCATTGTCGCAATGATCTGCTGCATGATGCCGTCATACCATCCCTGCTGGAAGAGCTGCTTCAGCGCCGGCTTGAGGTCGTTAAGGATGATGTCAATGAGTGTCTGCGTGCACTTCTTCGCGACATCAAGATACCCGTCGATGGCGTCGTTGAGTCGCTCGTTGATGGTGACACTATACTTCTCCGACACCAGCGGCTCGATGCGAGCCGACAGCGCCTCGGCGTAGTCCGCCGACTTGATCTGGTCGTTGGCCAGCGCGATGATGTACTCCACGAGGCCGCCCGGGATCTCCTCGGGCTTTTCAACGTGTCGCTTGTACTCCGCGTCGATGAGCTTAGTCCACTGGTCCTGGACGCCGCGCATGACGCGGTTGACCTCTGTGACGACGCGTGCGAGAATCATGCCCTGCCCGCTCTCCGTCGCGGCGTCGACCTGCTGGTTGACCATCTGGAAGAGAATGACGGCGCCCTGCAGGCCGTACTTCTCGTCCGCGTCGAGCTCCGGAGGCTCCTCGCGTGTCGTGAACTGCTCGACCTCGGTCTTCATCAGGTTGTTCGTCCACTCGTCGAGTTTCTTGACAATGAGCCCCAGGTAGTCGTCGATCAGCGTCTGCTCCTTGCCGCCGAGAAGAGGTGGCTCGAGCAGCTCGGCGGGCACCTCGAGCTCCTTCATCGTCTTTTTGTATTCCTTCAGCCACTGGTTGAGCGTAAGGAGGACACTGGCTTCAGGCTCCGATGCGACGATGCCCTCGACGATCGTGTTCAGAGATTTGTGGCTTTCCTTGACGAAATGAGAGTAGACGTCCCAATCGGGAGGGAAACATGGTGCGATGTCGACCTCGACTCGATAGATATCCTCGTAATACCATTTGAGGCTTTCGAGGAACCCAATGGGGTCCCCTTGGTCCCGCGCGTACGCCTCCTCTAGTTTCACCTTGATGGACTCGGCGATACTCTTCATGACCTTCGAGCGGTAGTGCTTGATGATGCGAGCGTTCGCTTGCATGGATTTAAACTTCGATGACGCGTCCATCTTCGCCGCTTTTTTGACGAGACGAATGGCAATGGCCTGTGACCCAGTTCGTAACACCACCAGCGACAACGCAACAACGACGAACCTTTTCGTCTTCTCTGCCCTCAACCTCGGCAATTTTCGCCACCTTCACGACGACGCCAGGGTTCCCTGCTCTCACTATAGGAAGAATATTCCGGGCCAGCTCGAGGTAGTAGTCGTCGAAGTCTTCAATGACGGTGTTCAAACGCTGGAACATGCGGTTCAGGGCGTTGCGGGATTCGGCGCTCGCTTTCTTCGCTTGGTGCATAGTCTGATTTCGGAAGCCCTCGAGCTGATTGATCTGGTAGTGGATCGTCAGGAGGTGAGGAGCAGAGCCGTACAGATCGTTTCGGTCGTCCGCGAGCATGTTCTCCAGAGTGTTGAGTTTCGAGTTCATCTCTAGGAGATTGTTCACCATTTCTTCTGTCTGCTCAAAATTCCGGTGGACCATAGACACCTGTTCGACGGTGCATGAGTAAACAGGGTAGACAAGAGCCGGTAAGGACGCACCCTGCTAATCTGGTCGAACGTGGCTACATTGTTCTGAGGATCACTGCAGAGCCGCTCAATGGTCTGCATCTCGTCCCTAATCGACTGTACATTGTCTCGCGTGCTGAATAGCTTGCGCAAACTCTCCCGCGTCGCATCTAGCTGCTCCTTCACGCCGCTCTTGAGCCTAGCATCGATGGAGGCCTTCTCCTTCTCGAGTTTCTTGCGAAATGCGGCGATCTTCATGAGGTCTTCAGGGGACTGAAGGTACTCCCCAATCGCTTGTGCTGCGGATATGGTGGGTGCGGCCATGGCGATGCAGATTCGGAAGTATATGTGTAACAATAGAGGCGGCCAGTCAGGAGACCGGCCCTCCCTGAAGCCCGAAGCAAGTGAAGTTGTTAATCTGAACCACGTAAATGATATATACGCACCTCTATGCTTTGAATTGGCTGGAACGAATTGTCCAGGAGTGAGCCTGACCGTGACGCCCGCAGAACCGAGTGGCAGGAGATATCTCCTCCGCGATCACGTGGAGCGCCCCTTTCCGCCGGCGCTGGCGGGAATTGCCTGCTCAATGTCGTTGCGCACAGCGAGCTCAACAGGCCTAGCGATCGCACGGAGACGACAATTTGTATCAACATGCAAAGGCGTTAAGCGCTCCTTTGCAGCGCAGGCTGGTGCGGCGACTCAGCCGGAAGAATGCGACATCGTAATCGTCGGGGGAGGCCCTGCTGGACTAGCATTGGCTAGCGCACTCGGTATGTCTCAATCATGGCACAAACGATATGAATTTGCCTCATTGGTATTCCAGGCTCCTCCAATGCTATTGGTAAACAGCTTGGAGTGACTCTGGTAGAAGCAGGGGACCTCGCAAAGGTCCGGGACTGGAATATGCCTACGGGCGCTTACTCGAACAGAGTAGTGTCCCTCACCAACGCTTCGGAAGGATTCCTACAGTGTACGCCCAACCGTTACAACTGAATCGCACTTTTTTGACCTTACATGCTCCAGCAATTGGCGCATGGGACCATGTCGACGCTCAGCGTACTTGTCCAATGGAGGATATGCAGGTGAGTTCGTTTACATCGAATGACAGACAGCCCCGTTCAGCAAGCCTTTAGGTGTGGGATGGCGTCTCTGGCGCGCGAATTGAGTTCAATGCCAGAGACCTGGGCTTCGCACGAAGCTCAGGGTTCAGTCAAATGGCCCGTCTGACTGAGGTCCTAAATCTCCAGCGAGCGCTCCTTAGACAGCTCGACGGTCATCCATATGTCAACCTAATTGACAAGACAAAAGTGGATACCATTCAACGTGAAGAAGGTGAAGGCAATGGCTGGCCATTGGTGCATCTTTCCAATGGGAAGACCCTCAGAGCACGATTGCTGGTAAGTGCTAAAGACGTGAGACCCTTCTGAAGGATGCTCATTTACAAAATCTGTTCTAGGTGGGAGCAGACGGGTTCAATTCGCCTGTGCGCTCGTATGCGGGTATTGGCTCGTTCGGCTGGAGTTACGACACTACAGCCATTGTCGCAACGCTTCTGCATTCTCCTCGCACCGTCGTTCCGAACACCACGGCGTACCAGCGTTTCCTTCCGACAGGTCCAATTGCTTTTCTCCCACTCTCCCCAACTGCTTCGTCTCTTGTGTGGTCGACAAAGCCGCCTCTGGCTGCCGCGCTAAGCAAGGGGGATCCGGAAATTCTGGCATCCATGATTAACGCCGCCTTCCGCCTCCCGGAGGTATCCCTTCGTTACCTGCACGATCGCATCCTCGACTCTGTCAAATCTGGCAGCATGCTCACCGCGAACGAAATCAAGGATGAGATCGTATGGCGGGAGCACTCACACAGCATCGACGCTCACTCTGCGTATGCCTCTGCCTCTGTAGACCCGGCGGTCGTCAACATCGGCATACCTCCCGTTGGCGCCGAATTATTGCCTCCCTTGGTCGAAGGTATCCAGCCGGGAACAGCCGCGTCCTTCCCGCTGCGCTTCAACCATACAGAGCAGTACATTGGCGAAGGCGCTGGTGCGCGCACAGTCCTTGTCGGCGATGCAGCACACACGGTGCATCCGCTTGCGGGGCAGGGACTGAACTTGGGTCTGGCGGACGTCGAGTGCCTCGCCCGATGCATCGAGACCGCCGCGCTGCGCGGCGGCGACATCGGTGAGGTTCAGCTTCAGCTTGCATCTGAGCATTAGAATCTAAGGCCTTCATACCCCAAGGATCGCACACGGCGCTGCTCCCCTACGCCCGCGAGCGCTACTTCGAGAACCACAAGTTGATGTCCGTCATGGACAAGCTGCACAAGCTGTACACCACGACGCTGCCCCCGGTCGTCTGGGCGCGCACCGTCGGACTCGAAATCGTCAACGAGCTCGACTCGCTCAAGGCGGGCATCATGACGTCCGCCGGCTCTACGCGCAGGGAGGGTCAGAGGGCGAGCCCGGTGTGGAACCTCGCTGCGAGCGGGTTCGAGGGCGTGATGGGTGGCTCGAGGCTCGCGGGCGTTGTGGGAGGCGCGCTGCGTGCGACGGCGGCGGGTGCGTTGCAGCAGCTGGCGAAGGCCGCAGCTGGGGCTCAGGCTGAGCAGCATCGGTGATGTTATCGTGCGTGTCGTGCGTAGCTCAGAAGGAGCGTAAACCAGATCGACCCTTCTTTCGTAGATGAATGGTTCGTCATAATACACAACTCATGAGAATCATTCCGCTGGTGTCGTCAAGTACTGAGTCCTTCACGCCATGTAGATCCCCGCCCGAACTGATTCTTCCCGCGCCCAGAAAAAGGTATCGCAATCCACCAACTCTTCTACAAAATCCTTCAATAGTTCGATGTGTCCTGCCCTCTCTTGATCTGTGGAACCTGGCGCCGTGGCTATTCTGAGTTTCTTCAATGGCCCGTTCTCTTGATCGCGCAGTGCTTCTACGATGGCACCTCGCGGCACCTGCCACGTCTCGAAGCGCTCCAGCTGCTCCATATGGAGGTCTGCTAGCATTGCGCGTAGATTTCGAGCCACCGAAATAGACTGCAGACTCTCATGGGCTCTCTGGCTGAAGTCGGCGACGCGTACGGTGGGGAGGACGCGGAGAAGACGGCGCATACTTGAGTCCCAACCGTTGGCGATGCGCAAGGTCGAAAGACCACTGGCCGTTCGGTACCATAGGAAGCCCATAGTGCTATCTTCGCTAGTGGACATGGACCCCGAGATCATCGCATTTTCCGCGGAGGTCAGTGTGGGTATGATCTTGAGGACGAGCGTCGCACATGCGATACCGTTGGAAGTGAAGTATTCTAGGTGGACATAGTCCAACTTCGGTAGTGAGACAGGTTCGGCTGCGTCACTTGCTCTGCGGTCGGCAGGATCGGGACCCACGTTGCGAAGCCACAAGACCTCAAGCCCTGGACACGCAGCAAGCACGTCTCGGAACGTCGACACGTTCATCAAATAAGACTCATTTGTCAACCGGACTTGCAAGTGTACGAGTCCTCTGAACAGGGGGAGCGTCCATGGCAGCGAGAGTCCTTCAAGCTCGAGCTGCCGCAGCGCGGGCATCGCGCTGTGGGCGATGGAGGTATCGCGGAGGAGAGCTCTGTCCATTTCAGCGGCGTCGAAGGGCAAATCCATTGTATCGAGTGACAATGTGTGTAGTAGTGGGAGAGATGGAGGAAATATACCGAACAGCGCGGCATGGGAATAGCAAGGTTGGGATAGGTCCAAACTCGCGATGCGCGATGCATGGTCTGAGATGGGGTATGTATAGTTTTCCTCTGTATCGCCTGTGCGCATCCTAAGGGGACTTAAAGTGAGATTTAACGGGGCGGCGTGTGAGCGCTCCAGGGCAAGTGCAGCATATTTCTCTTGAAAGAGATCAATATTTGTCCACAGGAGGGGATAAGAAAGCACGGCCTGTCGCCAATAGGCACAAACGATACTTGCACGTCCGATTTCTCGAAAGGTTACTGCCATGACGTCATTGATGATTTGAAAAAGGATTTCTGAGAAGATTTCCGAAGGAAGGAGGTTGATGGGAGCATGGGCGTTATACTGGGTAAGGAGGCGGATGAGATGAATTTCTGCGGGGCTTCTTTTTGACAAGGAAGTGGAAAGAGCGCAATGCGCTGTTGAGACGGTCCACGGGGCATCACAGGGCCCATGGTGGATCTCTGAGGCTAGCAAGATTATCTGGGATTCAAGAACGGCTTGGGAGCAAAGGTGGCCTGAGGCCGCGCCATCCGTTTGCTGGGGTATCAAATCTAGAACGAGAGAAATTCCAGTTGGACGTGTCGTCCATGACGTTCAATCGACCATGCGACATACCTGAGTGTCCATGTCCATCAAGCGGCCTGCCTGTGTCCGACATTGTATGTACCATCTAAGCCGCGTGGCCAGCTGCAGCGTATCTGCAATGATGTAAGAAATGTACGCTATTTTTCCATATTGAAAGCCTTCCACCGACTATGTAGAGAATATTTCATCCAACAGCTTGGCGTACAACGACCTGCAAGTGAAGGATGTCGAGAATGCAAGGGGTAGAATTACTCGGAATTGCCAGAGTCAACGATTTTGGCGCAGTCACACCGTGACGGCGTCACCGTTACCCTAAACGTGACCGCATCATCACGCCGATTCACGGTGATTTCGCGGCGGGCGCCTTCAACTGGTTGAACCCGAACTAGAGTTCGACCGCTCCCGCTGCTGCTCTATCGTCAGGTATGTCCATATATCGCCTCCTGTAACAAGGATCAGCTTGGAACTACCCAGCAGAAGCTGCGACCATGACTAAACAGAAAATATTGCAAAAGCCTCCTCTGAAACCCACAGAAACGATGCAGAATCTCGCGCTCTCGCTCTAAGGATCTCGAAATGCGTATGATCTCTTAAACTAGCGCTGTCCTTACCAATTTCCATTGAGCTAATTTCGTTGTCATCCGCACGTTAATGACTTCCTCACCCGCTGGTGACCACTGTCTGTAGCTCCTGGTGACGAATCATCGTTTCTTCCCCGAGTGCATGGACTAACATCAATCTCCGTAAACGTGTGGCTTTTGCTCTGGCATTAGCTCGCTCACCCAATACCCCATTCAATGTCACTTCCAATGACAATCCTCTCGCTACCGTGCTGCCTGCCATGGAACCTCCCTTTCTTCCGCGGGCTCGTAGATCTTCGCATCGAGCTGGATGCATAAAAACCTGTCCTTTCGGATCTAGATGTATTCCACGATGCACTCGCGGGCTGCTCACAACTCGAGTCGCTTCTGCTGCGGGGCGTGGTCCCGTTCCTACCGAATCCGCAAGAAACACCGCTGCCACGCCCAGCCGACTGCCCAAACTGCATTTGCTCGACTTGTAATACTGTTCACTCAGTCCCGCTCCATGCGCAGAGCTTGTCCTCGGGTCCATAGGCATCATCCCGCTCACTGTAGACGCGTCAATCCGCGTCCAAGGTGTTGATGATAAGAACTCTCTCGATATTAACCGCTTGAATGCCACGGACCACAGCGCATCGAGCACTCGTTTGCATCGGATATCCAGTCGTTTCCCTGCAGTTCGCAAAGCTACGTACTCGGTCCTGCGTGCGGTCTTCGATGAGGAGCTGGAGAGCTTGGCGGCAATGCTAGCGGATTCCTACTTGCAACAACTAGGTATCCTCACGATTGATCATGGAGGCACCGGCGTTTTGAAAAGGCTGAGATTGTACAGAACACCCCCGTTGGGCACGCAAAAGGATAAGAAGAGGAACTTGAAATTCTTCAAGGAGCAGGTGAGCGACGTGAGAGTGGATTTTTCTTGAAGTGGTATGATATCATGAGGCAAATTGTTTGTCAGTATCCTCGTTGCTTCACCAAGCTTGAATTTTTCAATTCAATACTAATTTTATTCTCTAAATTTCTAGCCGGACACCTTCAAAAGCACATCGCTTGCCGATACGAACCGCCTTCTGCACTTGTCTTGGACTGATACTCTAATTATGATACAGTAACAGGAACTCTCTTCAATGCTCAGAAGTTTGGTGACGTGGACAATTTTCCGACTCCATATCCGCTTCAGAGTCGCTGTTTTATCGGCACAACCGCCTGACCAGCTGGTGCCTCAGCTTTCCCCCCAAAGACAATCGTGCCCCAATTGTCCAGCGCACACAGTTTTTACATGACACGTATGTATTCGGGCCTGTTGGCGGGATTTATATGGCAGTGTCGGTCATTATCATGTGTCCGAGTCCGGGTTGAACTGGCCGCGCTCCCTCCCTGCGTCGACTCTGCTGGCATAATTGTGTACACATGCCGCCTTCGAGCTTGTCGGAAGCCTGCAACGGCCTGGTAAATTTAGAGGCCACTCAGTAGGGAGGTATAGAATGGCGACTTGTTGACAAGCCGATTGATCGAGGCTGAGATGACGGGTGGACACGTTTGACCGTCTCGCCGTGAAAAGAGTCTCACCACCAGGACAGAAAATGGAGTACTCATATATCTCATGTCCGGGTGCGTTGACAGATGGTTGTTGCTACATAGCACTGTTGTCGTTCATCTTCATCTGAATGATTTATCTGAATGAATTGACTGCCATGGACGAGTTGCCACAAGATACACCCGATGATAGAATATCGTGAGCGGCAAAGAAAAGGCTTGGCAGTGTGATCCGTGCTACATGTAATGGGAGTCGTGCTCATGGACTATCCTCTCACCCGTTCACTCGTCTCCGTCTCTTCCTCCTCGCCTTCATAGCGTGCATGCCCCGACCTCGACCACGTCCTTGAATTTCCTCGAGACGCACCATGGCTGGTGTCGAGGACATCACTCAATACGCCGCCTCCTTCTTTCGGCGCCCGCTCTCGCGCCTGCTCGCGCTCGTCATCGCAGCTTTCACCTTCTTCTTCTTCGTCCTTCCGCCTCTCTCCTTCCCCCCTCCGCCGTTCCCGCCTCCGCCTCCATATCCCCATCCGGACGACGTACACGTGTCGGGCTCGTATGCATATTTCAAGGACGTAGCGCACCGGCCGGGATGGCTGCACAGGCATGGCGGTGGCCGGAGCGGAGGGAGAGGAAAACATAGAGGCGGAAGGAAGGATCTATGGGCGTCTCGGGCGGATCAGGTTCGTGACGCGTTCGTGCATGCGTACAGCGCGTATCAGGAGCACGCTGCCCGGCACGACGAGCTGCTGCCGCTTTCACATGGCGCAGTTAACAAGTGAGTGTAATAGCTTGCTTGTACGTCCCGTACGGATCGTACTCTATAGTGGATGATGCTGATTCGGTCGTCAGCTTCAATGGCTGGGGGCTGAGTGTAGTCGAATCGCTGGATACGATGTGGATCATGGGGCTTGATGAAGCGTTCGACGAAGGCGTTGCGTTCGTCGCGAACGTCACCTTCTCTCTCGATGCGGTGCGTCCTCAGCTCCATTCGTATCCATCCTACTAATAGAAGTAATTATCTAGGATAAGTTTGCACCGTTCTTCGAGACCGTAATCCGCTACCTTGGCGGGTTACTCTCCGCGTACTCGCTTTCCAATGATCCGCTGCTGCTGGCACGCGCGGACGACCTGGGGGGCATGATGCTTCCCGCATTCAGCACTGCGTCAGGTCTGCCGATGTTCGCTGTCAACACGGTCAAGTACGTCGCCTTCTCTTCCTTTTCTCACGAGGATGCAGCTCATGCGAAGGGGTATGAAGTGGGAAGACGCAGGGTGGATGGAGGCCTGGTGTTACGCTGTGGGCAGAAGCATTGAGCTGCCAAATGGAATACAAATACCTTGCGTTCTTGACTGGACGGAAAGACTATTATACCAAGGTGGGAGAGCTCTGAACGATATCTCATTGAAAGTGATTGACCGGGTGGACAGGTGGAGAACGTTATGAAGCGGATGTACGCGACGAACCTCACTGCCACGGATGGCTTATTCCCAACGATGTGGAACACGAAGAGTGGAGAACCGATGCCCTGTATGTCTTTCTCACTACGTAGGTAGGCGACCATACTCACGATACTACGCACGCGTAGCACAATTGTCTGTCGGCGCATTTGCCGATAGTGCCTATGAATATATCCTCAAGCAGTGGTTACTAACTGGACGCACGGAAACTAAAGCCCGTGATCTCTGTACGCCTTTCTCGCAAAGCATGGTCTGACAATTTGCCGCTCACACTTGCACCTTCAGACATCCGCTCAGCTAATGGCATAATCTCGAACTTGCTATACCTTACCCCTACCCGCAATCTCCTCTACGTAACCGACACAAGCAGCACCGATGCTACGCCTTCACACACCTTCGAACACCTCTCCTGCTTCCTCCCAGGCATGCTCGCCTTGGGCGCTGCCACCGTCCCGCTCAGCCCCGTAGATAAAGAGCGCCACATGTGGGCCGCCGAGGGCCTCGCGCAGACATGCTGGCTCACGTACGCGGATTCGACAACGGGGCTTGGGCCAGACGAGGTCGTCATGCAGCCGTGGCTCACCACGTCCGCCGGCAAGACCGAACAGGCCGGTCGCTGGCTGACGCACCTCGCCGCGTGGGAGGCGGGTGGACGCGTAGGTGGTGGTGGCGTCCCACCTGGCCTGCGCAACACAGCACCAGAACAGAACGCAGAGCGTATGGAGTACACCGCGCGCAAGACGTCGTATCTACTTCGTCCAGAGACGGTCGAGAGTTTCTATGTGCTGTGGCGGACGACTGGTGACCCGGTTTGGCGCGAGCGTGGGTGGGCGGTGTTCGAGGCGATTCAGCGGAGCGCGCTTGTGAGCGCGGGGTATGCGAGTGTGACGGATGTGTACAACGGAGCGGGGCCGAAGAAGAACGAGATGCCGAGGTACGTGTTTCTCCAAGCTTCAAGTGCAGGTAAACTGAACAGACGCACGTAGTTACTTCTTGGCGGAGACGTGAGTGTCTTGTTCTATATTTCATCTGCACCGTATGCTGACTGGCCTGCAGCCTGAAATACCTATACCTGCTCTTTACCGACGAAGAGCTGATACCCCTCGATCGCTGGGTGTTCAACACCGAGGCTCACCCACTACCCGTCTTCTCGTGGTCGCCCTGGGAAAATGAGAGGTACGGCATATCATCGTAGCCCTCGTATTTCCTCTGTATTTGTGCCTTCGTGTGCTGGTCGCCACCCTGTCCATCTTTTGCGCCGGTGTCGCGTAGTTTGAGTTGGTCGGTCGGTCGTTGCTAATTATGGAGTTGGCAGAGATCGACGCGGACGGATGTGAGAGCATGGGAAGAGGTCTCCGACGCACACGCTTTGGAGGGAACGGAAGATGAGCACAGATGCAGACACCACATACCGCGTAGCAAGTAATATATCGTATCATTATAGCAGTTGTCACTTGTTATCAAACAGCTGAGGCATTCGAGCACTCGCTCGCTCGCCCGATAGTAACCGGACACTGCACTCGATCGCGCGTCTTGCTCCAGGATTTAGTTACCGTGCTGAAGGCGATCTGAACCTAAGTATCGTGATCTTGGGTTCAAGTCACCGTAGTTCGTAGCGATCGACGATCCGGGGACGCGACGATCGAGCAACCCAGGAGAATGTCTATACTTACCGACGAACGACGAAACCCCAATCAGGACGGCAGTAGGAATGGGGCATCCGGTTATTTTATCTCCTTGCAGCCTTTGGTGAACTTGATGCCATTCAGTCAGGTTCGTCGCAGGCAAAGCAGTACGCATGTTCAAAACTTCATGGACATCAAGCAGCACGACGATTCACTCAGCATCACACGCAAGCATCGGGGTAAAACAATAAATTAATCACTTCCTCCAAGTTCATCGCCAAAATGCCAACTGCTAGCTTCAGTACATTATAAGTAATAACATAGTCGTCATGTCGTCGCACTGAATCTATCAGTTGCATGAAATCTTGTTCAAAAGCGCCTGGTCCGTCTTGGACGCGGTCTTGCTTGCCTTGCCAGCCTTGTTGATCGTGATGAACTGTTGGCTGCCCTTCGACGCGCTCTTGATAACCGTCCGGATGATCTGGCTACGGAACTGGTCGAGCGGGAGCGTGCCGTCCGCCGACGGGGCGATACCGTTGATGCCGATGTCGCCGGGCTCGTTGTCCTTCACCACGAAGTCAGCGGGCACACCGGCGGCACTCGTCTCCTCGAACTGCTTAGCCCGTGCGAGGAGAGCCTGGGCAGTGCCGGCGGGAAGAACGTAGATGGTGGGGACACGCTTGCCAAAGCTGCCTGTAAGGCGCAAATAATATAGATTTAGCACTGCGAAGGTATCCATGGACGAGCAGACATAGTACGCACTACGAGTAACAGCGGCAGCGTTGGTCGAGATCCACTTGTAAGCCTGATCGTCGAAGTCCTGCACGAACGCCGCGAAGTCAGTTGCCGTTCTTCAACCAGATGAAAATACGCACCTTGGTACCCTTACGGGCAGCAAGCTGCAGAAGAGTCCCACCACTGGTAATGCTTGGGTCTTCCCAGCGGAACCAGAACTCCTCGTTCGCGCGCTTAGCGATCAACTCGATGTCACGCTGAGAGATGTCCTGGGCGTCGGCCTTGTTGTAGACGGGGCATGCCGCGGCCACAGGCGGCTTCGCTGGGGGCGCAGCCGGCTTCGCTGGGGGCGCAGCCGGCTTGGCAGGTGCAGGTGCAGGTGCAGGCTTAGGAGCCGCAGGTGCAACCTTGGGGGGTGCGGCAGCCGGAGGCTTCGCGGCGGGGGGTGCGGCAGCGGGGGGCTTCGCTGCAGGGAGCTTCGCTGCAGGGGGCGCCGCGGCGGGAGGTTTCGCCACCGCGGGCTTCGCCGCTGCGGGTTTCGCAGCGACGGCAGGCTTGGCAGCTGCGGGTTTCGCAGCTACCTTCCCAAGCGCACTCCCGAGAGACAATTTCCTTGCCTCGAGAGCTGCAACTTGGTCATCGCGTTCAAACGCAGAGCGCTGTCAACAAATGTCAGGTCAACAGCAAGAGAACGAAGGGGGAAACGGTACGGACCTCCGCAACAGGCGCAGCCT
This sequence comes from Dentipellis sp. KUC8613, assembly GCA_002286715.1. Lineage (NCBI taxonomy): Eukaryota > Fungi > Basidiomycota > Agaricomycetes > Russulales > Hericiaceae > Dentipellis > Dentipellis sp. KUC8613. Next base: position 1,022,338 of record NSJX01000005.1, on the reverse strand, counting down.
GGGCAAGCAGGCCAGCGAGGGCCAGGGAAACGTAGAGAACAGATGGCAAACGCATGTTGGCAGATGAGAATTGAAGTCGTGAAGAAAGTGATTAACAAGTGTGGAAGGAAGGTGAAGGTGGCCGGATCAACCGTGCTGAAGAAACAAGGATCCTGCACGCATCCTTTTATACGGATGCATCGCGCGCCTAGCATGCCCACCAATTATGACTTGATGATAGGAATTTCTTGGCCGCGGTTTCGCATTGTCAAATTAAGGGCATGGAAACGCGTGATTGTAGTTACCCCCCTGCTAAGAAGATGAGAAACGTCAGCCACACCAGAAGATTTAGACAGGTGCACATGTACCCTTCGGTCCTGTTGGGCCATCGGCGCCGGTTCCACTAGAACCAATTGCGGCGTCAATATCCCAGCGCCTCGCTATCTGCGTGTCAGGTGAACGCCCCATCCCGCCTGACTTGTATCATGTTGGTCCCATTGTGGATATCGGCCTGTGCCCGGTAGGTACCCTGCGCTCAGATTTTGTTCGTTACATTGGATGACGAAACGAGTACTACCTACTGCAAGCGCCTGAGCCCGACACCGCCAGACCACCGATGGTCCGATGACGGAGCGTCTCATACTCACAGACGCTCATCCATCACTAGCGAACGCAACGAGTATGAGCTGCATATGACAGCCAACAGGGAATCATGATCAACCGTCATGAGTGTGGGACTGCAACAGAGAAGGACATACTAAGTACGGTGTTGTGATGCCGAGGTACCCCTGAGAAGAAGCAACATGGTCCGCGCCCAAACGCGCGCTCTGCCATATTGATAGCGGTGGAGACTGTGACTGGATACCTATGATTGCGGGATCTACACAAGACAAGAACTTCAGGCTTCATAATCAGCCATGACAGATTCTGTCAAGGGTGAATGTTCCCAATAGTTGTGGGAAGGGACTGTTTGTGTCGGCTGAGCGTGAATGACTTCAGAACACAAGAAGAGCGGGCCCTTCAGCTTTCGCGTGACCACGATCGAGCAATCGAATCAAACTCGCTGCACCGAAGCACCGCGTCGAGGGACTCGGGGAAGATCGGTCAGAAGGCCCGCTTCAACCATCTCTCCAAGCCCGCGGCAGCCCGCAATGTCGCAACTCGTCTTGAGCACAGCATAAGTAAGTGTTTGAGTAAAGCAATGGATGTCAATATTTTGACGTTATTGACGCACTCGAGTTCAAGTTCACGTCCAAGTTACTGCCTATGCAGGATACCCAGAACACGTATGAATCCCTCAATGTCGAGATAGTGCTCGGGATCTGGTTCAAGAGATTAGTCTATAGACATTTGACGAGGCCCTTTACGTAGCCTGGATATTAGTCCTATGATGCAGCCAATATTGCGTAGCAGAGCACCTTCCAGTCATCCAATCATAGCTCGAAGCTCAAACATCAAGTGCCTTACCATTGCTGTGCGTCGCCGCCGACGAGGCCGGAGAATCCAAAGATGTGATCACGCATAGGCTCATGTTTGTTGAAACTCGGAGAAGTTGCCTGGATGCCGAAAAATGGAACTCGGAAGAAGTCTCATACTCGGCTTGAGCGAACGAGCTGTCAGTGTGTGAGCGTAAAAATGTTAAATAAACGATGATATGAAAGGTGAAATCACGACTCACACTTCGCCCCCGGGCACTGCGAATCGAAAGCGACGTTTCTGAGGTTTCAGACGTGAGGTACACTCACATCCGATTATTCATCTGTAGTTGATCGTCGAAAATGGCTGCGCAGTCCTGACTATGGATGGTCAGAATGGTGATACTGATCTAAAGCGAGCACGTACTCGACTTGTCTCAACCGCAGCTTCCATTCCGGTATGCGCCTCCTACCACCTATCCGTTTGTCCGCCTGAGCGTAGATAAAAACTACCCTTTCGTAGATCATGCTTCATCACGAGCTGCAAAATCATTTCGAAACTCCCGGTGGACAACGCCAGAGGTCCAATACGGAAACCATGAGATCGCACGGAAAAGTAGCTCGTTTCTCTAAAGCAGTTTGCAATTTTAGATGATGCGGGGAGAGATGGAGGGCCGTTGGTCGCAACGGTCGTGACGGAAGCAGATATGAGTCTAGAAGACCGCGGCACGTTGCGCTTACTAGCTTTGCGATGAGGACAAATACTACCAAGCGACGCGGCCACATGTACAGCCGAATGCTCGACTATGCTGCATTCTGAGCCATGACTTGGCCACAACGTCCCTGCACTCGTTCAATTGCATGTGGGTGCCATGTAAATTAATCTTATCCATCGAGTAGCCCTGACGTTCTGCAACATTCATCTCCCGGCGGTCCGCCGAAATCCTGTGTGTTGTCACTCTGACCATAAGTAGTATTTTCTTGTATTCGAAGAAGCTACTGAGCAATATTGCTCACTATTCTAATCGCCGCTTGCTGACATATGAAATTTCTGCAGTGTTCGTGTGCGTGCGTACCGGAACCGTACAGGTTGAAAGTTGAACGTCTTGATAGACCGGAGAACATATTTCGAGCGCCTGTACCAAGCCTGTACATCGCAGACCCCAATCCTGCGTAAGAGTTACGTATTCTACACTCTGCAGGTTCGGAATACTCCTTCAAGCCTAGAAGTTGGGCTAGAATATCCCCGGTATCATTTTGTATGGAACCCTCTTCGCCCACATCTCCCACTCCTTTCCAAACTCACGCTTCAGCATCCGATCCTCGCTACTCGTTCGCCTCACCATTCCTGTTAGCAAGTACACTACCCACGCGCCGAGCATGACCGCGGCGGTACGCACGAGACCGCTCGATAACCACCCCGCCTCGTATAGCCACCCTCCTGGTCCAAATGTACAGAGAAGCATACCCGCCTGCGCGCAAAACGTGCCGACGTAGCTTGGGTGCCTCACAATGCTGTAAGGTCCTCCTGTGACTAACTTGTGTTCCGTGCGGATCGACAGTTCAAAGGTGAAGAGGCGTCCGAGGGCACGGTAGCAGCTAATGCGGATTATTCCGGCAAGAAGCTGGAGGACGACGCCTGCGAGGAAAGATCTGGGAAGCGAGCCGAAGCGCTGGGTGGCAGAGGATGAGTAAATGAGGTCAGAGGAGGGCAGTAAAGCGAGGGTCGTGGCCGCCTGGCAAAGCGTCGGTATGATCAGGCCGAGCTGGACAATAGGTATGAGTATCTCAGTGTCCCATTATCGGTGTTAAAAATGCTCATCACCTCAATGGGAACGACAGCATTCATCACGATCTTGCGCGAGAGTGCATCTTTCCCATATCGAGCTTTCTCGGAGCCCTTTGGTGGTGCGTTCGGGGGTGTCACGGTGACGTGGTAAAATGCGTGTCCGAGAACAAGAAGGGCGAGTTTGAGGAGGCTATAGTTTGACATGGTTCAATATGAAGGTTAGTCACATTTTGTGTCGACAATCCATGCGTGTTTATAACTAATCCTTCCATGCGCTCAGATGGTGGAAGAAGTGCGCCTGGGAATTCACTGGCCCACGAAAGTGCGCCATGTTACGCTGTTGCCTGCTAGGGAAGTCTAGGATACGGGCGTGGGTCTTCAACTGACACGTCATAGAAGAATGTCGATCCGGAATCAAGGTACTTTCGCCGCTGGCAGATATCGGCATGTCTAGAAGCTGCTCGGCGGCAGCATCTATTCAAACTCGTCTGGCCTTGTGGTTGTGGTGTGAATTTAGCACTCTGGAAGGTGCTTCTCCGACCATGTGGTCTTCCACGGTCTGAAGGGTGGTCTTCTTTGCCGCTATTGTGACGATCATTGCGTCAGAATGTCTCCGAGCAATCGTGTATGTGTATTTTTGGGTCGGCCGAAAATCTTCCCAACTAGGATGACGTGTTGCGTACAATATAGATTCATTCGCGAGTCGGCTTCAGCGCTGCAGTACGCCTGGCACTCGGAAATTATAGACTCCATATTTCATAAACTGCGAGCGATAGTATGATACACTCATGAAAGGTTATTCACAAACTACATGATAGAACTACCCTTTTCGAAATGAGTGGATTATATGCGGTGAACATTTTGCATGGGTTCGGCTTGAGTTGGCTTCGTTCGCGACTTCAGATTTCTATACGTCAATTGGGTTTGGAGTGAACAAGTACGACTACAATACAGAACTGTTACGCATCTGAATATCGTAGAGCCACAAGTACCATTCACATCGTCCTGACTGGGCCTTTTACGAAGCAATAGCGTCTATGGCTTTCTTCGGGTTCCACTCAGGATACAGGCCATTCGACAACTGCTCAGGCGTTCCGACGGTGCCTTTGCCTTGACCCCATACCCAGTGCAGGTAGCTCGCGAGATCGGATGGATTGGCTTTGAATGCCGCCTCGAGCTCGGCGAGCGATTTGTAGCTGACGGTGATATGCTTGCCGGTCTTGGCGGTGTATTGGTTGAAGATCTCGTTGAAGGACTTGCGGTATCAACAACTCAGTATTATACATGTGAAACCGCAAGAGCGAAATGAGATGCTCACGATACGCTCTCCCTCAATTCGCAATGTCTTCCAGTTGAGCTCGGCAGGCGGAAGGGTAACCAGCGCATGCACGACGAAGCGCGCGATGTCGGGCATAGATGTGAACGAATTGACCGCGGTGCCGTCGCCGCCAACCGTGGCCTTCCCGTTCACCAGATCTATGAAGAGATCCCTGGGAGATATTAATGTCACGATCTCAGTATATCGCAAGGGCGCGGCTATAGATATAAAGAGGTATAGGTGAGGTGGCATACTCACGGGACGAACACATAATCCGGGAACGCGCCCGTGAACGTGAGCACGTACGGCAGCCCAAGCTCCCTCAACGTCGTATGCAGCGCACGCTTCGTCTGTAGGACACCTGGTACGTCCGCCGCGGGGCCATCTGTTGGCGCACCATACTCAGACGGTGCGAACAGCCGCACGCCCGCAGCCTGCGCAGCGCGTGCGAGGAGCGGCTGCACGTGCAGCTGGAGGTGCGAGACGGTCGAGAGGAGGACGTCGGTGCCGGTCAGGGCAGCGGTGAGGGAGGCAAGGGAAGTGTAGTCGACAGCGACGAGGCGCGCGCCGAGGGTGGCGAGATGAGTAGCGATCGTGTTGTTGCTTGACTAGAGGTGGGGGGAGCGGATGGTTTAAGTAAATTCGGAGGAGACTAGATGGGGACAAACATACCGCACGGGTGAGGAGGATGACGTCGGTGATTTGACCCGCTGCCTTTTGCTTGAGGAGCTCTTCAGCGATGGGTCCGCCAAGGCTGCCGATGCCGGCGACGGCGAAGGTCCTGAACGACGACATGTTGGTTAAGGTGATAGCGATGAAGACCCAAGCTGAGGGGAGGAAAAGACAGAAGGTAGCTGAGATGCTGTCTTTTCCGGGAGCGTGTCGAGGTATTTATACTCCCTGGGGTGAGGAGGTCCTGGGTGGCGTATATTATTCCGTCTAGGCGGATAGGTGTCAATATGGGGGCAGGTACAGATTTTGGATAGCGCTCGACGACCAATATTCGAAGGCGAAAGACACATGGACAAACTGCGACAAGACTCGGGGATTACACACCTGAATCTGGATGTTTCCATTAGCAACTTGCAAGTGCCATGCACCACGGTAGAGTCGACTTCGCTACAGGAAGATGCTCCGTCAGCAAAACTACGGCTAAGGCATGTGGGTTCTAGGAGGAAAGGTGGATCATTATCTATATACCCTCAGACAATACAGTTTTGCGATGGCACTTACTAAGGACAGGGGGGCGCACCGGACACAAGAGAGAAGCAAAATGCGCGCTTCTCCGAACTGACGAGCGCCATTCAAGCCATTTCTTTTCGGTTTGTCAGCAGGAGATATACCGAGATCGGGGTGTATGTCAAACGTTGAGTGCTGAGGGGAGGCGGACTGGATTGTGGAGTCGAATTGCGAGATTTTCTCTCGTAATGTTTCATGAAGTTCAGATACGCTCGACGAATATCGACCAGCACGATAGCAGAGACTGACCGAAACAAGCAAAGAGACTTTGTACCGCTATAAGCTCGTTGCAGTTCTGGCCAGATTCATAAGGGGTCTGTCGTGTAAGATGAAACTAACAGATAAACCGTTTCTGCTTGTGAGCGTGAGCCTAACGACCTTTGAGAAAGAGAGCTCTGTTAAATAACAATAAAGACTACATATTTATCGAGATGCGCCCTCCCTGCTTGGTAGCATGGGGGCAATGGGGACGCCGGAGAAGAGTGTATTGGGAGGTCTTCATCGGACGTGGGACGTGATGCTTCCAAGATAGACCATTAACACTTGTTCACCACAGAGTTGTCTACCATGAACTCACTAAAATCGCGTCGGCGGCAAGGTGACAGACTCAACGATCCTATTTGTGAGTTGCAGTGGGAGGACGGACAGCGGGCTTGACGGTCTCGGCCGGGCGTAGGAGGGGTATTTTAATTGCAGGCGTCGGTCGCTTCGCAGGTGCCAGCGCTGGCTGAGCTATCGCGGGTGCCGCTGTGTTCACAGCTGCCGATGCGGCCTGTGTCACCTCAACAGGTGGTGGTGGCGGTGGTGGTGGGTTTGCGGGTGCTAGTGTAGGCTTCGGTGCGGGTTTCGCTAGCACGGGTGAAGGCCTCGGGCGAAGGAGTGCGGGTGCAGGCTTCGCGAAAAGAGGTTTCAATGAGAATTTACGTGTATCCAGAGCGGGATCCTACAAATAGTGAAAAGTCGTCACACACTTCGTATTATTGGAAGATGCATGGAAGACGTACATGAGCGATTGGTGCGGCGTTCACCATCATACCCACCAGAGCAAGGAAGATATATACAATGGAGCTGAAATGCATCTTGGCGAAGGATGAAAGAGAGAGGAAAAGCGCTAGGAATGAAGGAAGGGGACTGAGGCAACCGGGTCAACCGTGTTACTGGAGAAAACGGTGAGCGGGTTTCCTTTTTATACTGTGGAGGGCGCCTCTGTGATAGTGTTGCGCAAAGACACTCGCCATGTGCTTCTTGGTAGCCTTTTTTCGATTCTGACGTTGGCTGTGTGAGCGTTCATCTCCCTTTTCGGGATCCATAAGCCTCGTCCACCAAGATCATTGGTTGGAATTTGACCAAAGATCAAGAGTGAATTTTATATTCTAGGATGCATTGTTTGGTCACCCGTCTCAGGCTGGCTGAGAAAACAGAAGCGTGGAGTGCAAACATACAGCACAGGTGCAGAAGAAGAGACGCCTTCCTGACCGTGTGATACCACTTGTCGTCGCTCTGATGAGACTGATCATTGTTCGTCGCCTCGGAATCCAGCCGAGGTGCATGTGGTAGATTCATCGCAGCCTCATTATTGAGCGGACAGAGGATACCTAGAGCGTAGCAGATACGTTAGCACGTATGAAGAAAAAAACGAGTATGAATTTACAGATTTTCAGAGTTCATCGTGGTTGATGATCGGCAGCCCTTGGGTACGGTGAGAACGTATACTACTGGCCACGATAGAAACGGCGCGTAGAACAGCATTCACGAGTACACAGTCACAGTGAAGCTGGCGTCCATAACCGAATTCGCCGAGAGAAATCGCAATGCCCAATAACCAATTAGCAGAACACAGTCGCTTTCCGAAACCAAACCCAGCCACATCAGGATTGCCAGACGCAGCCGGAGAGACATCAATTTTCCATGCAGGTAGGCAGCAGCATCGGATGTCTTGGTCTTCGAGACCACATCCATAGCATGTGCTGCATGCACAGCGCCTATGGGTCGTTTGCAAATTGGGGAGTCTGTAAAAGCGAGGCGGTCATCTATGATTACGGCCGCGTTGTAACCGTGTCGTACCAGAGTGGAACTCAGAGGCAGAGGAGTTACTCTACATTATTGACCCATGTAATAGTCTGTTTGAGGGCGTCGCCGTTCTCACGGACGCACATGTTCTAACGCCGATATAGAATACCATATCTTCCGAGCTCTTTCATGTAATTGTCAGTTCTTGTCAGGCAGTCCAAGTCTGAGCTCACCTTTCAAAGAATGATGATGCAGTATTACGATTCGAAGGTGTATGCAGTGGAGGGCGATGTCCAAAGATTCCGGTAGCGATGACACAGCACATACGGGAACGAATCAGAGAGAGTGGCGTTGATTTCCCGATGCATCGGGAAATAGCTTGAAGGACTGGCAGGTTACAAGTCGCAGTCAACCAAAGGCGCTGTAGATAGAAGATCAGATGTTGATGAAGAGTTTTGCAACGTCGACGCCCATTGCAACCTCTCGATGTCCTCTCGCATCCGATGCGTCAGAGAAAGTGGGAAAAAATGAGACTCAGAGAGAAGGGAAATGATGGGTAGAATGCGGATGTGCTTGGCTTGGACAAACCCCGGACGTTCAGCGATGGCAACCTGTATTGTGCTGTGGTAATCACGGCGACTGAGATAGGACCAAATATGCCCAAACAACAATGGTTCGGCCCCGCCTTCAACAACTTCGTCTTCGAAGTGTGGACTCATGACTATTACGAGCCGTGTCCGGTCAAGAGACAATGAAATCTAAGTACCCAAAGTAAATAAAGAGTAGAGACTCTACGACAACCCATCCCGACTAATCATCACCCCGAAAAAATCCCGGAGAAATACTTCTGGATGCCCAGTGCTCCTCCAACCAGAGCTCCAACGATACCATCTGGTCGAACAACAGCCACTCCAACCGAGTCCTGCTTCATTCCATATTCACTGTACGCGTACCCCTCCTTGTCCTGCAGGACTAGATCTGCTCCTTTGGCAGGCGCTGTAGACCCTTGAGGCCGGACAACTACGGAACGAACCAAACCTTTTGGATAGCGCCCAAGTACTGCAAGCGCAGCGTTGATCGTTGCATCGTTGCCCGCGGCGAACAGAAGCACTGTGTGATACTCTGGGCGGTAAATTTCGAAAAGACGTCTCGCGTCTTCCGATTTGATATCAATCAGCCCAGGCGCGTCTGGGGCTCTGTCTCCTGCGTGCATCCGGTCACCTTCCTCCACAACGTATGTGCTTGCCATCTCCTGCTGGGCCTTGACCTTGGCATTAGCTCCGAGTTGATCGACCTGTTCGTCAAACACGATCGGACTCCAGCGGTAATGCACGCCGAGTTGCTTCAACTGCGTCGGCCGCAGCCAGGGCGAGCTCTTGGCAGACTTTTCCTTCGCGTAAGTCTTGTTGAGGATTGCAGTGGTCCGCTCTAACATTTCTTTGATGACGGGCAAGCGTTCCGTGTTGTAAGTGTCGAGGAGAATCGGCGAAGCCACACCTTTGCATGCAAGGGCAAGCTTCCATCCAAGGTTGAACTGTAGATGCCGAGGATCAGCATAGTAGATAGGCCGGGGGCGCGTTGCGGCACGTACGGCGTCCATGATGCTTGAATTCATACCTTGACCACCGGTCACGCTATGCACGTGGGCTGCGTCTGTAGAATATTGTCAGGAAACACGAAGAGAAAAATGTCAATACTACAGACCCCCTGCAATGAATGCCCTTCCCTTTCTGAAAGAGTTCGCGACCCGGATGTTCGGTCTGATCAGGGGTATAAGTATCGAGAGCCAGACAGTCTGCCAAAAGGGGAATACGTACCTGTAATCGCCTACGCTCTCCACCTTTCCGAGTTTCAAATCAGGAAGATGTGACAGCTTGTACATAAACTCCCGAAGATAGTCATGGTCTACGAGAGCCCGGGCATAGTCAAGATTGGGCCCAAAGCATGCCAGGAAGAAAATGTTCTCGTTGCCGCGATCTGATGGACGGAGCATAAATCTGAGTGGGTCAGATCACGGTTAGAGAAAGACGTCTGTTGCATGAGAAAGAAAATGAGCGCACCCATCCTGAGGCGCGTCTCCGAATTTATGCCAGTGCTATGAGGAAGAGTGAGTCAGTAACCGTGGCTCGTAGAGGAAGCTTGAAAACGAACACGATGATCCAACCCCCATGCCTCTATATCCCCGATAAGAATGCGGACAGCATCTCGAGTCTCTCCGGGGAATGTCAAACCCAAAAGCTTACGAACAGCGCCTACGTCGTTTGATATTTAGTATGGCAATCGTGACATTCTCCGCTACTCACCTTTAGCACCATCGGCGCCAACGATATACTTTGCCGTGACTTCTTCCTCCACTTCTTCATCAGGAGTATTCTTCACAACACGACCGACGACTAGTTCCTCTGTCTGATCCAGGCTGACCAGCTCCGTAGCAACTTCGACTTCTATGCCATACATCTTCAGATGGTCGCGCAGAATGCGGCATGCGGCGTCTTGTCCTAATAACCAGTAGTTGCGCTGTATGCAGACGTCAAAATTAGCTTCATAATCTACGAACGAAGGGACAGAAAAGCATACTTCGGGTATGCCTGGCGTGGGCTCCTCGTACACCATGACAGGGATTGTTTGAACAGGTTTACCGTCTGCCCATTGCAAGTATTCTACCGGCGGGATTCCTACCGTCTTCACGTCCTCCAAACAGCCAAGAAACTGGTATACCTCTAGCGTTCTTGGCTAAGGGGCCATGGATCAGCCGGCGTCTGTACGAGAACACGAGTGTTGCGTACCATAACGCCTGATCCACGTTGACCTTTGGGGAAATAGGGAAGTTTCTCGATGATGCGCACCGAGACCCCATTCTGAGCGAGGGTCAAAGCGGTGACGAGACCGGTAGGACCAGAGCCAACCTATATCAAAGGTATGAGGGTAGCCAACGTCGAAGAGAGAAGCAGCACGTACAATCAGGACATCGACGTTGATAGAAGACATGGTAGTTTATAGGGGGGAGGCACAGAATCTTGACGGGTGGCATGCAACAGGAGTAGGATCGGTCCTTTTATGCGAGTCGACTCCCCCTTTCCGTCTATGAGGAACCCCTGGGTAAGGCAGAAATGCCCTTATCGTCAGATGCATTCAAGCACTGCAATGAACCGTGAGATCATGTCAGGGTATTCCGAACGACTGCTTTAGACACACCGATATGCGAACCCGGCGCTCCACCATTACGGCGACGAAATTGTATCCCCCTCCCTCTGCTTACGGTCTTACATCGTGCCTCGTGATGTAACGCATGGGCAAAAGCGCGTCGACATACATTCGGACTTACGTTGTGACAGAATCACAGCCATCGGTGTCGGGTGGTGAGGAAAATTCGACAGGTCGATACGCCGCATTGAGAACGCAGCGCTCCACAGGTGCGTCTGGGGCCGATGCCGTCGGAGAGCGCGAGCCAGCGGGCTTATCGAACATCTGTTCAACGTGTACCGATAAGGTGAGATGCAAATGAAACAAAACCAATGCACTGGTTTCTGAGGAGCATTTTGTGAGGAGGACGAGTTTACACATTCGTTTTGAGGCCGTTCAGCCAAAGCGTCCTTCGGTTCCGAAGAAGTCCTTGGCCGGAGGAGTATATGGGTCGCGATTGGTCTCATGTTATCGCACATTGGCGAGTGCGTACTGGGGGAAGACCGCAAGATTGTCATTTTGACAAGAGCTGCCGTTATGGAAGCGATGTCCGGACGCTCCCGATAAAGCTTCCGCCAGGTAAGCGCCGACGGGTTAGGAGGTGACTTGAACACAGTGGTCATTCTCATGAGAAGTAAGCCCGGCGTATGTTCCTGTGAACGACTGATTGACTTACATGAATTCAGAAACTCTGCGTCTGTTTCAAAATTCAAGTCCAAACCAGATCAAAGGATGTGGAAGCCCCACATGTCCTGTAGTGACGGCTGAAGTGCGTCCGACAGTGCATGTGCCTGAAGCATCGAATCCTACGGAGAGCGGGACGATTAGCGAATAAACAGTATGACGTGTGGAGCCTTTGCGGAAGTCAGCGTAATCAAAAACCTTGAGACATAGGCAACTCATTGATAAAAATAGGCGTGCAGAATATTGCAGGCAGGGTCGCCTCATGCAGGGCTTCGAATCGGCCCATTGTTGGTTGATGGGTTGAGTGAAACAGCACCGGGCTTCATAAAGATGGACAGATTGACCTGCGCTGTTACAACAAGAGAAAAGACGACATTAGGTCGCCTGAACTTGATTTATGCATACCTCAATAAGACCGCCCGCGAGTAGCACTCGTGATTATCCCTTCGGGAAATCGACTGGCACTGACCAGAGTAAGCCACGGGCAATGTACAACGATGGACGGAATACCAGTTACGGTGTAGTATAGTCACTGCCAGGAGCCTGTCAAGAACGGGCTGTGGTGGCAGCTACTGTCAAGGCCGGCGGCACGACTTCTCGGACACAGATGATTGTCCTCGAGCCCTCTGACACTCCCCCGGGCCCCTTGACACCTTCTAGTTCTTTCAGCATTACACTCAATACACGCAAAACATTATTTGATGATTTACATTGCTCAACTTCTACATAATTGTTGCTCGAGGGAATCGGAAATCGACTCTTGTCGAGAAAACCTTGCAAGTGAGAGTAAAGAAAGACACCAAAATAATAATCCACACTCTCACCTTTCAAGAGGGCCTTGATAACGGGGGTCTGATTGCAACACTGATAGTACCGTTTTCCGCGGATGCGTAGCCCTCCTTATCCTCCACCCTTGAAGGCGCACCCTCCGCGGTGCACTCGAGCCTTGCAGCCGCACAACGGCAGATTGGACTAAGCCATCGGGGAGCTTCCAAGCGGCGCAAGAACGGACGCCAGGAACTGGGTAGCCGACTCGAACACGGGCACGGTAGGGGGTTTGCACCAAACGCATCAAACAACCTTCGCGCTGTACCTGTTTTTTGTATCCACGAGCTCTGGAAAATCGGGGGCGCAATCTCTAGCTTGCAGCCTCGACCACGTGGATGCTGGGGATATTTAAATTGGTGCCTGGTCTATATCGAGAGCCGCCACATAATTGTCCACCGCGATCGGGCTCCAGAGGTGATACGCACCAAGTTGGTTCAAGTGTTGCTAACGCGTCCGAGGCGAATTATCTGCGGCCTTCTTGGATTCTTCGAGCGTTCTGTTGGCCGAGAACCAAGACTGCCATGCGCTGAACCGTCTTCTTAATGAGGGACAGGCGCTCCGCGGTGGGGCTTTCGAAGGGCGTAGATGAGGCGAGGCCTTTGTGAGCATCAGCTTCCGGCTGCGGCTGGTTAAATGAAGGAACGTTTGGACGGTATGAAGAAAAAGGAGGAAGACAATGGGCTTACGACATTCATGACACTGGACTGCATTCCTTGGACGCCTATCGCGTTATGGAAGTGTGCCGCAATTTTGTTACCGGTATCGGTAAGCCGGCAGACCCGCCCTTTAGAACCACGACATACCTTCAGCTACAAAGATACAATCTTGCCCAAAGATGTTGACGACACGGGTTCCCGGCCTGATCAATCAACTATGGTCAGCATTGGGCCCCAATTCTCGAAGAAGGTATTCATCATGGACAGACCTGGCGTTCGCGATAGCCTAGATTCTGTTGATCTTCAGCCCGGTCATACGCAAAGTCGTAGACATAGTGTCGGAGGTATTCATGGTCCTTCGGCATCCTTGCGTACTCGACGCTGCCGCCGTAAACTGTGAGGAAGAACTGGTCCTTCTCAGTAGTAGCAGCGCGATCCGTTGGATGAAGCGTGACACTGTGTGCACTATCATCAGTCCATCTGCTGAGTCAACCAGAAGTGAACGTAGACGTACAATCCTTCAGGGATCTTCTCAAACTTGTGCCAGTGGTGCAGAAGACACGGCTAGATCGCAGTTAGAGCGGACGATAGAGAAGACAGGGATAAGAACCTAGACCGTACGCCCCAACGCCTCCGATGATTAAACGGAGGGAGCCGCGCATTTCTCCGAGGAATGAGGACTTCAGCAATTTTCGCGTGACACCTGTCAAAGGGTCCCAGGTCAGAAGCGATTGAATGGGCGCAAGAGTTCGCGAGATAACGGACCATTGGCGCCATTGGCGCCTACGAACGTACGGTTTTACGGTAGGATCCGCGTCTCCTTCGCATCCTGGCTCCTGATGACAGTAGCAATGGCCCCTCGTTCTGCTCGAGGCTACCCTGCCAGCGCACCATTTACCACTCGATCATGATGCCCTGAAATTTCGAGAGCTTTGCGAAAAATACGGCAGGCCGCATCCTGACCCGCGCGATGCAAGCTGCGCTGCGAACGAATAAACTGCGAGGTCAATCGTCGAGAAGCATAGCATGACGCTCATTGCATATCCATGGTGCCGTGGTGCTGAGGGCGTAGGTTCCTGAGGAGCATAAAAGGCCGTGCCTTAATGGCCTCATCGTCCTTCCATTCCTTTCAGACAGGCGTCAAGAGCGGCACCTTCATGACGTCCTCAAGCATGCCGAAAAGTTGTCGATCTCGAGCGTGCGAGGCTGGTATACCATATCCGTCAGTGAAGTGCCGACACTGAATTTACTCGAGCCGATGAAGGATCATACCAAGGTCACACCGTGATGCCCGCCTCGCGCTGCTCGATTGGGAATTCAAGATGTGTTCTTACAATGGGCACGAAGATCATGTTCAATGCGAGCGTTAACGCAGACGGGTCAGAGATGAGCAATAGAATGGGGAATGAGTGTCTGTCAGATGTGGACGAAGGAGAACTACGGACGACAAGGCCGTCGAAGGGCGCCTTAGATGGGCTGCCGCATGTTGTCGTTACGAGCCTGTCCTTACCGGATGTACTGTCTAACAAATTGTCAGTCGAGTGTGAACAGTAGGATGCAGTGAGATGGCAGACTGCTTACTGTCGGTGATTTCCACGAGACGTCGAAAAGTCAGGACACGCCGGCTTCCGCGTAAGCAGCGCCCAGCGAACATCTTTTCCAGACGAACATCGACCCTGGTGTGAAGACAAGAATAAGTGAACTTGAAACAAGGCATCGAAAGAATCCGAGATGAAACGACTGATGCTTCTGCAGCCTAGCTGCGAGCATCAAGGAACGTACTCGATTTGTTTTACACGAAGCTTATGCATTGTCCGCAGTTTATTAGTTTACTCATCCCGAAGGAACAGCTCACCAGGGATGGGGTAGACCACGGACATTGTGCCTGACGCGAGAATCAACGTCTTCAACTTGAGCGATCGCTTGCATAATTATGTATGTCCATCCAGATGAGTGGGGATAAGCTAGCGAAGTTGAGCCTAAACTCGCTCAGCTTCCGATATGAAGCTGGCCGCCTCTAGCCGCACGGTGCGCCCAACGCCACACGCCGCCTCAGAGCGCAAAGATACCTGAAAAATACTTCTGAACGCCCTCTGCACCGCCCGCCAGCGCGCCGACGACGCCATCAGGCCGCGCAACCACGACGCGCGTTGGCCCGTATGCGGCATATGCGTAGCCCTCTCTATCCTGCAGCACCAAATCCGCAGCTCCCGCTGTCTCCGAGGCCTTCGCGTCGTGCTGCCGAATCATGACCGTGCGAATGAGACCACTGGGGAAATGCGCAACGACGTCCGACACCGGCGTGACTTGGCTATCACTGAAGATGAGGACAGTGTGGTGGTCTGGACCAAAGACATCAAACAGCCGGCGCACGCTACCGGTCTCAGTGTCCACGAGTCCGGGCGCGTCGGGGGCCCGGTCACCTGCGTGCAGCCTCCCACCCTCTTCGACGACGTAAGTATTCGCCGTGAGTTCTTCCGCTTTATCTTTGTTCTTCCCATTGAGTTCACCGTTTGTTTCGTCGACAACGATCGGGCTCCAGCGGTAATTCACGCCGAGCTGGTTGTACTGCGAAGCCCGCTGCCAAGGGGATGGCGTTACTTCCTTGTCGAAGGCGGGCGCACGCGGTGCTCCATTGCGGTCGGCAAAGGTTCGGTCCAGAATGGAAGTCGTCCGCTGGAGCATTTCCTTGATGACAGGAAGACGCTCTGCATCATAGCTGTCAAGAAGACCAGGCGAAGCAAGACCCTTGGATGCAAGGGCAAGTTTCCACCCGAGATTGAACTAGAATCCGGAATCAGGATCGTTCATAGGAAAACAAACGGAAGAACGTACAGCATCCATGACACCGGAGTTGGCTCCTTGACCACCCGTGGCGCTATGCACATGCCCTGCATCTAGGGTTCATGGGAATAAATGGGGTGGGAGGTTGTAAAGCGCAATGGGAACAAACCTCCAGCTACGAACACTCTTCCTTTTCTGAAGCCATTGGTAACGCGGATGCTAGGCCTGGTAGTTTCAAGATTGAATTTAGACAGACATTTATGCAACAGGAAACATGACATACCGATAATCCGCGATACATTCTAATTTGCCAATCTTCAGCTCTGGGACCTTCGCAACGCTGTATACGAACTGGCGGAGGTATTGATGATCGTTGAGAGCCCTTTCGTGATCGAAGTTCGGCCCGAAGGCGAGAAGAGCATATATGTTGTCCTTCTTGACGCGGTCGGTTGGTCGGAGAAGAACACTGTTCAAGATATACAACCTTTGATCCTCGAAACATGTGTGGAAACTCAGACGGAACGAACCTATCGTTTGGAGCATCGTCGAATTTGTGCCAATACTACAGGATGTTAGAATTCGAAGAACGGAAATAAAAACCGGAACGCGAACCTCTTTGTTGACGCCATGCACCTCGACATCTCCAATGATAAAATGGAGTACATCTCGCGTTTCTCCGAGGAACGTTAGGCCCAAGAGCTTGCGAACCATGCCTGCGCGGCCCATTCTCAATATACACCTCGAAACGCAAGCGGCATGGCAACCAACCTTTGGCACCATCAGCGCCGACAACATACTTAGCGGTGATTGTTTCTTCAACTTCCTCGCCATTCTTCCTTCTTATGACACCAGCGGTAACATATTCATCCTCCTGGTCAAGACGAACGAGTTCCGTGGCCAGTTCAACCTCGATTCCATATGCCTTCAGATGCTGGCGAAAAATACTGCATGTCATATCTTGGCCCAGAACCCAGACACGCCGCTACAAAATGCTCTCCATTCAGCAACAAAGAAGATTGATTGTTCATAGGCGGTTTACCTCCGGAAACGCCGGCGTGGCCTCAAGGATAGGCATTATCGGATACGACTTCGTGCGTTTTCCATCCTTCCAATCCTGGTAGTCCATCACAGGGGATCCAAATTTCTTCACGTCGTCCAAAACACCAAGGAAATGCTAAACCTCGAGAGACCGCGGCTGGACAGGTGGGTTATCACCACGTTTGAAGAATGTTGGAGTACGACTTCATACCATGATGCCCGCTCCACGCTGACCCTCAGGATGATTGGGCAATTTCTCTATGACGCGGACAGAGACGCCATTCTTCGCAAGCGTCAAAGCGGTTATTAACCCGGACGGGCCAGTGCCAACCTAACATGTGACCCATTAGAAAGGACAGAAGTAATCGAGGACTTGAAGGCACGTACGACAAGGACATCGATGTCAAGTCTGGGAGAAGACATTGCGCTGAGAAGGGCTCGCTGAAAAACGGTGGATGTAGAGGTGTGCTGCTGGACACGACCATCGCTACGTCTTATATAGGCTGCAGAAAGCTTGCTATCGAAGCCCGTCGGACTTGAGAGCCGGTCTGCAATGTGGTCTTGGGGCTCCTCTATCGCAACGAAGAAGAGAACTCATAGCGCCTACACGGACCGGGCGGCGTCGGAAGAGTCGGGAAGAGACGGGCCTCTGCAGGTGGTATTGCTTCATGAAACGAAATATATGAATGAGTTGGTGAAACAATTCTTGAATCGTCAGCGAGAGGTAAACACGCACACGTAAGCAAATTCTCGGGTCTCTATGCCGTTCTCATCGTTGCGCACGCTCCAGGCGTACTTCGACGTCGGCTTGGCGAATGCACAGTTTAATTGAACGTACACTTTGTAATTCATGCAGTAATAGAACCGCACCAGGGAGGGGAAGCAAAATGTTATGCGCCGTCCTCTGAGATATTCATCTGAAAAGAATAATCTGGGTTATGCATGTAAGTCCCGCAGCGAAAGCACAGAAGCCATATCTGAGAATGGCATATCACCAGACTCACTTCTGCCCCTTGCCCACATATTGACGAAGGCTCGACTACGCCACGCTCCTCAAACCACAAAGCGGCTCAAAAGCGCCGCAAATTGCCACGCATGTGACAGCTACGACAGCGCTAGCATGTGCAGGACGGTGTGAATACCCGTACCTATCGAATACGTCAAACACGTTTCGAAGCCTGATTAAATAAATTTCGGATCAACGAATGCCTATGTTCCTGTAGAGAGCCCTCACCGGTGCGAGACATTCGGCCGAAGTGCGTAGAAAGAATGCGGTCCCAGACGTTAGACGAGACCGGTAGCACAAGCCAGACGTACGCATTGCAAAGCTTGACGTCTTGGGCGTCGCCAGCCAGCGCGCCACGTCGCAAGGCTGCGACGCGCGTCGACCAAAACATGATTAATGCGCAGCTTGTCTCGTCCAGCAGCAGTGGACCAGTCGTTCCTGCTGTCTCTGCGGTAGTCGTACCCTGTAAAAGAAGAGAACAACGCGCAGATCTTGAGGATAACTCGGGCCAAGTAACAATTCCAGGTCGAGGGCGGAGATGGTGTATTAGTCTGCCCGGAGACGTCAAAGTGCCTGCTCACGTCGCCTGTAGTCCTTCTGCATAAAGTGATCGAATCCAGCGTTTCCGTTATGACCTCGTCTTTCGCTCCTAGTCCGCCGACGCCTTCGCCAACAACGAATCGGCTCCGATCGAGCTATGATAATCATTGCCGGGTCCGCGAGCATTCTCACAGGTAGTTGGCTAGATTCTAAGAGAAAGATGGCGATCAGGACTACGTTCATCCTTCGGATATAATCTCGAAGATGTGAACGACTCGGTTGCACGGCTCTCGAGGGCCGTGGTCGCGGCGGAGTTATTGCGACCGGGGTTTCCTGTCGAGACTGAGCTAGCGTGCAACAGTAAAGCTTCGCTGCCGACGGACAGAGAAGATATATTGCATCTGTGGTTGTAAGAATCATACCTGGGAGCTTGTCAGACTGTCCTCATGCACTGCGGGCATGGCGCGAAGTATACGGCCACCGTGGAAACAGACGACCCCCACAAACACGGCGGTCGCAATTTTTCCGAGATCGGGAAGCCAGTCATTTTTCCCGACGGTATATAGAATGCCTGCTAGATCGATCAAAGTATGGCCTACTCATGGCGCACATGATCCATCTGTTGTCGAATCCAGTAGGGGCTTGCGAAATCATTGGCTTCAGTATATGGTGCAGTTTACGAAAAGTGAAGAACCGACCTTTGGGGCCATCCATACCATCTTTCTCTTAGGTCATGATAGCAACCGTATCCTACATATCTCATTTTCCTTGATAGAACATGGCGCTGTGATTCCCATATTTGCTCAGGCGTAAAACCCTGGGTCATTTACTCTAGATTGGAACCGTATGCCTTCAAGAGAGAATTTGGCGTGTAGCGTCCTGGTCGAGAAATTCGGGGTAGCGCTAGCCACATGCGAGACACCAGTCAGTTGGCCTTGAATCGGAAGATCGAGGAATATCCCTGAAGCTAGGCTAGAGAGTCATCCGCGGTAGGCATCGTTGAGTACGTGTCTGGAGGTCTCGCAAATTCCCGTCGACGTGCTGCGACTTCATACCACTTCTGCACGTTCTCTACGACTGTTCTGCACGACACAACCGAAGGTATATGACCACGATTAGTCCAGAAATAAAGCCTAGAATATAAATACGACTCACCTCACGCCAGCCAAGAGAAAACTGCGATGGGCCATCAATAGTAGGCCTTGAAATGAGAGAGAGAAAGTGGTGACTGGGCTTGAGGAGCTGATCCATCACAGCACAGACAATAGATTCGATAGTATAAGAAGAGACGAGAACTACAGCCGGGCCATTGCACTCGTCGAACACTAGAAGACGTCAACAAGCAAATTCTTCAGTTAAAAATCTCCTCTGGATCTTACATCGACTTGGTGATCCAAACCGTATCAATTCTTCTCTACCTTGAGAGATGCACTTATGAGCTTTGGAGAAGCGTCGTCGTTGGTATGGACGCCAATGGCTGACTGTATAACCACAGCTGCTGCCCCGTGCATTTGAAGTACGTAGTCGAGCTGGAAAGAACGGGCGCTTACTAGGCATACGGGCCGAAGCGATGCTTGGGCGCCCGTCGGGCCTGCGGCAAGGCACCATCTTATCAGATAAAAAAAAATTGCCTCCGCAAGACAATCTGATAATAAGATAAGAAAATCAACGTGACCTGTCTGTCATACTGATCAGTACCTTTTGTGCTCGCCGTCCTGGGCAGCCGGCTCCTCGCCGACATTATTATTCAGTACTCAGTGTCTACGGTCGCTCATGCTTCATTCAGAAAGAAATGACACGTTAAATCGTCATGAGCTCAGGAGTCTGAGATACACCCACGGATGTGTATACCGCAGTCCGACGCGCGTAACGATTGAAGTCAGCCAACGCTTGACGCGGGTCTCACAACATACGGCCTATGCAGGATGCAACGGCTGCGGCACATCCTACCCGATTGACCTATGTAAAACGTTTGTTCCGCACGACTGCGCGCAATTTACTTGAGTTTGGTACTGTACGATTCGTCTGAATATAGGAAATTCCGTTTCTATGAACAATAGGCGTGGGAAGGAGTAGGAACAAAGGCGGAATTACAGTCAGCATCTCCCTCTTGCTCATCGTTTCCCCCGACGTTCGCCCTTCTCTTTCTCCTGTATCAACTACTCAGTCTGGCGCAGGCGCTTTCCTACGTGGTCCCCATACCCGTCCCGTAGCCTCTCTGAAGTTCGTATACCTCGCCGCTTCCCTGCTGTGCGCCATTTCTGCGGACGCACCAGTGCCGCTTTCTCTCCAAGTTCCGGAAACCTCTGCAACCTTTTGTTATCCTTATTCTATTGGCAGCAACATGTCCGCAATATCTGCTACTTTCACCAACATCTGGAACTCTGCGGCCCTCGTGTCGCCGAGTATGGGCAAGGTCGGCCTCCCATCGACGGAGGACGAGCCCCTCACGGCCAAGCTTGGAAGTGAGTCCGAGAAGTGCGAACTGCGCATCGAAGGGATGACCTGCGGCGCTTGTGTTGAGGTGAATCGCCTATTAGTTCTCTCAGGTCTCACATTTACACCTTAGTACAGTCGATTGAAGGCATGTTGAGGGAACAGCCTGGAATACAGTCCGTCAAGGTCGCCTTGCTCGCCGAGCGTGGTGTTGTCGAATATGATCCAAATGTGTGGGATCCCGACAAGATCATCAGCGTATGTTTCTCGTCATGCCGCCTCAGACGAATTCTGAGCGTCCCCTAGGAAATCTCCGACATCGGCTTTGACGCTACGCTTATCCCGCCCACCCGCACAGACGAAGTGACGCTTCGCATTTACGGCATGACCTGCTCGTCGTGCACCTCAACCGTCGAAACGCAAGTTGGCGCCATGCCTGGCGTGAACAGCGTCGAAGTCTCTCTCGCGACCGAGACCGCCAAGATCGCCTTCGACCGCACCCTCGTCGGCCCGCGTGAGCTCGTTGAGCGTATCGAGGAGCTCGGCTTCGATGCCATGCTGTCTGACCAGAACGATGTTACGCAGATGCGCTCCCTCACCCGTATGAAGGAGATACAGGAATGGCGCGCCCGCTTCTGGTGGAGCGTTACCTTCGCCTTCCCTGTCTTCCTTATCAGCATGGTGTGCCCCAAGATACCTCTCACCCGGGCCGTCATGCACCACAAGTTGATCCCCGGCATCTACTTTGGGCACCTGCTTGTCCTCATCCTGACCACCCCCGCGCAATTTTGGATCGGCCGTAAGTTCTATCGCAATGCTTTCCTCGCGCTCAAGCACAAGTCTGCGACCATGGACGTCCTCGTCATGCTCGGCACTTCGGCCGCCTACTTCTACTCGCTCTTCGCCATGTTCTTCGCCATGTTCAACCCGGACCCGGACTTCATGCCCTTCGTCTTCTTCGACACCAGCACGATGCTCATCATGTTCGTCACCCTCGGCCGCTACCTCGAGAACTCCGCCAAGGGCAAGACCAGCACCGCCCTCACGGACCTCATGGCCCTCGCGCCCTCGATGGCGACGATCTACACCGACCCGGCCTGCACGCAGGAGAAGAAGATCCCCACCGAGCTCGTCCAGGTCGGCGACATCGTCAAGATCGTGCCCGGCGACAAAGTTCCCGCAGACGGCACCGTCCTCCGCGGCACGTCCAGCATCGACGAGAGCGCCATCACCGGCGAGCCCGTCCCTGTCCTCAAGCAGCCCGGCGACACCGTCATCGGCGGCACCGTCAACGGACTCGGCACCTTCGACATGACCGTCACCCGCGCCGGCAAGGACACCGCGCTCTCGCAGATCGTCAAGCTCGTCGAGGACGCGCAGACTAGCAAGGCGCCCATCCAGGCCTTCGCGGACCGCGTCGCCGGCTACTTCGTCCCGACGGTCATCTCGCTCGCGCTCATCACCTTCGTCGGCTGGATGATCCTCTCGAGCCTCATGAGTGACGCGGAGCTGCCGCCCATGTTCCACCACCACGGGGCGAGCAAGCTCGCGGTGTGCCTGCAGCTCTGCATCTCCGTCGTCGTTGTCGCGTGCCCCTGCGCGCTGGGCCTCAGCACGCCCACGGCGATCATGGTCGGCACGGGCATGGGCGCGAAGAACGGGATCCTGATCAAGGGCGGGCGCGCGCTCGAGGCCAGCCGGTCGCTGTCGCGCGTTGTGCTCGACAAGACGGGCACGGTCACCGAGGGCAAGCTGACCGTCGTCGGCGTCGCGTGGGTGCCTGCGGACGAGTTTGGCGACGCTGAGGTCCACCTCGCGACGGACGTCGACGCCGCGGCGCTCGCGGGCCTCACCGCCGACGGCGTCACGTCTCGCGCCGCGCTCCTCGCCATGGTGTCGTCCACGGAGGCGCGTTCCGAGCACCCGCTCGCCAAGGCAGTCGCGACGTGGGGCAAGACGCTCACTGCCGTCGTCGCGCCAGAGGCGACCGTCAACTCCTTCGAATCTGTCACCGGCCAGGGCGTCACGGCCTCCATCACCCTCTCCGGCTCCCCGAAGCAGCACACCGTGTGGATCGGCAGCGCGCGCTATGTCTCCGAGTTCAACGACGGCCAGGTCCCCACCACGCTTCTTCATTTCGAGCAGGAGGAGGCAGCCAAGGGCCGCACGATCATTTACGCAGCCATCGCGTCTGGCTCGCGCCGTCTCCCCGCTCTCGCCTTTTCGCTCTCGGACGCGCCGAAGCCAAGCTCCGCGCAGGCCATTCGTGCGCTGCAGGACATGGGAATCGAAGTGAACATGATGACCGGCGACGGCAAGGACACGGCGCTGGCGGTTGCCAAGCAGGTTGGCATCCCGCCCGAGGGCGTGTGGGCGAGCATGAGCCCGAAAGGTAAGGCGTCCGTCGTCGCCGAGCTTATGGAGAAGGGCAACGTCGCTATGGTGGGTCGCATTCTTCTCTTACTTCGGTAATATCGAGGCTGATCGCGCATGCGCAGGTGGGCGATGGCATCAACGACTCGCCAGCGCTCGTCGCCGCCACCGTCGGCATCGCGCTCTCCTCGGGCACGTCCGTCGCGATCGAGGCCGCCGACATCGTCCTCATGCGCTCCGACCTGCTCGACGTCGTTGCCGCCCTCGACCTCTCCCGCGCGATCTTCCGCACCATCCGCCGCAACCTGCTCTGGGCGTGCATATACAACATCCTCGGCATCCCGCTCGCCATGGGCTTCTTCCTCCCGCTTGGCCTGCACCTGCACCCGATGATGGCCGGCGCGATGATGGCGTTCAGCTCCGTCAGCGTCGTCACGAGCTCGCTGCTGCTCAAATGGTGGGTGCGCCCGGCGGAGAGCGTCCTGCATGGCCAGGAGATCGCGCCGCCTGAGACGCTCCTGGACAGCGTGCGGAATGCGGCGGGTGATGCGTGGATGTCGGTCCGTGCGCTGGTGGGCGGGCGGGCGTCGCGTGCGGGCTACGACCAGTTGCCCGTGGAGATGCACGAGACGGTGTAGGGTCGCGACTGATCTTTCTTGACATTTGACTCGGTGCCAACTCGTTCATTTGATGCTGTACTTCTATTTCGCCCTTCTACACACATATTTTATTGTAGAATCTACTCGTTGCTCTGATTACCTAGAGTGGGTAACATTCTGCAGTCCGTTGTTTGATCTGCATCTTGCTGGAAGTGACTCTGCGCTATATGTGTCTCGAGTATCACCTTTTCCTGATTACGGGTTAGCTCGAGCCTTCGCAAAGTCGAGCACAAAGGTTCGCTGTGGCACACAGGTACGCACGTCGAACAACATGGTTGTTCCACCAACCATATTGACAGATTCAAATGACTTACGTACATGAACCCTCGAGCCTGAGACTTGTAGACGACACCCAAACCTTGGACACGACCGATACTTTATAGATTTCTACGCTCTCACTACGCCATGTCTCAGTATATCAATCAAGTGCGGCAATCTGCTTCGGTACGTCTTCTCGTTTGTTCAATTCTTTAAGCACGCTCGTGATGCTTGTTCCTTCTAGGCGCTCTCCACTTCACCCCTCGCCCTCCGTCGAGATCGCAGATCGCAGGGCCGCCAAGGTGCTCCCACAAAGCGAGTGCCCCGAAATCGTTTCGAGCAGGCGATACAGGGCATTCCAGGTCACGAGCGCCTCTTGCAAACTGATGACGAAGTTGACGCTCGTCTTCGGATAACGAATCTATCCGCTGAAGAGCGTGCTGTCCGCCGGAAGTTATATGATGAAAAAGTCGATAAGGCTATGGAAAGAAGTGGTGGGAGAGTGACAACTTCGGGTGTATGTGTTCTTTTTCTCTAATTGGTACTGATATTCTCAACGCGTCGCTACCAGTTCAAACCGTCCCCCGATCGCGAGGAGTCCTTCTACACCATCGATATTCCGGATTGTGACTTGAAAATTCGCCTTTGGGATGGCGGTCTAGCCGACGACGGTCTTTTCCTTCTTGACTTTGTCGTCAAAGATGATTCCTCTGGATTGTTCAAGGCCGTTAATTCGGGTGGTCAGTTTGGTATCTACCCGATACACCGCCCGGGCATCCTATGTTCAACTGGACGTCTCATTTCTTGGGAAGAAGCTTGGGGGATCCCACTTGCCGACATCAAACCAGGCTGTGAGAGGTTCAGTCTCCCAGAGGGGGCATTTTACCGGTTGGAGCGCGAGGGCATGCCTCGTTTCGACTTCGTATTCCGGGTCCCAGCCAGGGAGAGACCTCATCTGCTGAGGACAGAGATACCTATTGGACGGCCCTCGATGCTTGTGAATCCCTGAACATTCTGTTGGCTGTTCTCGCTGCTTTATTGAATATCTGTGGGCTACATGCCATCCTTCATGTATCACGTTTTGCACGGACGCGTGTTGTACGTTGGTACTTACGACACTAGATGTGACCCCTGGGCCTCTAGTATTACAGACGCATATTTTCATGTCGGAGGTTTTCGTATCAGGCATTGCCTGGCTCCAATGCGGCGAATCTTCAATCGGAGCTGGATGCTGAATATGAATGCTGGATGTTCTCTGTTTGCCTTTCTTCCAGATTCACATTTCAACGCAACTATGTCACACTAAATCGAACATCTACATAATGTAATTTGACGCGGTGGGTACTGGCCATCGCATGCCGTCTTCGATTGACTGTATCCTTGATTTGAAGGCCCACTCGGTCACGTGCATACGTACCTTCTTCTGCGACTCCCTTCGAACAACTCGAGCTGCAGCAGACATCCTTAGATGACAATTCGGATGCGAAGCCCAGGGACCTGTTTGAGGCCGCCTTTATGAAACAAAAGCCAGACTACAGAAAGGACTTCCACACCAATGATCAAGTCGACGCATACTATGGTGTGCAGGGACGCCCCGCAGATGAATGCGCCGCTGTGCGAAGGGCACACGACGAGAGGGTGACTATTGTATGCACACAGCAGCAGTCAGGAGTATGGAAAAAGCGCAGCGGAGAATGGTCAACATTGGTGAGGGGAACAATAGCCCGCCGCGGCTCATCGACCATTTTCACGGTGCGTTCCGTCCATGCTAACGTTCGACTCGTACTAATACGCATTCTTGACTGCCGTGCAGACGAGCGGCATGCAAAGCTTCTGATGCCTGCGTCCGCGCTGTCCGGTACACTCCCAACTATGCCGTTGGTGCATTGGCATCGAGATCTGGCCGGACATACGTTGCACGCTGCATACGGTGACATCAGCGAGATAAACAGGCTCAGGAAAGAAGCGTCACCGTCGCTGGAAAACCTGCGGGTTCATCCCACCGTCCAAACATTTCCGCGTGCTATATCATGCCCCGCTTTCTTACGACCGTGATTTGCAGATTTCGAGCCGTAGCTCTGACGACTCTCATCGTGCCGTCACGAAGATTAGCAGATTTCATCCGCGCTCGAGAAGCGCGTTGCGAACATCATGAAGCAGTGCGTTCCCTTGGTCCCATGAGCGATGCTCCTTCGTTTTCGGCTGGCTGCAATCCAATTCACTCCGCCTTTAGTGTCAGTACTCCTTACGGTCCAAGATTGCCGACCCGTGGCCGCTCGGTGACGGCAATGATAGTAGCAGGATGTACTTCATCTCTCATATGATCGTCTGCTCTTGCGCGCCGTTCTTGCTAGGACCAACGGGTCTGTAATCTTGTCGGCCAGCAGATGCTCCTTTCCTTGCCACACGATGATCGGGCCCGAGGTGCCTTATGGTGGCGGTCACGGAATGCTCGACGCGGGAATGAGCGCCACGATAAACCGTATGCGATGTGCGAGACGCGAGACATTCCTCCTTGTGATCAATTCCAGGAATGAACTGTCGACCACGAACAAGGACCAGTTTTCAAGCTGAAGAAAGGTATGGAAAAGCCCCTCATCCTCACCAACGGCTCACCAACGAAATAAGACTCGTAGCGCCATATATCCAAGAAGTTCACGACGGTGAACGCCGAACCACGTTTCTGCATTTCGAAGTGAGGGGTCGTCGAGGATGTCAGGGCCAACCACTGTGCTCCTTCCCGCCCGTGCCCGTGCCGCCTTCTTTTCAGAAACAGCACAGCAAATACTACCGGAGCCCTCAGCCGACCATCAAGGTAATCATGACGCTTGGCGGTGACAAGATCTCTGCGAAGGTAATATGGTGAACAGATGATAATATATGACGTGGTTTTTCTCGTAGGTATTTGAGAATTGCAGCCCTCACGCTTCCATCGCCCTCACGGTATCGGATCGTTCTCGTGACATACGCTGCGGCCACTTGTTGCGTAGGTCCAACGCCATGTGTATTAAGAGACTATCTTTTTGACAAATACAAAGCACACAGAATCCGAGTCAATAATAACAGAAGAAGATATAGGACCCCGCCTATCATCTCCCTTCGTTTCTCCCTGAGGCACTGATCAAGTGGTGCGCACGGCTAAAAGGTAAACGACACGTAAGATGCTTGGGTAATAATCAATAGGTATATACAGGCAGCAACCTGCGTAGCAGGCAGCCAGTCATCACGTCTTGTGCACCTTGTTCAATCGCCCTAGCTTCCATGTCACAAAACATTCGGCACGTAGAGAAACCCTCGGTACGTCCCGTCGCTCTACGACCTCTGGTACATCCTTGATGCTTGCCTCTCAAAGGGTCACTCTCACATCCTGCCACCTACTCCCCATCGACACCCTCAGTCTCAGCCAAGCCGCGGTGTTCTCCCAGATCTCATTCCGAGAAATGACCTCGAAGCTGCAGTGAAGAAGGCTGCACCGGATCACTACAGGGACTTCTTCATGACCGATGACCAACTCGATGCCTATCTTGGCGTGACAAGATGTTCGTTTGAAGACCGTGCCGCTGCCCGGAAGGTACACGATGACCAAGCCAACCAGAGACTGAAGATGAGAGGAGGTTCAGTGCGATCCTCGGGTGTATGTGTTTCTTGTTTGACATGATTAGCATTCTCAACGTGTCATTATCAGTTCAAGCCCCTTAGCGGGGATCCAATTCACGTCGTCGAGATACCAAACTCCCCCATGCGAATCCGTATGTGGGATGGAGGCGTAGCTGACCAAGGCCTGTTTCTTCTGGACTTCGTGATAACCGATTCCGACGGAAAGCTCAAGGCCGTCAATTCGAAAGGCCGATTCGCCATCTATTCAATATACCGCCCTGGCATTCCGTACTTCCCTGAACGTGTTATATCTTGGGAAGAAGCTTATGGGTGGTCGCCTGACGAGATATTCCCAGGTGCAGAGAAGTTCTCTGTCTTAGAGGCATCGCGTTATATGATAAAACGCGAGGGGCAGCCTGACTTTGTATTCGAGGCTCCGGGCAGGGAGAGGCCTCATTTACTCAACACGTCGAATCCCGTTGGGGAAGCCGTACTTCACAATCCTCCGACCCACTGATTCTCGATTCCATCGACTCTGTGGTATTTCTAACTTGTCTACAGAATTATTTCTGTGTTCGATGACCGAAATATTCCTCGATGGTATCTGTACAT
The DNA here is from genome assembly GCA_002286715.1 of Dentipellis sp. KUC8613. NCBI lineage: Eukaryota > Fungi > Basidiomycota > Agaricomycetes > Russulales > Hericiaceae > Dentipellis > Dentipellis sp. KUC8613. Next base: position 993,934 of record NSJX01000005.1, on the reverse strand, counting down.
GATGCTGAGCCTGCTTTGTGTTTGGCATTAGATGTGTGACAAGACGACATCCAATGGCAATCTTGCAGACATGTCTGAGATCGTCGGTCGAGAGCACAACCGGCTCGTGCGGGGTTTTGAGGACGTACGATTATTGGAACAGTCCATGTCCGCGCAGATGGAGTCCACACGCGTACTTTATAGGTATGTACTACTTACAGAACAATAGAGTGAAGCGGAATATGCGTTACGTAACTTGCGCGTACTTCTATACAGCGCAACTGCCACTGGACACATCCGCGTTGCCCAACTCTTGCTCGTATCCCCGTCTCCATATATCTCGTATCATGTCCCATATAAATCGTGTTCAGAAGGGTAGAGGGGTACGTTTTGCTCCCGTGATCCCAGAGCCATCACGTTGCCGATGCGAACGTCAAGCCTAGGAACCAATTTGAAGAGGCATTGTTGAAGATTGCCCCCGAATGCCAACAGTTATTCCATACCGACGACCAGATCGATGCCTACTATGGTGTACAAGGACGCCCCGCCGAAGAACGTGCTGCTGTGCGAAGGGCACACGACGAGAGGGTGAATAAGCACCTGGCAATGACGGGGGGTGTTGTATTGGCCTGTGGCGTACGTGTATTTCATATATTCTCGGCCATGTTCTCAGCGATGGCCTTTACAGTGCGTTGCATAAGAAACTGCAGTCGACGCGTCGAGATTCGTATTTGTTGTAGCCAAATAGTCACGTATGGTCACGTCCGGGCCGCAAGGCCGCAGTCGCAACAGTCCTAAGCTTCAAATTTCTCTCAGTGCCAGTCTGATTGGCAAAGCGGCGTAGTTCTCGAATAAATGATATGTGAGGACTACTCCGAGGGCTGTATGGCTCCTCGTGGTCATTTTACTATTTGCAAACTACCTGTGCAATTGGTTACTACCGTGACTCTGTGTTTGAGCATGACCCGAACACCAAGCGCAGCATCGGATACGCTTCTTTGAGTGTATCAGTACATTGAGAGGGATGTACATTCATGCGAGTTTTCAGCAACATGAGGCCATCGGCGGGAGCATGTGTCAAGAGCGGGCAATCAGCAATGGAGCTCCAGCGAAGGTGCGGGTGCAAGTGAGCACGAAAGCGCTGTATCCCCAGCTGAGCTTCAGGGCGCCTTCCGAGGACATCTTGCATCGCGTGGTGCCGTCGCTGAGTGAATTCGTCCATGCCGTGCTCCTTCGGATCCTTGTGCACTCATGCATTTCTGTCAATGACACAGACAATGCGCGAGAGCCATGACAAAGTAAAGCACATGTGCCATAATGAGACATCAATGGGTCCATCGGAGACTCACGGAAATCACAGCCTGCTTGGCACCATCATAGAAAATGGAGTCGCGTAGTCAATACGTCGTCGATTCGACTTTGGAGCGCGAACTCGACCACTGACGCGCACGAGTACTGCACGCACAGTGTGGTCGGCAAACTGTCTGTAGCCGTGCAATTATTCGGATATTGCAGTTAGAGAGCTCACTGCCATTCTTCGTAGCATTCGTCTGCTGCACCGAGCTGTCACCTCCTCGAGGTTTTGGGCAAGTTGCATGGAGCTCATCGAGGGGTCGCCCACTGGGCTGTCGGACATTGAAGTTGTCACGCTTTGGCTGGAACAAACAACAATCTTGACGCGTCGACTGCAGTTTCTTATGCAACGCACTGTAACCCGTGAAGGTCAGCCTGACTTCGATTTCGTATTCCGGGTCCCGGCTAGAGAGAGGCCACATCTGCTCAATACGTCGAATCCTATTGGAGAAGCCTCACTTGTTTTGCCAAAGACTCTGTGAACCGCTCGTTCTATAGAATCTCGTTGACTTCGTGGTCTTTGTTTTGTCTGTGGAATGCGTTCATTCCTTGGTCCGTCTGTGATGTCTTCGATGACTAAAACGGCAGAGATACAATGTAGTTCTTCTTTGATGTCTGCAGATGGATCAATTGCATCACGAATTGAGCATGTTCGTGGACTGGTGGAAAGATGTCGTTCAGTCCGAGCCTCGTGTAAACTAACTTTCGTTAGCGCTCAGATCACTCGGATTTCTTTCAAGCTTCACCCGAAGTCAATTACTCCCGAAAGCCATGATCCCTCTAACACTACATCACATTTGAAGCTCTATACCGCACGAAGCGCATCAGCGAACCGACAGACGATGGCCCACATCGGCAGTGTATTTCTTGGTGACTTCCAGCGCACGCGCTTGCTCTCGAGCTCGACACCTCCCTCTTCGCCACCACCATCTGACCCAGCAACAAACGCAGTCATGCACTCTTTCCCAACCGACATCCTCGACTCGCCCATCCCAGAAGATCCTGCGCTTCCAGCGGCGCCTCCGCCCAACATCGCCCCCGTACAATCGCTCGAGATGCGTCTGCGGTGGCTAGAAGCGTTAGTGTACGGCGTGAGGCAGGACGCTGGAAAGGATGGCCGCTCGCGGCACTCGAGGCTTATATCAGGGACGGACAAGAGGATCGAGCTGAAGAAGGGCGAAACACTGATCAGGAGCGCGGAGGAGGCGCAGCGAAGGATGGACAATATTGTTGAGGGCAACGATGGCTTGCGGCGGTTCATTGACCATTGTGCGTGTCATCCACTCTAACGAACCAAACCATGCTAATCCACGCGTGTAACTTTTCGTGTAGACGAGCAGCATGCAGAACTGCTGACGCCTGCGTTCGCGCTGTCCGGGACGCTCCCAACCACGCCGCCAGTGTATCAGAATATGTCGCCCAGTGAACTTGAGGCATTTCTGGCCGAGTTGGAGCCCGATATCCGCGCTGCCGACCGCGATATGCGTGAGATAGACATGCTGGAGAAAAAGGGCGTCACCGCCGCCGGAAAACTGCCAGGTTCGTTCGTCCGTCCAAATGCCTCCGCGTGCTAGCGCACTCATTCCATCATCTCATGGCCTGCTTTGGTGCGATCGTGATTTGCAGATTACGAGCCATTGCAGCCACGGCTAACGGCTCTCATCGCGCGGCATCACGAAGATGCGCAGATGGCGTCCGCGCTCGAGAAGCGCGTCGCGAACATCATGAAGCAGTATGCTACGCAGGTCAGCCCGCCTTCTCGCGCCATGATTGCGATCCTCCGTTTTCCCGACTGACCGCAGTAATATGTAGGTCGACAATCTGTCGGAGCTATTCGTAGCATGGGACGAAGCCGTCAGAGAAGCAGAAGAGCACGTCACGAAGCTGGAACGCGAGCGCGAACAGCGGGAGAGACTCGGATACGAGTAACGCCTTGCTTCGGGATCCACGATTGCGCCCTCGAGATACCCTTGCTCTTCAGGTGACTACTCCACGATGCTCAAGTGTCCCAATGCTGACTTCCCCGTCGATCCCACAGAGTAACGTTTACGATACCTCCCCCCCGGCCGGAACGAACGGCCTCGCCCTCCGCGCTCTCACACTCGCCTCCTAGCGTCTGATGGAAGTCTACAGGTCCCGTAGGGATTGCATTCAAGTGAGATGCATCACGAGCATCACTGATGTACATACCCCGCAGGCTCTGAGCCCGCTCCCATGCAATACATTGCGTCCCCGGCGTCGGAATTCCATCCAGAATGCGGTATATTATGCGATCGCGCAAAGGTATATCCTAGTAGCTTAATATAAACGAGCGGTTGGGTCCCAGCGGAGCGTCTAGAAGTGTAACAAATAGTATCGGTATACAGTAATTTGATGTTGTTGTACTGGGCTTCAAAGAGTGGTCGCCGTTGGTGGTCGTGCCGTAAAGACATAAATAGTTACAGCGAAGAGAACAGGTGCTCATAGTGCATACTACAAGATGACAGCCGAGGCGGTATCAGTGCAGAGACAGAAAAAGGAGAAAGCGAGAGAATGAGTGTACGAAAACGCGATAGGAAAAGAAAAAGGAAATTATACTCCAGGGATATACAGCGCGGCCGATGGATCCATAGTGGTAGACAAAACAAGAAAACGGCGAGAGAGAAAAGACACCTATTCGCGCGCCACCCAGTCAGTACTACGAGAGACCAGCTCTATCGAATTGTCGGTCGTCCAGAACACCCGCTCGGTGGCGCTCCGGCCGGTCCAACTCTTTTGGTCGCGCAGAATCATCGCCTGATGGAACAAACCCCCGAGATCAGGCACACGCGGGCGAAATGTCCGACAAATCCACGTACCTGTTGTGCGCCAAAGTTGCGCTGGTCGTGCGCAAACAGATCCACGTTCTCCTCCAGCGCCTCCGACAGAATCTGCATGTCCTGCAAAATCGCCTGCATCACCCGCACCGCCCCGAGCGTGAGCACCTCCTTGCGGTTCCGGATTGTCGACCCGTGGCTGCTCGGCGGTGGCAACGACTGCGTGATCGCCTGCAGCACGGTGTGCAGAATCCGCTTCGTCTCTCCCATGATCTTCTGCGCCTGCGGGTAGTTCTTGCGCGACACCAGAACCAGCGCACGCGTGATCATGTCCGACGCCAGAAGCTCCATCCGCCGCCGCACGATGACCGGATCCGAGACACCTTGTGGTGGCCGTTGCGGGGTGCCCGACGCGGGAATGAGCGTGACGGTGAGCAGTACGGGATGCGCGAGACGCGAGACGTGCTTGCTGGCGGCAGGGTCGAAGAACGAGCCATCGACCTCGAACACGGGCACCTCGTCGATCATGCGATCCATCATCCCGTCGGTGAGATCCGCCATGTCGTCGATCGTGAGCGCGTCGAGGCCCATGCTCTGGTTGAACCGGTCCGTCGCGTTCATCGACCGATGGTGCGCGCCGCCGCGCCCGTTTGCCCCATGCATCGCGTCGCTGTTGTCCAGCTCGAGCTCGACGAGCATCTCCTTGCGCTCGCCATAGCGCAGCTCGCCGACGTCCACGTCCACATTCCGGCCGTCCGACGCGACGATCGACGCAGGCCCGCCCGAGACCTTGCGGATGCGGAAGCGGTTCCCGTCGACGATCTTCATGTGCAGCTTCATGTTCATCGAGCCGATCGACATCATCCCGCCGATGCACCCCGCGAGGCAGTCCCGCAGGTCGTACCAGTCCTTCACGAACGTGTACGTCCCGCTCGTGTGGTTCGACATGAGCCACAGCGACGCGGGGTCGTGCGAGCGCCCGTACCCGAACGAGTGGATCGGGACATTGGCTGCCTCCGCGCGCGCGAGGACGAGATCCATCTGTGCGCGCCGAGTGCTGTCCGCAGCGTCGCTCACGAGCACCATGCCCGCGACCGGGTTGCGCGTCTTGCGCTGCAGGACGACGTCCAGCCCTGCAAAACGTCAGCACATGTCATACACTCGGCTCAATAAGACATACCATGGTTGACTGCAGTCACGACGTCCGTCTTTTCGTCCTTGTTGCCGCGCACCAAGAACTCGTCCTCGAAGCCCATGCCCTCCTCGCCCCTGAACCCAATCTCGTCCACGAAGCGCGCTATCCGCGCACGGCTCTGCGTCCGGCCGAGGCTCAAGAACGGCGTCTTGCGCACGCGGCCGCCGACGCCGACCTCGAACGTGACGATGCTGAGGCGGTCGCGCGGGCTCAGGGACGCGCAGACAAAGTCGAGCGACGTCTTGATCACCCGGAGCTTCAGCTGGGCTGTGCTCGCGAGCGCGTGCGGTGACGGCAGCGACAGCACGAGGATGAGATCGAGGGGCGGATGCGGGAGTGGTGTGAGCGAGTTGGACGGGCCTGCGGACATGTGCGGGGTGTACAGCGGCTGCGGGGCTTGTTGTTGCTGGTACTGATACCCGAGGGCGGCATCTTCGTCGAGCGGTACGAGCTTGGTGTGAGGCGCGCGCTGCGCTATGGATCCATGGGATGTTGACGAGCTGAGCGTGGATCGAGAGGAGCCGTTGAGCAGGCTGTCCGTGGTGCTGGCAGTAGTGACCGTGCTTCCGCTGAGCATACGTGCGGCCTTTGCGCTGCCGCCAAACTCCTCCATGTCGAGCGGGGGCGACTGGTCCTGAGGAGATTGGTGTGACCGCTGAACGAGCGCCACGAGTGACTGAATGTGTGTTCGCCATGTCTCGAGAGAGGGCCGGTCGCGGAAGATAAGGATGAACGAATCGAGGCGCTCGTCCTCCATGTCGATGGTCAGACTAAGTTCGCCTTGCACCGACGTGTCCGTGACTTGCCGGATATGCCGGATGTAGATGCGGCCCTTGAGACGCAGCACACCCCTGCTCTGCGGCGTCCCGTTCGACGTGCCGCCATCCGTGAGGAAGCGACCCAGAGAGCGCTTTTTCTCCTCCGCAACGCAGATAATCGCCTCCTTGAAGAGATACACGTAGAATTCGCGCACAAGCGCGTCCCTCCGGACGCTGAGCAGGTCGAACATCTGCAGCGGCCCGAGCCCGCCCAAGGGATGCCCCTTCCAGTCGATGATCCGATTTCGCAGGTCCTCTGTGATCGCGCCGAACGGGTCGTCCTCCTGCTGGGGCTGCGGGGGATGCTGCGCCTGGGGATGGCTCTGCGCGGAGCCGCTCCGTGGCGAGTACATCTCCCGCTCGTTCAGCGAGTTCGCATACGCATCGTGCCCGCCCGACGTCGGCGACATGCTCGAGAGCCCCGGTGACCGCGTGTGGTCGCGTACCGTCCCATCCGACATGTCGGATGCCCGCCCTTGGTGCTGCTGCCGGTAGTAGCCTGGTGAAGGCTCCGGTGTCATCGACACGGGCGACGTAGCTCCGTGCCCGCCCTGCGAACGCTGGCCCGAGCTGTATGGGTCCATCATCACCGGCCCCGGGACTCGCTCGCCGCCTCGCTTCCCAGGTAGCTCGATCACCACGATGCACGTCAACGCCTGCGTGCGCTCGTTGTTCCGCGTCAGTGACGAGAACTCGGGCCGCACTTGGATGGACGGCGCAACGACATAGGCTGGATGATCTGGCGAGGACTTGACCGACACGGCGTGGTCGAGTGGGTCGTCTTCGTTCGGATTGTACGGCGCAGAGGGCGCCGCGGCGGTAGAAGTGCGGCCTCCATTGCCTCGCTGTGATGAGGGCGTTTCGCGGCCAGGATAGAGCGCAGGCGTGCTTGGGTCGCCCATACCAGTCAGTGCTGCAAGTTCTACAGAGAAGACGTGAGCACCAAAATAACCAGCAGCTGGGAACGCAGCCTACTGTTGGATTTTCCGCCGTCGCCGTCACCCACTTTCATTGGCCTTCTGCACACACCGCACACGCCAAGGTTTGACTTGCGCATCGCAGGCCCGCGGCCCGCGCCTGGTGGGGGGCCATATACGGCAGTAAAACAAGCCTAGAAGGGGCTGGGTAAGCATCGGTGTGGTAAAATAAACTTGGATATGAATAGATTAGCAGCGCTTCGAAATTCCTAGCCGCCCTTCGTCAAGTCACGGCTGGGACCATTCGCCAAATGGCAGGCCCTTTGTTTTAGACGACGAAGCGGCCGAGCACGTGTCGCGCCCCAAGCAGAACAGAAATATCTGAACAATGCCAAGGCCACAATGGGGCACAATGTGCACCAATGGGCGTCCTAGCCTTCGTGCTCGTTTCAGAACAGGGCAACGGGTCTCGTCAGGCCTCGTCAGGGCTCATCCGAACAAACCAGCGCCTCGACCGAAAAAGCCCTTCGAGACGAGTTACCGGCAACAGGCAACGGGGCGCGAGCAGCGCGGCGTCGGCCGCCGCCGGCAAAAAGCCAAATATGGCACGAATGGGGCCCAATGCGTCGCGGCGGCGGCCCGCCAAAGGCCTAATCCGGCCTAGATTGGCAACGGGGGTATAGACTCCCGATCGGGTCTCGGCCATGCCGTTTGGCGGGGACCTTCTAACGAGCATTGGCCGTAATTCGTGCCAAATGGGAAACAAGAACCGCGACGCCTGCACGTCCGCGAGCGGGCCCTGACGCCAGTCGCGTAGCGGCGGCAATGCAAGGACACGTATGCTGACACCGTAAACGGCGCCTGCCTCGCAGGGAAAATGGGGAGAGCGGATGTGGACGCTGAGGTGTAGCCAAACGAGGCGGCTCCGATCGTCACGCGCTCATATGTCCACATAGAGCGGCCAGCCGATAGCTGCTAGGCGATATGACAAGGAACGGTGCAGAGAAACAAGCTAAGCACAGCGCAGACAGAGCTTGAAGCTCACCTCGTGAAGGGCGTGTCCGCATTCGGGTACAATGTGGGGCTTCTCTCCAGGGAGCCTGAAGCTGAAGCTGAGCGGCTCGAGGCAGACGGGGCAGTCGTCCTCCTCGTCCGAGTCGTGGTTGGAGACAACGGGGAGCGGGGCGGAGACCATGGCGGCGAAGGGGTGTGGTGAGAAGGCTGTCGAGGCGGTATCGCGGTCGCGGTCTCGATCCCGGTCTCGGTCTGGGTACGACGACGTAGACGAGTAAGCTGAACGGATGGAGGCAGACGAGGGGGCCTTAGAGGGGGGCCTGTGGATGGCGAGATGGAGCGAAGAGAAGGTGGAGGGCTTGTTGGCGGTGCGAGGGAGCGAGTGGGGAAGGACGGGGGAATCAAGGTGATGGGAGTATGTGTTGTCGCTGCGGGCGTTCTTGTTAGACTTCTGGAACCAGTTGGATGGCGATGCGCCCCTCATGTACAGAATCGAGGAGATGGACGTGCGGTGGGCGTGCGAGGGCTGCCACAACGTCGTCCTAGAGAAGAGGAAGGGGGAACCAGCACGGTTGTCGAGAGCAAGAGAAAACAACTCCGAGAGGGCCTGCCGGACCAATTTCCCCAGATTCTCCCATCACCTTCCGCTTTTGTTCTTTCTCCCACACCCATTTCCCTTCCCACAATATCTTCTCCCCACCATTCCTATGCGCGATCCTCGTGTTTCTCTCACCAATTAAGTAGATAGCCCAGTCTGTTGGACAGCGTCGAGCGAGTGCCAACGTCAACCGTCGTGCCAGACTAGTCCTGTGCGATCCCGCTGACAGCCCCCGCGCCCCAAGAATGCAGATAGATCTCGGCCAGTGCCCATTTTGCACGATATTTCCTCGCATTTTCCTCGCAAACCTGGCTGATTACGGATCGATAACTTCCATCAGGTCCTCTCCGCACCTTCTCTCCTCGGAGTGCATCATCTCAAAGTTCGTTCCCGCCCTCGAGAACCGCATCTGATGGCTGTCGCTTCCCATCTGTCGCGTGTCAGCCGCAGCCCTACCGACCCCCCGCCCGCTCCCAGGCGCGTCGGTGCCCATGCCGACACCGACGTTCCAGACGCCTTTCGTGACATACACCTGCGGCGCTGCATCGGGGACAGCCCGCCTCCTGCGTGTCAGAGTCACGGCCAGTGTGCCCTGCGGATCTATTGCCGATATCTACGTGTCCGACGACACTCGGTTCTCATGATCTCATCAGCAGCGTCGTGGAATGAAATTCCTCAGCACCCAGCGTGTTCGCATCGCGAAGTACCGCCTCTCTGGCTCTGCGCATTTGCTGCTGAAACCGAAACGTGCGTGCTACTTACAAAATCGTTTCGTCTTGCTCCAGAATGCAGCCACAGTCTCAAGTCAACGCGCCCACGCGCTCCTGTCGACACCGCGCCATGTCATTCCAGCTCGACAGGCCAACATCACAGTGGCTTTCATTCCGCTCTCTCAGCAACTGGCTTATCTGAGCGATGCACCACAGCGCAATGATCTGTCTATCAGGGCGTGCCATGTATTCCATTCAGCTATCATCTTCAAACCACGGCCAGACCGTGCGAGGCGATGCGTCTTCATTAGTGAGCCTCGGAGACCTCTCTAACATGTTGCATGCGCCCCTGATGCCTGATCTCCAGACCGCACCCCGAACTGCGACGGGATTCATAAGCCATGGGCACCAGCACAACCCTGCTGCTGCAAGGAAGCAGGGACGCTCGTCCGGTGACTTTATAACGGCACCGCTGCAGAACCCTGTTGACACGCCCGCCGAGGACGACGCCGGATCCGCACACCGTGACCAGCCTCGTCGTTCCTGCTTCGCGCAGGACGGGGCCGGCGGCGCGGCGGCGACGGCTCTCCACTCTCCACATCCACGCAAAGCTCGGTAGGTTCATTGATCAATCCACAGCAGCCGTCCGCGTTCGAATCACGGATTTCTTCTTCTTCCCCAGGTACGACGCGGCTTGCGGTTCCCCTGATTTGCTCGCAGGTGCATCTGCGAGAGCGATGGGCCCGATATGTCAGGCATGGCATGACACGGGCACGGGCACGAGGGCCATCGCATCTGCATCTGCATCATCCATGCTGATCGTCATGGCTGGCAACTGCAATCTGACGACCGGATCCGGAGTTGATGGCCTCGCCACAAGGGACTGGTAATGCGGGCTCTCGGTATGGAGGGGCGCGGCGCTCTCACGCCTGCTCTCGTTGGCATTGCTGTTGAGTCTATTGACTTTTGTATGCTCGGAGACGTCGGGAGCGCGGCTGCTTTGACGAGGTTGCTGGCGTTGCGGTGTTTATCTTGCCTCTCGCCGGCTAGCTGTGCTGGTCCCTGTGGTGCCCAAGCCCCTTCTCGCCGACTATTATTCGCAGTTTTACGTCGACAACATAAAATGACGTCGCAGCCCTGCACTAGCTCTATCTCCAATCGCTCTCAAAACCTTGATATGCTTCTTTGCTGCACTACAGGAACTCTGGACCCGTTGTGCCGCACGCATCAAGGCACTCTGCGCGATCATGGGCTGCGATCCTCCAAACATCCAATCCCATGCTACCTCTGGCTCGTGGGCTGCTTCTGATCATCAGAGCACCATGCGTCGCTGTTTGTCAATGATACCGACGGGACGGGTGGTCTTGGCTGAGCTCTCCTGCGATGCACCTCGAGGCTCGAACGCAGCTTGTGGTGAGCAGGTACCCCCGGCCCATCTTTGTTGCAAGTATCGGCGCTGATATTGGGCATCTTGCAGTTCTGTCGGCGGAGAATCCAGTCGAGGTTCTTGATGTCGTCCATTACGCGCATAAGTACATGTATTCGATCGCATAAGTATGGCTGTCCAACGGTCAACGCTGATGACGCGTAATGCCTTTACTTCGTGGACTATTGATCTTTCGACTCTTACTCTCTAGCTATAGGTTGGCCTTATTTCAAAGCTTCGCGCGCTTTGAGGGTTCTTCTGGATTTGTACACCGCACCTCGTGGCTCGTCCAGGCCCAGGAACACCTGCACACCTAACTTCTGCTCTCCTGTGGCTCAAGCTTCGAAGCATTGAGTCATTTGCGATACTGAGATAACAAGGCGTAAGCGTGCGCCGCCTGCCTTCCCTTCTCTCACCATCGTCTTCACACACTCCCACTATACGTACTGGCTGCTTGGTGAGTCTTATCCAACCTCGCGTGCAGTTCTATTCAGAGGTCATTTGTCTTTGTTTCACTAGTACAGGACTCTACGTGGCCGCTTTGCCGCGCTACATATCTGGAGCCACGTACAGCTGTCGAATTCAGTTGTCCGAGCCTGACGTTAGACGTCGTGCTTCCTTCCCTGAGGATCCTTGTTTGACTTGGCGCCTACAACGCACATGTCAATCGGTTCCGGCAAGTGACTATCAGTCTCCCACCCACCGGTGCCTATCTGCAACCATGCCCCGTCTCGTAGCGCAGCCGTCTGTGCGTCTTGCTAGCATGATCGCCAGGACTTAGCGGCGATGAGTGCTACGTGTACGTGTCTAGCACCGCGCTGCTGTCAAGCATCACTAGCATCTGCACGGCCTCTGCACGCGCAAAAAAGACATCTGAATGGAAGCATTGACGCCGCCTGCTGCCCCCGCCGAATATCCTAGTCTGGCTGCGCGCTGTTGGGCTTGTCAAGTACACTTACGTCTCACTACTGCCAGCAGTAAGCGGCCTTCCTGTTCACTCAAGCTGCCATACTCGCACGCTGTAAGTATTTTAGGCAATGTTCGTGTTTCGCGGGAATCGGCAGTATGTTGACCATCTCCATCACGGATGGCGACGTTGTCATCGTTGTGGTCTTGCCACTGCCAGCTGACTGGAAGGGGGTGCCGTGGGAAGAGCTTATGCAGTATTTTACGCCTCGGCTTTGGTGGCAACAGCATGTCTACAAGTCCTTTGTAGCGTTCGCGTTCTCGACAATAGAGCAGCACAATGCGGACAGGATTTGAAAGAGACGAGAAGCAGAACAATGGCTAGTTTCATAGCCTAATTTATGCACAATTAAACAGGGAGGATTGACTGTGGGCGCGTGCGGGAGACGCCTTACCTAATCAGTGCCGTCGGCTCGATGTACGGCACTGGGGCCGTTTCCAGTTGTCACCGACGTCGTGCTCGTCGTCGCCGACATCCACCAACACCCTCTCTTCGCCGTCGCCTTCAACACAGAGCCCCGCCCGCTATATCCCACACCGCCGCGCGGTTCGTCCATGGCTCCCTCTCCGACCCACGCCCACTCTGATGGTCATACGCCCAGCGCCCTGATGCAGCCCTCTCAAGACGAAATCCAGCGCGAGGTCGAGAACCTGCGCGACATCCGGCGGCGCTCGACCGCGCAGGGCGGGCTCGTCATCGACCCCGATCTGCCCGCAACGACAGCGCAGGGCGCCGCCGCCGCCGCAGCGTACTGGTCCCCGACCGCCACCGACGACAGCTCCAGCGGCGACTCGCACTCCAACGATGGCACCGACGAGTCCGCCTCCACCGCCAGCGACGACCCCTTCCACCTCTTCTGGGTCCCCGCGCGCATGCACCCCGAGATCGACCCCGCCCAGTTTCGCGCATTCCTCAAAGAGCACGCCCGGGCGCCCGCAGACGGCGGTGCGCCCTTGGGCCGCACGAACTCGATGAGCTCGCTCGCCTCGACATCCTCGGGTGCATCTGGCCTCGGCCGCAAGAAGTCGATGCTGAGCAGGCAGTACCAACCATCAGAACACGAGCAGCCGGAGGACGAGCGGGTCGTGCCGCTCCGCAGGAATCGCACGAGCTACTACCAGGCAAGCGGGCCGCAGCTTACGATCCGCGACCTCGAGAAGCTCGACGAGCTCGCCGAGGAGGCCTCGAACAGCAGCGACCCGTCCAAGCTGAGATCGGTCCTCCGCCGCAGCCTCAGCATGAACGTCGCCCCATCAGGTGGGCCCCACCCCCGCGCCTTTTTCCCCCGCCATCCGGGCCACTGACCGTTTTGTAGTGATCGACAAAATGGACAACATGCCAGACATGAGCGAGGACGCCGATGCGCCGATCATCGTGCCCCCGCCTGGGCTGATCCTGCGCCGTGCACAGCGTACAAAAATCCGCAAGCCCGGGCAGACGGGCGAGGGCAGCCACCGGTTCAACGCGACACGTCGTGGCCCCGGCGCGCGCCTCTCCTCCGGCCAGGTCTCAGAACCGCGCTCCTCGAGCGACCTCTCTGCCAGCGACCACGGCGAGCAGGAGACACCCCCGCGCAAACGCGTGCTCAGCACGGAGAGCCTGCCCGACCGCATCCACGACGAACCCCCGCGCCTCGTGCGCCCCGAATCCTACAGCACCGAAGCATTCATTCTCGACGCCTACGCGCGCGACGATACCTCCGATGAAGACGTGTCGGCCTCCCTAGAACTTACCCTCGCGGAGCATCCGCCTCCCCGCCGCTCCCTGTCTCCGCCCCCACCCCCACCCGTGCAGGAGCCCGAGCCGCCGCTGCCTATATCACCGATACCGCTACGCCACCCGCAGCCGCAGCCATTCCAAGTCGTACCCCCCGCGCCCGCAGAAACGCCCTCGCGCACACCGTCCCCGGAGAGCCGCGCGTCGATGTCGTACAACGAGCCGTCCTCGCAGCCCGTCCGCCCCGTCCTGCCCGAGCGCACGAACTCGCAGATCACGGTCGCCCCGTCGGATCAGCAGCGGAAGGACAAGGACAAGAAGGGGCTGTTCGGGAAGTGGGGCGGGGAGAAGAAGAGCAAGAAGGAGGAGCGGCTCGAGCGCGAGCGCGAGAAGGAGAAGGAGAAGGAGAAGGAGAAGCAGTCGTCCTTCTCGTTCGGCGCGCTCTTCGGCGGCTCGAAGAAGAAGCACGAGGAGAGCAGCGGCCACGGCATGGGCCACCACGGGCACAACGCGGGGCGCGAGGCGGCCGTCGCGCTCCTTGGCGCGTCCAAGTCGAAGAGCGGCACGCCCTCGCCCTCGCCGCAGCCGCCGGGTGTCAACAACTACTCGCGATACCCGATCCACGTCGAGCGCGCGATCTACCGGCTCAGCCACATCAAACTTGCGAATCCGCGCCGCGCGCTGTACGAGCAGGTGCTCATCAGCAATCTCATGTTCTGGTACCTCGGCGTCATCAACAAGGCGCAGCAGCAGCCGGGTGCCGCGGCTGGCGCCGCAGGCGCGGGTGCTGTTGGGGCGGGCGGGGCAGCCCAGAACGCGCAGAATGTGTCTCCTGAGGAGAAAGAGCGACAGGAGGCAGAGCGCAAAGAGAAAGAGGAGCGAGAACGTGCGGAGAAAGAGCAGGCTGAGAAGGAACGCGAGCGGGAACGCGCCGAGCAGAAGGCACAGTCTCGCAGAGGCAGCCTGACGAAGACGCCGGCAGCAGGTACAGGTGCAGGGAACCGCAGGGCAGAAATGCCAGTGCGCGGGCCCCAATACGACATGCAGCACCGCGCCATGGAGCAGGAGTACGGGTACGGCGGGGGCCCGCCCCCTCCAGGGCGCAGCGGATCGGCGCCCCCGCAGTCCGGATACCAAGGGTCCTCCCAGCCGTCGCCCGTCGCGCAACCACAGCCGCACCGCGCGCCGATCCACTACTTCGGCACGGCGGTCCCCAACACGCCCATGCAGAACCCGGTGCCGCACCGGACGGGCAGCCCGCAGCTCCCCCCGGGCGCGATGCCGCCCATCGACCCTGAGCTGCCGCAGTACCCGTCGCCCTCGTCCCCGACGCCCGTGACGCGCGTGTCATCGAACCCGCCGTCACAGCGCACCAAGTCGCCGCCGGGCGCGCACGCGAGCCCGCGTCACTCGCGCTCGCCGCCCCCGCAGAACCGGTACGCACCATCGGCGGAGCGCGTCCCGCAGCCGGGCGTGGGCGCAGGCGGCGGGAAGGCGCCCGGGCGCTCGCGCTCTGCGACGGCGACGCCGCAGCCGCCGCCCGTGTCGCTGAACGGGAAGACGCGCAAGACGACGAGCGCGCATGCGACGGTGGCGGCCGGGACCGCGCGGAGACCACGGACGAGCGAGGGCCCCGAGGGCGGAGGCGAGGAGGAGGACGTGCCGCTGGCGGTGTGGCAGCAGCAGCAGCAGAGCTCGAGGCGACGGTGAGCCGTTCCCCTGCCCCGTACCGCGACATTTATCTTCTTTTCGTTTTACTACCCTCATCCATCCATCGTGTATGTTCTACCTGCCGGCGCGCCACGGAGGCGGCGGCGGCGCCCCAAACATTTTAGATCTCGCTTTGCAATTTGACTCGGCTCACGTAGTGGACCCGCTCGCTAGCTACATAACCTACATATAACACGTATCCCCCATGTTCCTTCTCCCTCCCTCTTACCCTGTCCACCGAGCACGCCCCGTCCCTCACCTACCCTCTCGCCCTCGCAAACTCTGACCTTGGCAAGGTACGATTACCCCCTCTATCTACCTTTACCCCTACCTCCACCCCGCCTTCGCCTCCGCCTCCGCCCTTCCCCCGCTCGTTACCATCTCTTTTTGCTTACACATGTGGGCAGCACGGCTTTGCCACCCGGTCCGCCCGCGGACATTTGGGAGTCGAGAGGATTTCAAAGTTATGGTACCTACCCCTCTTCGGACAGCACTTCTCGAGATCCTGTTTGTAATCGCATGGCACTGCTGGGTGCGCTGAAATAATTGCATAATTTACTACGGCTAGGGATATGCGTATGTACGGCGCGATGCGGTGGACATGGTGTACGTGTATAGGTGGTATTTCTGTTTTACAGGATTGAACAGGATGGGACAGGAATGAGGGGAGGTCCGAGAAAGGAAGGTCCGTGAGCCTTGGATTTTGATGTGGTGGGTATACAGTGGAACGAGAGTCAGGGTATATGCAGACGAGGCAATAGAGAGAGCGTGACAGCAGAAGCAGAGCGTAGTCCAGAAGAAAGCAACAGAAAGAGAGAAAAGACGGTTCATAGTCCGATATGTTTGTGTCCATGAGGCACCGGGGGCAGAGCAGAGAAAGTCCATTCGAGCGAGCGAGTGCAAGATAGGGGTGAGGCAGTTACAGCTAGACGAGGCTGCCGTGCCAGGCGGTCGTGGCATAGCGCTGGCTCAGAGATACGGCGTTCGTGTACGTAGGTGGCGGTTCGTGTCTGCGGCGATCTGTTAGCTAGATTTGACTGCAGTAGCGCAGGATGTCACCGACACAGAGGCTCTACTCTCCAAGGACAAAAAGCTCAACACAGGCTCGACATGGTCGGGGAGATCGGGCTTGTACATGGGGTGCCACCCGTTAGGCTCAAGGACCGAGGAAGAGCGGCGGCGGCGAGACGGGGTGGCGGTTTTGTCGGTGCGGCAGCGGATGATCAGGAAGATGGCCTGTGTATGCGCTAGATTGGGTCTAGTATTCGATAAGAAAGATTCTGTACGTACGGCGATAAAAAGACAAGAGGCGAGCAATCCGCATATGATGGAGACGATGACGGTGGTGACCCGCGGGGCTGCGGCAGTAGCTGGAAGGAGAGAAGCATTGGGGTTTGCTGCAGAAGGAGCGGGCATGGCGTTATCCATTGAAAGCTAGAGAAAAACGATGAGTAAATTGCATATAAGCCACCGACAGTTTGGACCCAATGCATCCGCTTGCCCTCACTTTCTGGATCTCGGTTTGGCGTTATCGATCGTACGACGAGCAGAAAAAAGAGCGAGTGTGATGCGTTCGAGTCGAGAGCAGTAGAAGCGGATGGTGAAGCAATTTTAGCCGATAAAAGACAGGACCAGAATGTGGACACTGGGTCGACTTTCTGTGGTGGTGGAGAGAAGGAAGAGGAAGAGGACGCGTCGACCCAGCTGGCGACGCAGGGTCAAGGGGACGCGTCGCGGTCACGTGCTACTTGAACAGTGGAAATTCGAAACAGAAATTGTCTTTCTGAGGTTCTCCAGTCCACGTTGACAGTCGAGAGCAGGAAACTGCAGAGCATAGAAAGCGACATATCTTATTCCAGAGTAAATTGAGACGTGACATGTTTTTAGCGCCCTTTGCTCGCCTTTTCCGCCCGCAGTGCAGACACGACCAGCGCCCTCACGCGGAATGCCATGTCTAGCGTCATGTATAAGGGAAGCAGGAAGAACGGCACATAGCTCGACAAGAGCATTAGACGCTGCTCGAGTGTCACAGAGACGATACCCCTGCTAAGAGTCTCCGGGGATGTTGTAGGCGTGTTCATCAGCACGGCTAAGCAGGCGAGGGTCGTTGTGCTCGTAGAAGCGCCGTAGATCAAGAGGAGGACATAGATGGCTCGTGAATCTAGAAGGTGCACACGCTTAGATTGGTCTCTAGTAGTCAGTTAGGAAGATGCGAGAATCTTGTGCGTACCTTTCCAGAGACCTCGCGCTCCTAACACGAACGTCGGCAATTGGAACACGCTGAAACATACGTGTCGGTAAAACCACCTTGAAAGTGCAGACAAAACTCACGCCTCGAGGCATAGGAATATTTTGAACCAAGCCAGCTCAGCATGGTTCGCGAAGAAACCCATAACACCTCCAATGAGAGGGTCACCCGACATCGCAACGTACCATGACGGAATGACTTTGACTATCGAAGGGACGACGTTCTCCGGATATAGTGCCTGGAGGTCGACAAGCAGGGTAGCTGGTATATGAATCTGAAGTTTGATCAAACGATGAGCCGAGGCGGTTGGGCATTTATGGGCGTACCAAGAAAAATGCGAAGTATACAAGATCCAGAGGACGAGACGTCAGAGTGCGTCGAGCTATAGCGGCCATGGTAGGATTAATGCTGACGGTCTTCACGGTAGTTGAGTACTAGAAAGCCCCAGCGCCTTCGGGCCGGCAACTCGGGCCGGACTCCGGTACTGACAGACCATCGCTCAGCTGGAAGACTCTTTCATCACCTTCAACCTTCAAGGACATAATCACTCGATATCGCTTCTAGCTGCCTTACCGGTCTCAAGTCAAACGCAGGCTTTTCAGACTATGTTGCATGTTTGCGCAGATATATAGAGGCTATGTCGTATACATATGCCCGGTATGTTTGGGTTATCCGGACCTCCCTGAACAGCAGCGGCTCAGCCGTGCTTACCGGCAGAATCTGTCACCGTCTTTACGAACAGATCTAAGTCATTACATGCTGATGGCCCCTCTGGCTTGGAAATTTAGCTTACAATAGACCACCACGACACTCCAAAATCCAAGCCTTATAGTCTCAGTATAAGCCAGCCTCAATCGATCGTGTCGGCACAGTCGCACGTCTTTAGAGAGTACTATGTCAATCGACGTAGGAGGTATGTTCGTTTGTTGTTCTTGTCCTAGTTACAATATTTGATCTAAAATGCTAGAGCAGAACGAGTGGATATTGTTGCACAACAGTCTGAGTTCAGTGCTAATGATGCCGACCCGAAGATTTTCGAACATGTCTCAAACGACATGGCATCCCGTGCACGCGCTCGAAAACATCTTCAACAGCGTATTGTCTCGTTATTCTCTGCCCTCGAGCCTCGCATCGTCCCATATACATTGGAAGAGATCCTTGTCACCCCACTGTCGGCATCGACTCCTCTCAAGTCTCTTCTGACGCAGCTAAACGACCTCGCTCCTATTCACATCCTCCCTTCGGAATTACTCCTCGCCATCATTTCCCGTCGTGCTTTCGGCTCTTCTCAGAAAAGGCGCAGGGAGCTCGCGAAATTGGGCGCCGTTTGCACTTCCTGGCGGTCCCTCACGCTCTCTTCCCCAAGGCTGTGGCAGCACATCGACCTTCGCCTGACTGCGTATGCTGCTCTCGCCGTGAGGCGCTCACAGGACATCCCAGTCCATATCGCCTTCCGAGTTCTAGATGATGAATCTAGAAGCCCTGGCCCTGAGGATTATCGCACAATATCCGACCTCGCGCCCCGCATCGCAAGCATGAAGTTCTCTTTACCCATCGATCTGTATCCCGAGCTCCTCGACAACTTCCCGCTCTCTCTTCCACTGCTTCACGAATTGGGCCTCTCGACAGTCGCGCGCGAAAATTATATATATACCGGCACACTCCCACTGGGCTCTGCATCAACGCTTACACTACGTGTCCTCAACCTCTCGGGTGTGTGGTTGCCATGGACACTCCCCCTATACCGCGAACTCGTGCATCTACATGTGCGACTATATCATGGTGCACCCATCTCGCTCAGTCTGCAGACTTTCCGTGACGTACTTTCAGGGTGTCCGCAACTCGCATCGTTGAAGCTGTACGGCGTGCCATTCGAAGCCGGAACAGAGCTCAGTGCTGTCTCTGCCGCTCCGCCCATCTCGCTATCACGACTGCGAAACCTCGACTTGAGGATCTGGAAGGTTTCTTCCAGTCTCTGCCATCACGCCGCGCTCGTCATGGGCACTATCGCGGCGATTCCGCCTGCCGCGAGTCTATGTATCATGTGTACCACGGACAAAGATCGGCTCGAATTCTCCTCGTCTGGAACGAACAGCGGCACTCTTTCCATGTTCAACGGCCGTGGATATAGGACGGATCCAGATATGCACTATCTACTTGATCGCCTCCCTAGAGTCTGCAGCCTCCTCGTGCGCTGGAAGGGGCACGTCGAGACAAAGAGCTTCCTTCGGCTAATGCTCAATGGTCTCGATATGCGGAGGATGGAGACTCTTACGACGAGGGGTGTCCCAGTATCGCTGCTCGCGGAGGTTCTGAAGAATAAGGGCGTCGGTGCATTGAAGAGTTTGCGAGTGGAGCACTTACCGGATGATGAGATTTCATGGGACGTAGAGTCGAGCGACGAGCCAGAAAGCGATCCTCAGGAGATCACAAGATACGCAGAGGAGGCGGGGAGAAGTGCCGCGCTCTTGAAAGAGCTGGTGGCGGAGGTACAGGTACCAGTTGACCCTGTGTGAGCTACTTGATGGACAAGTCGGGCCAGCCGACACGATGCAGGTATGCTCCATTACCAGGGTGCCTTCCTGTGCTGACTGTTGGGTAGGACACCGTCCTTAGGTTTCCCCTCCACTAGAATTACGGATCCTGTAGAAGGCTTTTCTTTCGCCATTCAATGATACATGCCTGTTATTTACGTATCCGTCCTCAGAAAACACGCACGGCACCGATCACACGTTCCTTAAGTCCGGAGGTCCGTTCTTCGATTCACCTCCAGATGCAGCCAACAGCGATCACCTGACAGGCGTACAGTCCTCATACGGCATGCGCATGCGTGGACTAGCATGCCACAGAGGACGGGCTCACACGTTCAAGTCGACCCCAGGAAACACAACGACGTTCCATGGTAAGAAATTCCGAAATACGTGAAGGTGCCCTCATTTCTAGTGTTTTGCACAATGGAAGCCACTCGCAGATTCCAGGGCTTTGGACAATTGTGCTGCATTAAGCAAGCACCCAGCCTGCCTGGGCCGCAACGCGCCATGCACAGTCTCGTCGGCGTGCTCGTGCGGTGTCTACACCACATCGCTCCAATATTCGCCACACCTTCGATCCCTCGAACTGTCATGGATCAAGGTCTAGGGCCCAATTACTTGCGCACGTGAGCTTTAGTCGACCATTTCTATCGCTTTCTAGGACGAAAGTGAACAACACCTTTACTCTTCCGTGCAGATCGTAACAAAACAAGGGGCGTCTTCATGGCTCCCGTGGCTCTTGGGACGGGTCTAATTTTTAGTTCAGAGTGCTGGCCCAGGTATAAAGTCGCGACTTTTGCGACGTCCTCGTCCTCAGTGCCCGACTTTCACAGTCTCTCTCATCTGCACGCTCACACATCTGCTTCTTGACTCTCATCGTCACCATGCAGCTTCTCTCTTATGTTTTGTGCGCGGCCTTGTCCTTGGCGGCTTTGCTTGTCGAGGCCTCCCCTGCTCCCGCCGCTGACACGCAGGCCACGGATGCCGTGATCGAGGAAATGTGCATCTACTTACCTCCATGAGACTAAGTCCTCGAACTGACATCGTCTTCAGCGCGAGCAATAGCACGAACGGCTTCTTCGTCGACGGCCTCGAAGCACGTGCTCCTGGTGAGGAATACTGGTTCCGCTACGAAGCGGCCGACGTCACCTCGAAGCCGATTATCCTCGAACTCGCGCCCCGCCAGGGTACCAAGGTATTTTTTCGCTCGAGTGTTCCAGTGACCTCGCTTACCCACTGCGCATCTTGTCTGCAGAACTATGACGATCAGGCTTACAAGTGGATCACCACAGATGCGAGCAAGGTCGACAGACGTACGCGTCCTGCATTGCAGATCAGATATGCTGTGAAGTACTGATTTTGTTGAAATTGCAGCGCGCAGCGGCAGGATCCCAGCCGTATACGTTCTGAGGGCCGGCACGCGTGCCCGCATCCTTGGGGCCGCGAAGGACTTCAATGTCGAGTCGGGAGCCCAACGGGCTGCGGAGTACGTGACGAAGGTCAACGAGCACGACGACGTCGGGATCCAGGGAATCGCGGCGCTGACGGGCGGCCAAATTACGTTGGCGGTGTTCCGCGGGGAGGTGAGGCGGTCGGTGTTCAAGCTGGCCAACTCGGGAAGCTCTCAGTACGTCGGTTTTGGCTTGGCGGGCTCTTTGTGGGATATGTTCATTGAGGGCTGTATTTGCTTTTAGGTTCCTGACGTGGACTGGCGCGACTAAGTCCAGGACTGCCACCCAGGCCGACCAAGCGCTTTTGAACAAATTCTGGAACTGACCTGTTAATCGCTTCCACGCAGCAGCCTTTCGCATTTCGAGATGATCCTGTACGGATGACTTGTTTTCTTCGCCTCGTGTCACCATGACTGGAATGCAGACTGCACCCGTTTTTTTGTGTGATGTTATTTCTTGGTCTGAATTGACTTGTGCAATATGATTTACCGTTGATGTTTACGACTTCCATGTCCGAACCTTGTTGCTTGAGGGGACCTAGAGCAGGATCCACAGGACCCAAGTTGGACGCCTCTCGTTGTAAGCGCTCGAGCGTCTACTATTCGTCTAGCAAAACCATGCAGCGCTGTAACGTCTGACGACGAACTCAGCTAACGCGAATCAAGTTGTTTCAATTGGAGGGACATCACTACGACCATTGGTGACAGACGTTGCACCCGTCGGCTCTGCAGGGGTAGCAGCCCCACTGACACTGACAGCTTCCCGAGAATTAGATCTCGAGCGATCGAGGGCCATCGGCGACCCAGAAGCCCTCTCGCTCGCCACAGGAGATTTCTTCCCTTTGTCCTTCCCAGCCTCGGACTCAGCAGCATCCTCCGCGTCCTCTTCCTCTACAATCGCCCCGCATCAGCATCACGCACATCCCCGGTAGACACAGGAACCGCGGCACACGCACCATCGTCCTTCTCCGCAACGCCCCTGTCCTTTCTCAGCGCTTTCTGCAGTGCCTTGCGGATTTGAGAGGACATCTCAGCGCCTGTCTTCGCGTGGAAATCGCCCATCGCACGTTCCACGATCGGGTACCTGTGTGTGCCATGGCACATGAGCGGCGCTGGAAGCAGTGATATGTATGGTGTCACGCACCTATCTAGTTCCTGCAGCAGCTCGCGGTGCACGTAGTCCTGGGGCATGAATTGGAGCTTGTTGTGCTCGAGGTCGAGACGCTTCTGGACGACGTCCTCGACGCGCGCCATGAACGCGCTCATTCCATCCTGTTTGAAATAGTGAAAGGGGTGAGATCATTGTATAGACATAAGGGCGTAAGGTACGCACGGAATTCTGGAATTGCGCGAGGAGGTCGCGCCGGAGGCGAGTGAACTCGCCGGACTGCTTGAATCTGCCGCTGGTCAGAAGATGCAACGATGCAAAGGTGAACAACATTACTCGTTTACCAGGTCTTCTGGTGTCGCTATCGGCATGGCTTTGCCAGTCACATCTGGTACGAGGAGGTCAAGAGCAAAGCATCCCGCGATGAACTAAGCGCTCGGATTGTCGGAAGCGCGCCTATTTCCTTTTATATCGACCAGGATAGATTCACCCAAAGTGCCGCTCTCCTTGTGTGGCATGACATGAATTGTATGGAGACGCCTGTTCTCTAGTATATCACACAAAATGACAGCAACATACTGCGGAGACAAATTTGACAGCTGGTGTCTACACGGTGCACGCAAAGTGCGGAAACCCGGTTCGGTGCCGACTCAACATTGCAACCACCGTGCCCAACACTTCCGTGCGTTTACATACATACTACTAGACTCTAGATCGGATCCTGGTGTTCCAAAAATCGTGGACAATAAAAAGGTAGTTCTGGAACATCATCATCTGGTCATGGTGCCTGTGAAGTAACCGTCTCGGACATGTGGAGGTCATCGAGGTGACCGCAAGCTCAGCGCCCCATTATTGTATTGACAGAGCGGTTGTATACACGTCAATACCAACGCTGCGGTGTATTGCTGTAAGAACCTTATATCTCAGCGCTATGAGCACGACGTCAATTACCGTGAAAACACAGCACGATCTATCCAACGCTCATGGGCCTGCAACGGTGCGGTCTGGATATCGACGAAATCTAGCCGATGGGTGTGTCAGTACACGGAGGATAGTGCACACACCGTCGCGAGTACATAAGGGCTCAAGAGGAGATGGAGCAGGGCGCTCATCATAATGGCCATTGATGCAAGGGCATCGCTATCGATGTGTGAAGGGCACACTAGACAGTGTAAAATTCCGACCCCTAGTCGACCATTTCTAAGCGGCGTTATGAGTGATTGACTTCCCTACGGGCCTATTCGGTACCTTGCACGATGCACGATGCACGCTCGCTAGAACAGCCATAACACGTTTGGTCGGGCAGTATACGGTTTTTGTGCTCCGGAGCTGTCACATCTTGCAAGGGGGTTCGAAGTAAGGGCCTGAGACGCCCGGAGGGTATCCATGTCTCCGCCAGGAGGCAACAGCACCGAGGCCGGGAAGCGTATAGCTTCGCGGTGAAACGGTACGGCGCCAGCTGTCATAGCAAGCTTGAAATTGTAACGGACGGCCCTGGGACCTCGTCGACTCTTGTCGAGTATCATATGCAGATCTGGAATTACACATTCTATAGTCAGTCACATCAGGAATACCTGTGGTAGTTACCAGTGCAGTCGCGACGGAGATGAAGGGAGGACGCAGGATGTGGCACAGAGATCAAGGAGGGGTGTCCGGGGTGCGCGCTTAGGTAGCGCTTCGGAGGTTCCATTAAAAGCAGGTGAGTATGTTTGATGCGATCCTTTACAAACGTGAGGACTGGATGCGAGCAAGATGCGAGTCTTTCGGCGGGAACGGTATATGACAGGGGGCAATGCCCGTTCCCATTCCACGCCTCCTTAAATATGCACCTTGACGGGATTTATTCTCACCCATTCTGCATACCAACTACCCCCCTCCCGCTGCCCAACACTCGCCATGCATACGGACATCATTGTCATCTCTATTCTCACCTCTACCTTCATTGCGTATAGATGGATCACCAAGAAACGTCTCAACTTGCCGCCAGGGCCTCCACCAGAGCCCTTCATCGGCAATGTCCGGCAGCTGGCGAGTGTTGAGAGGCACGAGATGGAGTTCGAGGCATGGGGCAAGACTTACGGTAAGTCGAAGTAGTTCATGGTGCGCTTCCTTATATTCAACATGAACACCGCTATAATTCAGGCGACGTCGTTCATGCCAAGCTTTTTGGTCGCTCGATGATCGTGCTCAACTCGTTCAAGGCTGCTCGCGAGCTCATGGATAAGCGCGGCGGCAACTATTCGTCGCGCCCACCTATGGTACTTCTTGTCGACCTGTATGTGTATCCATTGTCTTCAGGAAACACTGACACTGACCTGAAACGTCGTAGTATGGGTTGGGATTGTGTCATCCCTCAGATGCCATACGGGGAGCGCTTCCGTAAACACAGGCGTCTCATACAGAATTACTTCAGCGAACAGTCCATTCTTGCTTATCGCCCCCTGCAACGTAAGGAATGCGCCACGCTCCTGTCTGGCATACTGAAGAAGCCTGACGACTTCGCACTCGCGATCAAGCGGTCTGTCGCAGCGGCTCCATGTCGTCCATCGTATCGGTCATACTGATCTATGTCCGTCCTGTTTAGGTTCTCGGCGGCTACTATCATGAAGATCGCTTATGGTCACAATGTCGAGTCTGTCGACGACATGTACGTTCGGTTGGCGGAGGACGCAGTCACGGACAGCACTGCGACCGGTGGGATTGGCTCGATTCTTGTTGACTTCTTCCCAGCTTGTGAGTCGTTTCCTCTGCTTATACAGTTTAGATTCAGACCAGTTAAACCTATTTACTTCCTACAGTGAAATACATGCCAACATGGATGCCCGGCGCGGGCTGGAAGAGACACGCATACCGGACTCGGGAGAAGGTACAAAAGTCACTCAACCTGCCATTTGAGATGGTCAAGGGTACAATGGTAAATGCGCCTCGTATCAGAATCGACTCGTCTTTTACTCACTAAGATCATTGAAGGCTGATGGCACGGCTGAACCATCCTTCGCGACGACTCTCTTGACCGAGCGCGAGGTGAACCAGGAGAAAATCGTTTACGACGAAAACGACATTAAGGGTGCCGCCGGTGTTTTGTATGCGGGTAAGCATCTTAAGATGAATGTTTATTCTCATTCTAAATACTACCACACATCTAGCTGCAACTGATACAGTAAGAATATTCCGTATGACTAGTCTCGTATTCAGCTCATTCATAATTATTGGTGGGTAGACTGGTGGTGTCCTACTTGCGTTTTTCTTGGCGATGGTCATGTTCCCGGACGTGTTCAAGAAGGCTCAGGAGGAGGTCGATAGCGTTGTGGGCCCAGACCGTCTCCCTGACTTCGACGACAGGCCGTCGATGCCTTACCTCGACCGAGTCTTGAATGAAGTTTACCGGTGAGTACCCTGCACGACGCTTACGGATCCGAAGTCTCACCCCTCTATTATTGTAGTTGGAGCGCTCCTGTGCCGCTAGGTATGATGAGCCGTCATCAGTAACATACGGCATGCTGATGCTATACTTCTAGGTGTCCCCCACGCCTCCATCGCTGATGATGAGTATCGTGGCTATGATATCCCCGGCGGCTCCGTCGTTGTGTCGAACATCTGGTGAGTATCTGCCTAGGAAACCCATACTAGTTCGCACGATCCTGAGATCCTTACTTGAAAGGGCTATGACTCGTGATCCCGAACTGTACGAAGACCCCGACGAATTCAAGCCAGAACGATTCGAGGACCCGGACGCATTCAACCCTCGGGACCTTGTCTTCGGCTTTGGCAGACGGTGATTATCCATGCCAAATTACCAGGACTAACTCTGACTTTACACGAACAGTGTCTGCCCCGGCAAGCATTTCGGTGACGCCAGCCTCTGGCTCTGCGCAGCCAACATGATCGCAGCATTCGACATGGGCCTGAAGCGCGATGAGAACGGCAAGGAGATTCCCGTACCAGGCAAATTCGTTCCCGGCCTCACCAGGTAATCCATCGCGCTTTTCCAGCCGAGGCGTACGCTAACTTGATTGAATAGACACCCCGACCACTTCGAGTGCTCGATCACGCCCCGGTCAGAGAAGTCCATCGCGCTCATCAACGAGGCGACGACTCTCTTTGCTTGAACAGTCCCCGGCCTCTCTTTGTGTCATAGAGTTACACCTTTGCACTTATTGTACTATCGCACTCTGCAGCGTGGTCGGCAGCTCGTCCGCATATACTGCTCCTATAATTTATCGCATACACCCCCCTCTAGATTTCAAGGTGACCTGTAGTCAAGAATCACAAAGTCTGGGCATCTCAATGGGATGCGAAGGGTATGGTACTCGGCGAACCAGCTGCAATATCAGTCATCATGATACTGTAGATTGGCAGATCGTCAGCAAGCAATCTCCCCTGGAACTTATTTTGGTGTTCATCCGGAGGAGCGGATCTACATCATGCATCAGGTCCCAGCGCGGGACGATTGGGCGATGGTGCATATGAGGTGGGAACATGGCGTGCGATGCGAGGACGCCGTCGAGTTTCAGCACGACGGATCCGGCAGACAGAATGCCAGGCTTGTGCAGCTCAGGCTGGTAGATGCATCCGATGTGGAAATCAACCTGTTCAGATCGTCGTCAGCTGCGGGTTCAGGCAGGCACAGATGTTCGTTTATATGAAGTACAAGGATCCAGGATGGCGTCCCCCGTGTACCGTGATGCACCGTTCTTTAGTCGACGATAGCTACTGGCGTAACGATGCTCAAAGTAAGGGAACGAGCTGAGTTTCGGGTCTATTATTGACAAGCATGATACGACGATTTTCATCCATATAGTAAACTTGGATGGAACGTTGGAAAAGACGTTGACGCGTGTTCACCCTCTCCACGGCGAATTGGAGGGTTCAAGCTGAATCGCTTTCGTCTGAAGGCCACCTTCACAAAGGTAGCCAGCTCTTTCACCGCCTCCAGTTCTTCCTCTCTCTCTCTTAGACCACCCCACGGCACATCATCTAATATGAGCTTTCTCAATGCGCCGGAGTACCTGCCGCTCAGGACTCTGAGGACTCGGCATAGTAGCATACCTTCTATCTTGAGCGCTCGCAGGTGCCGCAGTTCGAGGGTTGCCAGTACGGCTAGGAAGTCGCCCTCTATGGTCGCCGATGTCTGAGAGCGCGAGCTGTAGATGAGGGTGTGACATCTAGGGAGGTAGCGAAGTAACTGAGGGTCGCCGCCGCCGGCAACATAGAGTTTGCCTGTGCTTGTTCCCGCGGAATAGAATTTGAGGTTTTGAAGAGAGAATCGCTGTATCGAGTGCCGTATTTTCAGAGTCGCAGTAGCAGGAAATTGTATATTGTTGAGGATGAGTGATGTACTCGCAGCGGCGAAGGCATCGGCGTATTTGAGATCAAGCTTGCGCAATCGTGGCAGCGGGATAGGCGTGCTATAAATGGTTTCCGAAGGAATGGGGCGTGCGCTGTGTAGGCGCAGGGACTCGAGGTTGGGGCACGCCGTGAGCGCATCGCGGAAGGTCGACAAAGCGAATGCCATGGGTCCGTTCTTGAATTCCAGGTGCAGGTCGACAAGGCCTCGAAAGAGCGGGAGTGATAATGGTAACCACAGACTCCGAAGCTTAAGAGTTCGAAGCGAAGGCATTGAACTATGTGCAATCGATGAGTCTAGCAGTGGATAGTTGTGTAGGGAGGTACGATCATCCCAGAGCATCATATTCTCTAGCACCAAGGTGTGAAGGAGCGGAAAGAGGGATGGGAAGTTCCCGAGAAGTGGACCGTGAGCGCTGAGAGGCATCGTAAGCCTCAGACTTTCGACATGCGTCACATGGTCGAATAATGGAGTAGAGACATTTGCCAGGTCAATGCCGGAGTATTCAAGGCGAATCGGGGTTGTCTTCGAGAGCTTCAACGCGACGTCCGCATGCTCGCTAGCGAGATCGATGCGTGACCATAGACGCGGAGATGAGATAATGGTGTGGCGCCAGAAGACGCAGACGGTGCTTGCACGAACAAGGCACTCATGGACTTTCGTGGCCGAAATCTTGGGATCTTGGGCAAGATGAAAAAACGCGGAGGCGAGAACCTCGGGTGGAAGGATGTGGATAGGAGCAAGAGAGTTATATTTGATAAGGGAGTACATGGGTTGGGTCGGGTCAGGGCCTTCAGCGTGCAGGAGTGCGGCGACGTTGCGGATGTCAACATGAGTGAACCAGGGATAAGTTTGAAGCCATCTGTTGGAGGCCCGCGAGATGATTTGATCTGTGAGTTTCCTCCTGGCGATAGCCCGGGATGCTGCATCATTAGGAACATCTTCGAGGGAGATAGTGTCTTGATCGAGCTCGACGTGGATGGTCTGTTCTACGCAGCGGCCTAGAGATTATGTCCTAGAGTTCAAGTATCGAATACGATCAAGCGCAATGGACGAACGCACCTGGCTCTGTAGCAGAGGTAGACATGGCATACAAAGAGGCCTGTAGACGCCTGGATCAGCCTCGAGACGAGAACATACCTGCATTTGTCCAAGTCGCATGGCATCAGTCCGCAGATGTACGTAGCCATGCTAAGAGGACTTGATAGGAGATATTCAAAATAATGATTGTCGAGTGCCTAATGGGGTATCAATACGACTTTTTGTGAGTCCGTAGTCGACGGGGGTTTTTTTTTCGTCAAAATGAGGTCTGTATTGCTCGCCGCTGAGATGGTTGGGAGGAAGAGGATGACAGTGACAGTGACAGTGACTCCGGGTCACCTCGGACGGTCACTGAAGTACTGACAGCGTAGCAATGTCACATCCAAACGGCTCACTTCAATTACAAGCGGCTCAAAGCTTCAGTGAGCTCGTTGTGGCGACATGTTCTCCTCCAAGAGGTCAATTGATCAAGTAACTTACTAGGTTTTGTCGTTTATATTCAAAGCGAGCACCGAAGCCACCCCATCTCCTTTTCGAATCTTACTAGCAGCTTGAGAGCGCTCGTGCGCGTATCTGCGTACGGCGCCTGTCTGTAGATGTCTGCCGCAACCCGCCATGCCCACAGCCAGATCGTGATATAGGTATGCTCTCTCATCTCAAACGATCCAATACACAAAAGCTGATGCGGAAGTCAGTCATCATGAGCAATACTGGTGAACCCCGTAACGACGCCGATCCTCTTGATCTCGGCGCACCAGGCTTTGGAGAAAATGACCGGAAGGATGTACTAGCATCTCGCGCCAGCGCACGAAATCGCCTCGAGCTAGAGATTGCTTCGCAGGTCGACCTTATGCACTCGAACCTTCCATGGACTAACCCTGGCGATGTCCATACACTTATCGCCGCCATGTCCTCTGAAGATCCCGCAGTTGCAGCATTCACGAAACTTCTCACTCGATACAATGCCCTGGCTCCTATCCACATCCTTCCCCTCGAAATCTTATGCAATATCTTCTTCTTTGTGGTTCACGATCCAAGGAGAAGACCTGCACGCGCGAACAGGCGTCTCCTGTGCACGAGTGCCGTTTGTACCTTTTGGCGGCGCGCCATCCTTTCCGACCCATTGCTGTGGACTCGTATCGACCTTTTATCAACCAACCATTCTTTCCTCGCTCTGGAACGCTCTCAGAATGTTCCGATCGACGTGACGTTGGTGTGCGAGGATATGAGGCCCATTCCATCGAACTGGACAACTCTACTTGACCATGCAGCGCGTATCGCAACTTTGACATGTACTGCAGCCTCTCACATCATCGAAGCGCTACTTGAGGACTTTCCCTCTTCACTCCCACTGATGCATACACTATCGCTTGAAAATCCTGAACTCAACTTTGAGCCCGAGTTTCGAGAGACTTATTACTTGTACCGTGACACCTCCATTGCGCACACTGTGACGCCTGCACTGCGAAAGCTCACTCTCGAGGGAGTGTCACTACCATGGACACTTCCTCTTTTTCACGGGCTCTCATATCTCCACGTGCAATTCGACGGCGTACCCTTCTTTTTTAGATTCCAGGTGTTCTATGACGTGATCAAGGCATGCCCAGCTCTCGAAACACTTTCACTTCACAACGTGGGCCCTGATCCCCACGATCCCGACTCTGTCATCCCTCCCATGCCAATCTCGCTACCGAAATTACGCCATCTCGATCTGTATTGCTCTGCCAACCGGGCATTCGAATGCATCACTCTCATCTTGAGAACTATATCCAATATCCAACTTACAGCAATCGTGACCGTTACTTCTTTTCGATCGCTATACAACGCTGGTGAACTCTCTTTCTCGTCCTTTGGTAACGACGACGGCCAGCTCGGCATCACCTTTGACGTCAACCCCTATATGTCGCACATGCTCACCCATCTCCCTCCAGTGAGAACTGCTACATATTGTGCAGTGCCAGTCCGTCCACCGCAGCAGATTGCGGACAATCTACGGGAGGTCCTCGCGCATCTTGACATGCATCAGCTAAAAACCCTCGTGCTGGAAAGTGTGCCGCTGGGTGCAGCTATAGAGGCATTGAGCAGTCGAGGCACTGGTGCTCTGAAAGAGCTGAGGATGAAGTATGTGCCTCGGGATGGCACCGAAGAGGAGATGGACGGTCATCAAGAAACATTGACGAGGCTGGTAGCGGACGTGGAGGTGCACTTCACGTAAGCATAGAGGGCAGCGAGCGTAGACCGGGTACGATCCAATCAAGACTTTTTATCCGAATGCTATCTGACATGAAAAGAGCATAGCAATGTTGACTTTGGTCTCAACTCGTTCTTCGCCAACCTATGAGAGTTCACCCTCGCTGCTGGCGAACATATCACTGTCATAGATGCTCTCGCTCCTAAGCATTTGGTGTTAAAAGAAGCTTGTTTTGGGAAATGTCGAGTCGGGAGTCTGGGTTGTCAACCAACTGTGCATGAATGACGGGGCTGAAAATAGAAATGAGAACCCCCTAATATGCATAGCACCAGTGCAGCGATTTCACGTCGGATGGTGTCTGTGAATAGCTCAAATCACCAACAAAAAATGATTCTGAACCGTAAACAAGGTCGGTAGACAGGCGACAAAATGAATGTGCTCGGTGTGAGGATCGAACTCACGACCTCAGGATTAATCCGCCGAAAGGCGGCTCATACGTAAATATGAGACCTGCGCTCTAACCAGCTGAGCCAACCAAGCACGTATGCTTCTTTTTTGACAGGCGCTACCACCGATATGCGTTCAATAACGATCTAATCTTATCTTCTCACTAATCCATACTCCTTGTGTCTTTCGCACTTGCCACTGTGCCAGTGAGTCCTCCAGTTCGTCTCCTTCATGTCCGACCGACCCATCCTCACACCCGCACAAGTCCAGCCAAGTGAACCCGTCGACAAAATCCCCTGCGGAATGTAAGCACGCCTCGTCCCATGCAACGTGACGAGGGACTAACCGCGCGCCTGCAGATGCCGCCGCCAGTTCTCGCGATACACCTGCCCGCGCTGCAACCTGCCTTACTGCTCGCTTCCTTGCTTCCGCTCCGAGGTACGTATCTCACCTTATTGTATACCCGAAACTGGAACGCAGTAACGAGCAGCGGCATAGGCACACGCGCAATGCTCCGAGCCGTTCTACCGCACACAGCTCGAGGCCGACATCCGCGGCGAGCCCTCGAAGAGCGCGCAGGAGCGCACGCAGATGCTCGAGCTCCTCAAGAAGTTTGAGGAGGACGCGCTTGCTGAGGAGGATGCTGACCGGGACGAAGATGAGGATGAGGATGATTTGGGGCACCGCCTGGCGGGGATGGATCTCGGTGCGTCGACGCTCTTCTTACGTGGATATAACGAATGCTGAAGAAGCTGCAACTCTCAGGTGATGTGTCGTACGACGAGCTGTGGTCCCGCCTGACTGAGGCAGAGCGCGCCAAGTTTATGCATGCGGTCCAAGACCCAACCTCGGAGCTTGCGCAGCAGCTGCTCGCGAGCCAGGAATTGATTGAAGATGCCGTGGACCCATGGTGGGACGCGCCGCCAGCCGTTCCCTTCGACCAGGACGAGAATGAGGATGAGGATGCACCCTTACCGAAAGCAGAGAAGAAGCGGTACGGGCATAAGCCAGAGCCGTTGCGTATTCCGGACGCGCTTCTGAGCGCGGCTTCACCGACGCTGCCGCTCGCATACAATCTCATGGCCATCCTGTGCGTACAGCTCCCTCTTCATCACACCTGTGTGCGTATATCCATACTCTTGCGCCAATAGTCTCGCATACGCGTATACCACACGCCGGCTGTCCATCTCACCGCTCGCAGAAGCCTCGCCCGATGACGCCGAAGCAGCACGAACGAGCATTGCGCGCCTCGTTCCGTTTCTCGTAGATCGCAAGTCGAAGGTGCGGCTCGAGGACCCGCAGAGCGCAGTGACGGACGTCTGGTCGTGTGCAGAACCAGTAAGCTTTTCTTCTCACGTATCCCCAGTCGAAAGTACTAATATACGCACACGCTAGGACACGATGACACCCTCCTTCCTCGTACTACTCCTCCGCGACGTGCACACACTCCTCAAACCCGACCGCGTCTCCCTCATCTCTCCTTCATCCACACCGTGCAGCAGCACCACAACGACTCTACGCGCCCTCGCCGACCTGCACGCGCTCTTCCAGCCGGCCAATTCAACACGCACACAAGACGCAGTCGCCGCGAAGATCCAGTTCTACGCCGCCCAGGCTGCGCGTGCGGACGTGCGCATCGTGGAGGTGCTGCGGGCGGAGGTGGACGCGCGGGCGCGGGCGGCGGGGCGTGAAGCTGGTAGCGCGGATGGGGCATCTACGGACGTGGTAAGGGTGCAGAGCCCCAGCGATGGAGGGGGGAAGGGCAAGGGTCCGCTTATCGCTGAGATCACTTGACCGGGGCCGTGGCGAGGCTGGATGTTGGAATGCGTCTGCACGCGATGCAAGGCACAAATTTGCTTCATGCGGCTGCCAGCTGTCGCTGGTGTCCCCAAAGCGGACGGTGACATGTAAATGGTGCCGGTGAATCCTTGAGGATCCCCGCAGGTCAACACGGCTGGCGCCGCTGGTCCGGGGCTCCGTCTCCGGGGGACTGTAGCACCCAGGAACTGTGGCCCGCTTCCGCCACAATCTCGGTGTGTGCTTCATCTCCGCTTGGCCGGTGTCGTTTATGTAGTTCGCTGAATGAATGATGTTCGTTTCCACTGCGAGCTTTGGGCCTCTTCTTCTTCCTTTCCCGTGGTCAACATATGAAACAGTCATTCATATGTCAGGTATGTACGCATTGCTACTAGCTCGATAAAAGAGAGCGAACAGTCAGACACGAAGTTCCTGAGCTATCCTTGCTGCCCCCATTGACCAGGAGCTCCTCGCTCAGCCATCGTCACGCTCGCGACTCCATCCCACGAATAGAACCTTCACACGTACAGCCGCCCCCCCCTCCCCCCCCTTCAACCGCTCCACATCCTCCATCCTCGCCTCCTTGGGCACTCCATCCATCAAGAGCCTCTTCGGCCCTGGCATGCCTGCGTGCATGCCGCGCAAAATCTCGAGACCACCGATGGCGGCACTTCAACCTGAGCACCTCCGCATATCGCACATCGGGCCCCGCGAGCGTAGTCCGTGAGGTCCTTCGGGCGATCTCAGTTTCTACACAATCCTTGAGCATGAATACCGGGTATCTGGACTCGGAGTCAGCGAAGCGCATCGCGATCGCCACCACCGTCAACGACATCCAGTGACCACTGAAGATACGATGGTGTCCTACAGGTCGAGGCCCACGCCGAACGCTCCGCATGGCAATCTATGCAAGTCCGTGTACATGCACATCGCCAGGGGAGCAAGGTCCTCCAAGCGGTAACAAGGTCCATCGGCTCGATACCATGGATGCCAGGAAGTTGGTGTCCGACGGAGTCGGCGGGGACGTCCTGATTGCCACCGCCGTTGTAATTGACGACACGCAGGCGAGGAAGAGGTGAGTGATGTAGTGCACGATGGTTCCGCTCGCTCGAGGTCCGCGCACAATTACCCCGGGCCGTCGCCTCCATGTGCATTGCGCTTCGCCGCAGCGGATAAAAGCATGAGGATGCCGGCTTCAGTTCTGCAGGGCGCGGGGTGCAGTCGCAAGGTCGGGATGTTCAGGCGGCCGGCAATAGTACTCTGGGCGCACACTCGAGATAGTGAAGTCGGCGGGTATCGACATCTCACGCGGTACATACCGGTACCGGTTTCGCGACAACAGGCAGACGAGATCCACTGTACTTTACAGGCCACAACGACAGACGGTGGGCAGAAGAGTTCGGTACTAAAAGTACTTTGCAGAAGATTTCAATGCTCGGTGTGAGGATCGAACTCACGACCTCAGGATTACACCGCCGAGGGGCGGCTCATATGAAGATATGAGACCTGCGCTCTAACCAGCTGAGCCAACCAAGCATGTCTCTAGTAGAGAGATACAGCGTCATGGTGGCATGGTGAGTTGAGGGGTTGATGATCTTGTCGTGAAATCATGTCGTCCCCCGAGTGGACTCTGCTTCTTGGCAACAACCTGCACCGAAATTTCATGCCTGATTTCGGACTCGGAGTGGAAGCGGCGCGACTGCAACACGCGCAGATCTGTCTCGATCTCACGATCTAATCTAATCTGCTCTTGGGAGATGCGATCTAATCTAATCTTGCCACCCCACGTCAGATCTGGTTCCTTGAACAAGTCGGATCCCAACCTTCTTCAACCCAACTGATCCTCTTACCTGTCCAGATACAACTAGAAGTGACGAATTTCCCAGCCAGTCAGTGCGAGTATCAGCACGCCGCTCTTCCTCCACTGACTTTGACGGATAATGAACTAAATGTCGTCGGCAGTCTTCGCAATGCTTACACTGGCGCAGCTGCAACCAGCCTACTTATCACAAAAGCACCGACCCCAAAGACGCCGTGTACACCAGCATTCCAGTGACTCCCCCTTTTCTCCTCCTTCACTTGCATATGCCGCTCTTTCACACACGCCATCGCGGGACGGCACGGCGCAAACGGGCACCACTTGCCAAAATAATGCCACCTACCCAACTCGTCGCGCTCCAAGACCGAGTCCGCCGACGCCCAATTCTCATGCCGCATTGCTGAAACGACACCGCACGCCCCACCCACGTCCAAAGTTTTTTTTTGGGCAATCCGTAGGTCCGGGATGTAGCTCCAGGAAATCAGAGCGCCCTCAGGCTCTTTCCGCGCAAAAATTGACCCTCAGGCTCCGTGACACTGCAGTCTCTCTACGGCCGCCCCGCTTCCCGCCGCTCGCTTAATGCAGCGATACTATCGCCCTCTCTGCCCTCGTTGTGCTGTTTCAGCGGCTGGATTGTCCATTCTCCACGTGGTGGGCGTGCAGACCGACGAGCACGGAGGGTGCATAGCGTGTCGCGGGCTCGCAGACGTCGACTTTTGAGACGCGCGGAGTGCCGAAAAAAAAAGATATACCATCGCGAAAGGAAATACGCCTACCAACCTGAGCAGCGCGCATGCATGTCCGCGCGCTGATCGCCGACACTCTCACCCGGCGCCAGGGCAGGGCCTTCCAATATGGAACGCCTCGGTGCATATTGGGCGTTTGCATGGACGCATTTGGGTGGTGTTGAGTATTGACGTTCCTGGGTTTGACAGCGGCAGAGGCAGTGGCAGGGATGGACAGTGGCAGTGAGGATCTGTGGGCGGCCAGGAACGCTGCTGGCGCCAGGCATCCGACTGCGGCTGTCCTCGTTCTCGGATGTCGTATCCCGTCTTGGAACCTGCCCTACACGCTTGCGGCATTGAGCCCGTGGTGCCCGGCTGGTACAGCTCTACCACCCTATCCACAGGCTCTCGGGGCAGGTGTCAGTCTGCTCTTCAGGCTTCGAAGCGGGGCGGTGCTTGCCAACTCTTGGACAGATACAGCAGTTACTTCGTGTGGATAACGTACACGAATATAGGGATCCATTGACTATCATTTAGGCGGGTTTAAGCGGGTGGACGACCGCTGCAACTCGCCCTGCGGTCTACTTTTCGGTGCCCCAGTCCCCGGTGTGTGCCTGTTTTTCCTTGTTGCGTGCGGTGAAATTTACGGTTCAATTCAGTCCAGGAGTACTGGTGCTGGTGCTGGTTAATGGAGCATCAGCCGTCAACGGGACCCTCGCAGTGAGCATCATGTCCCCCTTTTTATTTTCTGTTTGTATTGCTACCGCCGCATCGGTTTGCAATCCACGTGGAGAGGTATGCAGAGCGACTGGTGCAGTCGTCGATGCGCTGCATTTTCGCATGTTTCACCTAGCAGCAGTCGCTTCATCCTTGAGGGCCGCGGCGACCGAAGGCCTCAGAGCGCAACTGGCGGCCAGAAGTCGTAGAGCAGTGCACAGGCACGGCTGGCGCGTATTTTTGCAATCGCTATCGGGAATGGCAGCGAGAACGAGAACCGCAGCGGTGGGCGGCAGGCCCCGCGCTGCGAGCCTGGGACAGAACGGCCCGCTTTGTGCACCGACGCAACGCGGTAAGTTTGCAATTGGACCTGCAGCGTTCCAGTCCCCGACGCGAGCTGCATGCAATTAGTGTGATATTACCAGCTCGAGTCCGAGTCCTGACTGCAATCATTCATACCACCGTCGGAATTACTCCAAGCTTAAGGATGCTGGGATACGGTCATGCTGGAGGAGCACGAGGCCGGCCGTGGCAGGTGCTCGATTCTCGAGCCTCGACTGTGGGGAGCATGGCGTCGCGGAGCACATGTGTACAGCGTCGGCGGGGAGTCAGCATGGATTTGGGCGCGCGTGATTGGCTGGCAATGGATCGATGGCGAGTGGCTGGGCGAGGGCGACCGCGAGGGTCCCCGCCCCGCGTGCCGGCGCGCCGCTCCGGGCGACTCCGGCTATGCGTCTGCATTGATAATTGCCTCTTGACTGCGCGATCGCTGAAGATGCGCTCGTAAGGCTACTCACTTACTTGTTGTCTCTGCGAGCGATACAACGTGGTCTTCATTTCATACTTGGCAGCATGTCGAGGCGCGACACAGGCGAAACAGCGGCAGCAACGCGGAAGAGGGTTAGTCAGCCTGGCGTCATCTGAATCGCGGGCGATGGGATCTGGAGGAGGGCAGAGGAGGAGGACCGCCGCAGTCGGGGGTTTTCATACTGATCATCCTCGCATCTCAGGCCCGTCCGCACGTCGCCCCCTCGCGCCCTCGACCCTCCCGGTCACCCTCTCCTCGCCCCCCTCCCGCCGTTCCCTTTTCTACCCCTCGGCGCAGGCGTGCAACACTCGCCCATCACGACCGATCCCCCCTCTCGCGTGACCCCGTTCCGAGACACCGACTTCGCCGCGCAAAATGTCGAGCCCATTCTCGACGCCCCTCCCCGACCCCACCGCCTCGCCTGACCCCAGCGCAGACGCGGACGCACCGAACTGCGGCTCGGGCGGCGGCGCGGACACCTTCTTCGGCCTGCGCGTCGCCGCGATCTTCATCATCTGGGTCGGCGGCACCTGCGGCGCGCTCTTCCCCGTCCTCGCGCGGCGCACGCGCTGGCTCGGCGTCCCGCATTGGCTATTTGAGTGCGTCTTCTTTTCCTTCTTCTTCTTGTACGGTGTCACGAGAGCTGATTGTGGGGCAGCTTTGCGAAGTACTTTGGCTCGGGCGTGATCATCGCCACCGCGTTCATCCACCTCCTCGACCCGGCCATCGAGGAGCTCGGTTCGCCCTGCCTCGGATCTGGCTGGACGGAATACGTGCGTCTCTCCCTCTCCCTCGATTCACAAATGGCGAACTCACCGCACACTCATTTTGCTCTTCATCTCGCAGCCCTACGCGCTCGCCATCGCGCTCGCCTCGATCTACCTCATCTTCATCGTCGAGCTGCTTGCGTTCCGCATCGGCACGGCGAAGCTCAAGAAGCTCGGCGTCTCGCACGACCCGCACGGGCACGACGTCGGCAGCCACGCCGCGCACGGGCCCGAGAGCAGCAACCGCGAGCGCGAGCGCACGTCCTCGCTCGACCTCGCGGAGGTGCCCGTGCAGCTGCAGCCCCAGGCACAGCTGCAGCCGAAGGAGTACGACTCGGAGAAGGCGCTCAGTGCGCACGAGCACCAGCACCGCAAGGGCGACGAGGACGACGATGACGACGATGAGAGCGATATGGGCGACTCGGCGACCGCGCAGGTGATCGGGATTGCGATTCTGGAGTTTGGTGTTGTGCTGCATAGGTGCGTGCGCGTTGCTTGTGTGGGGATTATCGGGTGGAGGCTGATCCGCTGTGTGTGTCGGTGCAGTGTGCTGATCGGCTTGACGCTCGCTGTCGACGAGGAATTCAAAACGCTGCTCGTCGTGCTTGTTTTCCACCGTACGTCTCCTCCCTCCCTCTTCGTCAGCTATACGCATGCTCAAGCACACGACGCACCACCAGAAACCTTCGAAGGCCTCGGGCTCGGCTCGCGCCTCGCATTCATCAAGCTGCCCGCGCGGCTGAACCACATCCCGCTCGCGGCGGCGTGCCTGTACGGGCTGACGACGCCGATCGGGATCGCGATCGGGCTCGGCGTGCGCACGACGTACAACCCGGACAGCACGCGCGCGAGCATCGTCTCGGGCGTGCTCGACGCGCTCAGCGCGGGCATCCTCATCTACACCGCGCTCGTCGAGCTGCTCGCGCACGAGTTTATCTTCAACAAGGACATGCGCAATGCGAGCGACTGGAAGGTCGCGTATGCGCTCGCGTGCATGTGTCTCGGGTGTGCGCTGATGGCGCTGTTGGGCAAGTGGGCGTAGGTGCAGGTGGATGTATGCGTGTATGCGTGTGTGTGGTGCGTCTGGTGTCTGGTGTCTGGTGTCTTGAGTATGCGGACGTGGATCGTGGACCATCTTGCATAGCATAGCATAGCGTAGGATAGCATATAGCCTTAGACGTGCAGCATGTACCGACTGGCGAGGTGTAGGATATATTAGTATCTGAGTTCTTGCGTGTAATGCGTACCATATGCATGCCTCCATCCCACCACGCCTCTCGAGGATCCCAATCCCCCGGTCTGCCCGTCCGTCTGCCGTAGGAGAAGTAATGAAGCTCAGGCTGCGAGGGCAGGACATGGGTGTACGGTGCACGGTGCACGGTGCATGGGGCGTTTGTGGCGTGACATTGACCTATCTGATATGCTCAGTGCCAGTACTAGTGCTGCGCGGCGGCGGGCGGACCATACGCATGGCATTCGGAGTCCGCGCGGGGCAGCTGGCTTGCGTAGATCGTGCGCAGCCGGCGCCTCGGCTCTTGGCCCTCCTACTCCGAGGGGTACACAACAAGGTGCTATACACACGGACCATCGAGGTCCCTGCTAAGAAATAAAATGCGTGATTTTGCTGCTACTGCCCGCGACTGGCTGCCCTTGATTCTGGTCTGTGGTAGCACACAAATAATTATAAGGCTATCATGGAGAATTGGTAGCTTATAGTGGCACTTGTGATGAACTAAAGTGTGCTTGGTTGGCTCAGCTGGTTAGAGCGCAGGTCTCATATTTACGTATGAGCCGCCCTTCGGCGGATTAATCCTGAGGTCGTGAGTTCGATCCTCACACCGAGCACTTGTATAGTTTTCCTATGCCTCTTTTTTGTAATGTAAGAGTACTAGAAGTCGTGCCTGCCGTGTCACCACTACTTGTTACGATCCACAAGGTCTTAGCTGATGTAGTCAAGGAGATCGAAATTTCGTTTCCTGGGTGTCCATTTGCAAAGACGACTTGAACTTTGAAGAATGCATGCACACCTGGACCATGGGTCTCAACTTGGCTAGTGAAAGCAGAGGTAGAACGAAAGGCATGTTGTCAACACGCTGAATTTATGAATTACAACTGTCATTTATTCGTATACGCTGTTTCAGGCTAAAGATACACGGTATCGCTCAGCGCAGGAAGAAAGACGCTAATGATTAAATATATACCTAAAGATACGCGGTATCGCTACGGGCTCGTAAGTAAACGGTAACACAATACGAGAATGGGAACTGGCTCACCTCAGCGCGCAGGAAGAAAGACACTGAGGTGGGCGGTATACACGAGGTGCGTACGAGAGGGGCGGTACGGAAAAGTCCGTGAAACTGTACATATCCTAACTACACGTTGTACGCTAGTACGAAACCGTCCGTATGGCGTACTGACCCACAACATACGCCTCGGCCAAAGCCAACTCAAGCGAACCCACCCATTCTTTCAACTCACGTTCCCTCGCCGGGTCTGCTTCCGGCACGTCTACCATCTGCAGCTTCAAGTTCTTCATGCCCACACGACGTGC
The DNA here is from genome assembly GCA_002286715.1 of Dentipellis sp. KUC8613. NCBI lineage: Eukaryota > Fungi > Basidiomycota > Agaricomycetes > Russulales > Hericiaceae > Dentipellis > Dentipellis sp. KUC8613. The sequence continues at coordinate 953,189 of NSJX01000005.1, read as the reverse complement.
CTTCCACAGAAGTTTGGGTGCAGAGTGCAGTGATATGCCCTCCAAACGAATCGTATCCAGCCGGTCCATGGCCAGCTGCGCGATCATCACAGGCACCCGGTATTCCATGTCCAGCTTATCCGCGGCGCTGACGACGACGGTGCGAATACCGGGGAGAGGGAGGAACGTAGGCAAGTGCTGACCGCTCGCGCCCACAACAACCTCAAGAGACCCTGTGCCCGTGTCTGCAGACGAGAACAGCAGGCTCCGGGCTTTCAGCTGCAGCGTGTCGAACCGCGCCAGGAGCGATTCCGAGTCGTGCGGCCCGTGCACGAGCAGCCGTCCGGAGCTCGTGAGCACCAGGTCCGCAGAGCGCGGCAGGCACAGGTGCGACAGGATGTGCGCGCCGCGCATGGAGTCGTCGTACAGAGAATCTGTGAATATGCCCGTGTACTTGCGCAGCCTCGGCAGCGCGAGCGGGCGCGCCGGCGGGGTCAGCGGGCGCGGCATCGGCCCTGCGTTCTTGAGCGCCAACTCCTGCAGCTCCGGACACGCTGTGAGCACGTCGAGGAACTCCTGTAGACTCGGCACACCCCACTGCGACGAGGAGGTCGCTTCCACGCGGAGCGCGGTCAGCCCGCGGAACAGCGCGAGCCTCCACGGCAGCGTCATGTTCACTAGCGTGAGGCTCCGCAGTGCGGGCGTGGCGGCGTGTGCGATGGACGAGCAGCTCTGGAGGCGTGCGGGGTCGGGGACGACGAGCGCGCTTGAGCCGCCTGCGCGTTCCAAGGTGAGCGTGTGGAGGAGTGGGAGTGCGGGGGGAAAGCGTCCCAGGAGCGCGTCGCACGCGCCGGCAGGGATGGCGAACGCCATCTGCTCGATGCGCGCTGCGTGCGTGTGGATCGCCGTACGTACATCCTGGAGGTCGGTGGGTCGCCGGTAGCGGTGGGGGATTGTGAAGTCCACGGAGACAGGGTGAGGATGGGAGCACGCGAAGGCGCGCGAGGCGAGCGCGCCGCGAAGGAGGTCGATGCGCGTCCAGAGATCTGCGAAGGACAGCGCAGTCTGCCGCCAATATGTGCAAACCGCGCTCGTCCACGCGAGGTATTGGTTAGCCAGCCATATGGGAGTCGCTGGATCCAGCACGAGGCACGTGAAGATGTCTAAGAGTAGCTCCGCGGGCAGCACGTTGACGGGAGCAAGGGCGTTGTAGTGGATGAGCTGTTGGCGGAGAGGCACTAGTACTAAGGTCGATTGAGTGGCGAAAGCTGAATTGAGTGCTGAAGAGCATGCCCATGAGGCGTCAGAAAGCACAAGGCCAGGCGCCAGCGAGGCTACTTGGGTTTCGATATGTTCTCGTGTGCGGGCGCGAGATTCGGGTATACTATCCTTTAGGATGCCTTCCGACGAGAACCAGGCAGGATCGATGACACAGACACCATCAGTGTGTTCAATATGATCTTCCGAAACGATTCAGATCAACCATCTTTTCCTCGAGCGAGCCCGATGACGAGACATACCTGGGTGATCTCGGGATGACGTGGAATCGGCAGCCGACATGGCAAACGCGGGGGCGTGCAAACACTGGTATCGTGAACACCAAGTTGATCAAGCATTGCACTATACTCACATGCAGGCCCGGGAGTTGGAGGCAGAATGAGGAAGTTCTTTTATTGACTCAAAACAGGTGATGGAAGGAAGACAAAGGTTTCCGAGTAACGCCCGGGCGCCCGGAGAAATCCAATTTCTACCCAACATTACGGCTACGTGCAGCTTATGCAGACAATCGTATATTGAAAATATAAATGTCCCAAATTGCGATAAAACATCGTAAGATACACCCATCAATGTCAATGCGCGCTGCTTGCTTTGCACAGTCGGATCCACGCTTCCCGCCAATTACATACAATGAAAGGGACTATGCACTCAGTCCGAAGGCAACAAAATGTGTCCGGTGCACGGGCGACAGATCAAGTCCAGAACTTGTTCAACAGTGCTTGATCGGCCTTGCTAGCGGTCTTGGACTTTGTCTGACCAGTCCACGTCAGGAACCTACCAGCGGACCCAACCATTCCATGAGTGTACCCCATAGAGAAGTTATAGTAAATGAAGCTTACTGGGAGCTTCCCGAGTTAGACAGCTTGAAGACCGACCGCTTCACGCTCCCGCGGAATACCTCCAACGTCGTCTTCCCGCCCGTCAATTTCGCAACTCCTTGGATCCCGACGTCATCGTGCTCGTTGACCTTCTTCACGTACTCCGTCGCTTCCTTCTTGCCGACCTGGGTGTCGAAGTCCTTCGCGGCGCCGAGAATCCTCGCACGGGAGCCAGAGTTCAGCACGTAGATCGCTGGGATGCGGCCGGACCGCGCTGCATTTACGAGTCAATACTCCATCATGTCGACGTCTGTACGAGACACTACAATACTCACGTCTGTCGACTTTGCTCGCGTCCGTAGAGATCCATTTGTAAGCCTGGTCGTCGTAGTCCTGGACCAGATGCAGATGCAGATTCAGCAAGCGCAAACAAGGAGATCTTCGAGCACGAGCATACCTTCTGGCCCGGACGAGTAGCGAGTTCCAGGATCGTCGTCTTCGAGGTCACGTCGCTTGCTTCATAGCGGAACCAGTATTCTTCAGCGTTGGCCTCCGCGGTGTCGTTTGCACTGCAAAAGAGATCAACAAAGAGAAGTGTGCGATCTGGTGGTAGACTCACAATGCGTCGAACGCGGATTCCGTGGCTTGAGACACGAGAACCGGGCCAGGGTGTGCGGCGATGAGCACCGCGGACACTGAAAGCGATCCGAAAAGAAGAGAGAGCAGTTTCATGATGTTGATCAACTACGCGTGAAGCACCTCGCGAGGGGGTCGCTGGATGGTCAACGAGGTGAGCACCATTGACAGAGCCTTTATACACATTCTGACGCCCCCCCTGGCTGAACGAGCATCAATGACAGCAAGACAATAGAAGGCAGGTACCCATAATAACCTGTACGTTCACCGGAGACTGCCATCCTCATGGAAGAACCGAGACGTCAACGTTCAATTCCATTCGTGAGGCCGCCGGATGGAGCATAGCGACCGTGCTTTGCATGACCCGTCCCGTTCTACTCGGTTGCGAGAGTGTGTGACAAGCCGGCGATATATCTGTTGCTTGAGTCAGTCCCCTCCTCCAGTGAGCGCTTCACTGGAGGAGGAGGAGGAGGAGTTATAATTCGGGGGAGGTCCCATTGAGGAACGGCCCTATCCGCGCCACATGGCACGGCGCAGTACCACATCGCGGAGCACCCACGTCCCATCCAATTTATTGTCACATACAGGAAAACAGAGGGTAGATGAGCAACACAAGAACACCATATCTAGAACACCGGCAACCATCTACCCAATGTTACCCTGCAGATCCAATGCATGGAGTGAGCAGTGAGCACGGGAAGAGGATCAACGGGCATATCGGTACCACGAATGCGAGACTGCACAATGTACGTAGAATGCGTGCTGTGCAATATTGTGCATGAATCTCGCAAGCGGCCCAATGACCCATATGTAAGTGCGCCACCAAGAAACCCCGGAATTGGTATGCGAGAGACGTATCGCCAATTGCTTCAGAGTCCAGCGAAATCAATGTCCGTAGCATGTGTCAAACACTAAGTATTCTCATTTATAATGCCGGTAATCGTGAAGTGCGTCCGAGCGAGTGGAGACTTCGTGCTTGGTTGCCATCTGAGGACATCAGGTGTGATGTGTATACATTGGAGACTGAACTGCGACAACTCAAATACCCATCCCGACAGTTCTCAGCTCGGACTAGGCTGACGGGCACCAGAGGGGGATGGTTAATTAATGTGTAAATGGACGTGTGCCGCAGAGGAGAATGCTACATGAGCACGAGTAGCAGGTAGATAGGAGAATAAAGACAGGGGCAGGGCTCCGGTAAAGTGACAAGAGGATGGCAAGGAGATGGGCTAGCGGCAGATGAGGGATTGGAGACAAGTACACGAGTATTTGCGGCATGCGGGGTTGAAACACGATTCGGTGATGATGGCAGAGAAGGGGGAGGGGGGGGGGAATCTGAACGGAGCAAGCTCGACCTCGGGAAATGCAAGACATTACGACGACTGGCACTCAATGCCACAAACATCAGTCCAAGGCGATGGAAATTCGTATTCTGCAACGAACATGATTGGCACGATGGAAACATTGGCTCAATGCCACGAACACTGGCCCAATGCCACGAACACTGGCGCAATGCCACGAACACTGGCTCTATGCCACGAACACTGGCTCTATGCCACGAACATTGGCTCTATGCCACGAAGCTGCGAAACTCGAGCAGGGTGTCAGAGGCGGCCGGCACAGGCTCTTGTGTTGAGTCGCTCGCTTACTGGCACAGCCGTAGATCTCGGAATTGCTTGCCGTCGATGACGCCGGCTATGACGAACGGCCCGGGTTTTCCTGTGGGACCGGCGCGCATACAATAATATGGGCTTCGAGTTTCAAGCCTCAAGCCGGAAGTCGTCGGATATCTAGGACCGACCTTGACTGACAATGTTCAGATGCACAGGCAGGAATGTTTTGGATGAGGCAGTGTATGTGTGATGAGTGAATTGAGGCTGGAGGAGGAGAGCCACGGTGTCGATCAGCCTGCACGCTGGCATCGGGCACGTACTCACTTACAGTGAATGGCGCTTGTGCGGTTGCGCCGCTGTTATCCGATGTTCAGGAAATTTCGTTAGCCCTATTCTAGTCATAGTAAATCCACCGTGGATAGCCAAAGTAGGATATGCAGAAGTCAGCGTGCCAAAAGACCCGTCAGGCGCGTCGGAGGATACTGCATGGTAGCTTGACGCTGTTGAGATACGAGTAGTGCTGACGGTAGTGGTATGCGCAGAATTGTTGATGCTAAGAATTCCGCTGGTACAGGCTCCCGTACGCTGGGGGTGGATGTGTTCCGGACGCTCCCTTATTACAAAACCTAGATATGATACAATCGGCTGCATCATAAGCAGAACGGTCAGCATCCTGTAGGACGAAGCGCATGCTCAGTGGGCGTACATACCATTTTCTACCCCTGCCCAGCCCGCTGGTCACATCCCACCAGAACAAATCGCTCCACCCACCTCACACAACAAACCCACAAAGCTCACCACCCGCAGACTCTTACCCAAACCACCCTATCCAGAAAACCATCCTTTCACACTACATCGACAACACTAATCCGCGTCGCAGTACGAGTATCCGTCCCGCGCACCGCCGCGCGGAAAGTAGACACCGTCCCCTCCCCCGCAGCATCTTTCGCAGGCGCGAACACGCGGCGGAACGCAGCCCACAGCCGCACACCACCAGCTGCAGGGCCCGTCCTCGTCTCCTCGGCACTCACACTATACTGCACCGCCTCGCCATCCTGGAAAAACTTCAACTGCAATATGAGCGCGCAAAGCAGGAGAGGCTGTCATCACCCGCGTTCGCCGTAAGTGTTTCTAGCGTGTCGGGAGTCGGGTACTAGGAGCGCACGTACGGGCAGCTGCGCGATGATCGCAGTCAGCGCGCCCTGCGCGTATGTGCTGGCGTTGCTGGCCAGCGTTGCGACGAGGTAGACGACGAGGACGAGCGTGAAGACCGCGCCTGTCTCGATGAGGACCAGGAACACGGGGAACAGGCCCCGGGTGCGCTGTGCGGCGCGCATCGCCGTGTAGATCTTGCGCGCGATGGTAGCTGCAGAAGCAGAAGCAGAAGGTCGGCATGCTGCGTGCACTTCTGACTCGGAGCGGGAGGGATGCGCTGCGACGCACCGGTGCAGTAGAGCGTGCTGAGGGCGGCGAGGCCGGCCCAGATGGAGTTGACCATGGTGGCGGAGCCGAAGGAGCCGAGGTTGGCGGAGAGGCCGACGCCTGGGATCGGAGAGGTTAGTGGAAATGGTGTGGTACGTAGGGCAAGGTGGGACTTACCGGCGCCGACGAGGGCGGTGGAGATGGGAAACAGGATCACTTTGATCTTCTTCGCGTATAGTATATAGCAGCGCCAGATCTGCACTCCGCTGAGTGGTCGACTGTGGTGTAAGGGAGAGAACGAACGACGAACGTTGACAGCATCTCCGAGAAGTATTTGGAGCAGAAATAGCGTATTCTGCGTGCGTTCGGCCCAGAGGGGTATGTCCAGGCTTGATGCGAAGATGGTGATGTGCGCGATGTGAGCTGGGGTATACTGTAGTTTGAACATCGCGACAACGCTGACGACGATGTACTAGTGAAAAGGCATTAGTTAGTAGAGCCTATCAGATGATGATAGACACTTACTGTCGTCGCGACGATCAACATCAGCCCTAATGTCACGAGGAGCTGCTTGGATGCGAGGCTTTTCCCCATCCCGGTCCCAGTGCGCAGGAGTACTATGGCAGTGGCACTGCTGAGGAGCAAGTTGATCCCTGATCAGGTGCACATCTCAACATCCAAAAACTCGAAAAGACAAGACGACGCACCATACAAGCCCGCCCCGAAAAGAACCTCGAATAGAAATTGGCCCCAGGTCCGACGCATCAGCTCGAACTCGCTCGACATCATGACGCACACCTCATTGTTCAAGGCGTGCAGGGACGTGCAGGTCTGGTTGTAGAAGTCGGACGTCATGAAGGAAGAGAGGAAGTGGAGCAGGGAACTCACATGCGGAGGTTCTTATTCGACGATGTCCGAGATGCTGTCGTGAGACGAGAGTCAAGAACCACGTACTGACTCCGTATGCTGTACGCCGACTCGTGTAAACCGAAGTCCTTGATTGCTTTGATTGACTTCTGTCATTGAGGAAGACGTACCGACGTAGGCGTTCTCAGGACGACGTGATCCCGCACGAGCTTGTACCCTATATTATGTGAGTATCGAATGGATCCTTTACTCGGATAAAGCAATGCTGTTCTGATGGAGTCGTAGACGATTGAACAGGATGCGAAGTTGTTTCTCACCATACCTCGTCATCAGTGCAGGATAGAGCGATTGTGCAGATCCAAACGAGCAACACGCGGCTCGTTGCCAATCGTATGACAGCTGCAAGGGGTGTGTGATCTAGCATCAGAGAATGCCTCTCACGAAACGTAGATTGCGAGAGGATGTAACACGGTCATATCCCTCGAGTTCATGTGTCGACAATAGTTGGTGTGAATGAAAAAAACCAGTACTTCTTGTCAATCCAGCGCGGCGGGTAGCACTCCGTTACTCACAATAGAATATTTTCCTAATCGGGAGACCGGCGGCGTGTCCTCGGTATGCTTGAAGCTTCGCAAGCTGGCAGCTCAACGTTACGAGACAGTCGAGATCCGCGGTTGTCTGGCCATGGCCGTCGTTCCTTGCAACATCGTACAACTGGATATCTGATTGCCTCAAATGTCCACGATGCCATTCCGGATTCGCAAGCTGAGTGCGGAAGACACTCGTAAAGGGACCCGGATCCCCATAGCAGCTTAGATAAGGGCTTACTGTGGGTAAAGCAGTGTTCTGGAGTTAGTGTTCATGTAGACGGGTTTGGAGGGAACCTGGAGTACAAGGCTTGCGAGTGGCCGAAATGCCGTCCTTCATTCGCTGGTGGAAGTCACTCGCTGCTGCGCAGGTGTTATTCTCCCTGGTGGATCTCGAGAGATTGTAGCACGATTATATCTCTCGAGCCTATACACTGAGAGAAGCTGATACTAATGAACAGTGTCAGTGGGTTTCGTCGATGTGAAAGATAATTCTTCGTCACTCACAACATGGCATCCAGTCAAAAGACCGCTCACTTGCAGCGTGTCTTTACACGGTATGCTTGAGGCTTCACAAATTGGCAACTGAGGTGCGAGAGAAGCAGCTATTCCTTACTACAGGTATCTGGTTGCCTCAAGCATCGTTAATGTCATCTCGGATTCGCGATCTGAGCACGCAAGACCACGGCAAAGCAACCAACATTCTCGTAGCAGCTAAGAGAGGGGCTTATCTGGATGACACGAAGTTCCTGCGCTGATGTTCATGTGAACGGGCTTGGAGAGAACATGCATTGTAGAGTGAGTGACCGAACCCTCGTCATTCATTCGCTAGTGAAAGTCAAGAGTCGGCTTGCGCGGCTGATACGAACTCCGAATAAAATGGGAGAACTCAGCCCGCAGCCGGCCGAGCCGGCGCCGCCGAGGACGATCGATGTGGGCGCTTATTGTGTTGCTTCCATGCATGTCGGGCGCTTGGCTGTCAGTCTCGGAATGAATCACTGTCGACGTCGTGACCATCTTCGGCCTTCGAGCGGACTCCGTGAATCCTGGAGCTCTTAGTCTTCGCGCTTGCTAGTCTAGGACGCCGTCGTTCAGAAATACCACTCCACCGTCGCATGATGGCAAAACTTCCTGCGTGTCAAGCTTACTGAACCATGCTTTCAACGATGCTTTATAGCTCGTACGCGTTTAGCACGGTCGCAGGACGTGTTGTGCGCGAATCTGATGGCCGAGAACACAGGCGGGTGCCCCCATGACATTATTTTCGTGGTGTCAGGATCCCCGCGATTCCGGAATGAGCTTCCATGACAGGCATTAGCGTTTGTTATGGCAGATGCGCACCGAGTCCGGGCGACTTCCATGCATCTCTGACTTGCGCCGCCCTGCCTCACGGTATTCCTGTCTCCCGACCAATTGCCCCCCGCCAATAAAATCCCATGCATTCCATTTCCTCATTTGACGTCGCCCGCCACCCTTGCCTTATCAGCGTCGACGGACTCGCTCGTCGACTGCACTCCCGCCCTCCATGTCGTCCTCCACCGCGTCCTCCCGCAGACAGTCCAAGCTGTTCACCCGTGCATCTGTGCGTACACCGTACTTGTGAGCGACGACATGTGCTGATACAACCTAATATACAGACCTTCAATGCACCGACGGCAAATGGCGCAGTGTCAGAGCCCGAGCAGGCAGCGAGCGCGAACGAGGGCTTGCCAAAGATTCTGAAGGACTTCCGGGAACAGGTATGCCTCCTCGGGATCCTCACTTTCAGTGGTCATTCATTTGCTTGGTCGTAGGTCAAGAAGGGGACCCACGCCTATTACGAGCCTTCTACGCTCGTGAGTGCTGCTATATGCGTCTTGTTGGCTCGTTTTTGACTTGAGTTATGTCATAGGCGGCGGTTCTCGATGCCATCAAGAACGTCAATGCGCTCGATGACCGCAAAATGCTTGTACGTTCATTCGCTTTTGTTTTTCTTGGTGAAATTGACGCGAATGAACCGCGATACAGCTTGAGCATATCCTCACGATATTGTCTAACATGCCTCCTGGCAGCATTCAAAACAGAGTACAAAACAGCGTCATCGAAATGCGTGCGTTCTTTTCCTGTCCTCGTGACGTCATCGCTGTACTCACACGCTCATTTGTTTATTCTGAAGTGTATAACGACCTTTCGCATCCACCCCCAACTTATCTCGGCGACGAATACAAGTACCGGAAGGCCGATGGGTCCTTCAACAACATCTCGGACCCGAACATGGGCAAGGCTGGCACGCCCTATGCGCGCAGTGTGCAGCAGCAGCACCCGCTTCCTCAGAACATGCTCCCTGACTCTGGACTCGTCTTTGATACGTTGTTGAAGCGTGATCAGGTATGGCATTGCGAACTTTTTGCGCATATATCCGGGTATTCACGCGTAATCGGCTTGTTAGTTCGTAAAACATCCCGGAGGGCTGTCGAGTATGATGTTCTCTTTCGCCGCCCTCGTTATCCACACGTAAACACATTTCTCCAACATTTACATCCCAAATCTCACGCATACAACAGGGTGTTCCGGACGTCCCACAAGGACGTGAGCATCAACGAGACGTCGTCCTACGTCGATCTCGCCCCGCTGTACGGCCACAACGAAGAAGCCTTGGACAAGATCCGGGTGCGCGACGGGCGCGGGCTGCTCTACCCCGACACCTTCGCAGAGGACCGGCTGCTCCTGCTCCCGCCGGCCGTCTGCGTCCTGCTCGTCTGCTTCAACCGCAACCACAACGTGCGTCTCGTCTCACGCACCGCCTAGCCTGTTATCTCAAGCTAATTGGCTGGGAATTGCAGTACATCGCGAGCAAGCTCCTCGAGATCAACGAGCAGAAGAAATGGCAGGACCCAGACAGCATCCCCGCGTCGGACCCGCAGCGCGCGCAGAAGATCGTCCAGCAGGAGGAGGAGATCTTCCAGACGGCGCGCTTGGTCAACTGTGGGTGGTTCGGCGGCATCGTGTTCTCGGATTATTTCGGGAGCATCCTCGGGCTGCCGAGGCAGGGGAGCTCGTGGAGCTTGAATCCGTTCGGGGTGAGTGCTTACCTGCGCCTGCGTTGGGCGGCGGAATTGGGTGAAGGAATGACTGGGCTTGGGTTGTAGGAAATCAGGCAGGAGGATCATTCGCTGTTTGAACGTGGGCGGGGGAATGTTTGCAGTGTCGAGGTGAGTCGTCTCTTGCGTCACATCCTAAAGCTGGATTGACATCATATATTGAACACAGTTCAATTGCTTGTACCGCTGGCATGCAACCACATCCGTCGAAGACGAGGAATGGGTCACAAAATTGCTGGGCACCATCTTCAAAGATAAGCCGCTTGACCAGGTACGCCTGCATTCTCTCAGCCTTGAGATGCAGCGCTGATGGTAATGTGCATATAAAAGGTGACAGTCCAGGACTTCATGATGGCGGCGAAGAAACTGCAAGCCGAAGAGCCCGAGGTGACGCACTGGACATTCGGCGGGTACGTCTGCAGTCACCGCCTCCACGTGCGAATCATCCCATGCTTACATGCAACTCGTCCAGGATGCAGCGACAGGAGGACAACACGTTCAAGGACGAGGAGCTTGCCTCGATTATCAAGAATGCGTACGTCGTACCTCCACGGAGTTCGCGCTTGACAGGCCTGTTTTGACGATTGTTCGTGCAGCACGGAGCATCCTGCGTCGGCATTCAAGGCGAGGGGCACGCCGCATGTCATGCGGCTCCATGAGATTATGGGCATCGAGTCCAACCGCCGGTGGGGCGTGTGCTCGCTGAATGAGTTCAGGAAGGTATGACAATGTCCCTTTCAAGCCTTTTTGTAAATATATGCTGATATATGCTGTCTTGCCCGTAGTTCATCGGTCTCAAGCGTGAGTCAACGCCGAGAAATGTCAATCTTCCATGACTGACTGTCGACTTTACATAGCGTATGCTAGCTTCAAAGAGTGGAACCCAGATCCCGAGATCGCTGAAGCCGCTGAGAGACTGTACGGCGACATCGAGAACCTGGAGCTCTACGTCGGCCTGCAGGCCGAAGAAGCAAAGCCGCTCGTCGAGGGCGCAGGCCTCTGCCCAGGTACACCCCTTTCCTTTCCCTCCCAAACGCCCAACTCACACGCCCGCCCCTACCCAGGCTACACCATCAGCCGCGCGATCCTCAGCGACGCCATCGCGCTCACGCGCGGCGACCGCTTCTTCACGGCCGACTTCACGCCGTTCAACCTGACCGCGTGGGGCTTCGCAGACTGCCAGCGCGACGTGTCGGGCCCGGGCAACGGGAGCATGCTCGGGCGGCTGCTGCTGCGCACGCTCCCCGGCGAGTTCACGCCCCGCAGCACGTACACGTGGTTCCCGCTGCAGACGCCCGGCGCGATGCGCGGGTTCCTCGCGGAGCTGGGGGCGGAGGCGCAGTATGAGTATGTGCGCCCTACGGACCCCGGCGCGGTGGCGGTGGCGAGGAGCTATGGCGAGGTGGAGCAGGTGCTCAAGGGCAAGGGCTTCAGGGCGCCGTATTGGGCCAAGACGAAGGGCGTTGTGGACGGGGATGGGTACGTGCTTTCGATTTGGCTTTGGGGGGTTTTGGACCTGTTGTGTGGCGGAGGCTCATGATGTGATGCGCAGGTTCTTCATCGCGGCGGAGGACGTGGAGCGCGGCGAGCGCGAGCAGCGCGAGGTGCTGCGCGTGCTGGCGGCGACGCCCGAGGCGGAGGACAAGATCGCGCAGTACTTCTACGACAAGACGCGTGCGCTGGTCGCGGAAAAGTCGTATACCCTCGCGGACAAGGGTACGAAGAATGTGGATATCGTGCGCGATGTGCTGCGCTATCTGCCGCTGCATTGGGTCGCGACTGAGCTTGTGCGTGCCGATTCTTTTCTTGAGAGTAGAGCCGAGCTGATTTTCATTTGGATGGTGGAATGTAATGTAGGCGGGCCTGTCGTTGAAGACGGATAAGGACTCGTCGGGCGTGTATACGGAGGCGCAGCTCTATGATATGTTGGCGGATTGCTACTCGTGAGTCCACACTGTTATCTTTCTTGCCAGCGAAGCATGTACTCATCTCTCGCAGGTACTTCTTCCTCGACGCGGACCCCGCGAAGGCGATGCACCTCGAGGACAGAGTGAAAGAGCACATCAAGGACCTCAAGTTCCACATCAAGGCGACGCTCGTCATGAACGCCGGCGGACGCGTGCGTATCCGTCCACCCCCCTTCGACTAGTACGACACGTGCTGACGGGCGAATGATATGATAGATGTCGATCGCAGCGTGGATGGGCACGCTGCAGAACCTCTTCCTCTCGTCGAAGCAGAAGAAGGCCTACCGCGCGCCGTTCGTCGAGACGCTCTTCGCGCGCGGCGGCACCGCGGACGAGGTCGCGAACAACATCCTGGCGCTGCTGATCGGCGCGACGGTCGAGTTTTCGCAGTGTGCGTGCCGGCGGACCCGTCTGTGCTGCCCGGAGGCTGATGTCTTGCTGCGCAGGTCTCGTGAATGTGGTGAACTACTATGTGGACCAGAAGGGCGTGGACCTCGCGGATAAGAAGAATGCGGACAAGTTGTCGGGGTATGTGTATGAGGCTTTGAGTGCGTGGTTCTATTTGTTGTGTCGGCCTGGATAGTCTTGTTGACAGAGCGTATTAGGAATCGACCCGCCGTTCCGAGGTGTATACCGTGAGTTGTGCTGATAAATCCTGGTGTGTTCATCTTATGCATTTCATTCATAGGCGAGTCTTTGGAGGACCAGACGATCGGCAGCCTCTCGGTGAAGAGGGGCACGCGCGTCTTTGCCGATATTGCCAGCGCGAGTCAGGACGTACGTTTGGTCGCACCCATCGTATCTCTTTGAGTAAGAACTAAACATATGAATAGGCGGATGTGTTCCCCAAGCCTTCAGACGTCTCAACGACCCGGGAGCCCAAGGAGAGGTATCTGACTGGTGACGGTGTAGCAAGGTACGCTTTTTCTTCGAAGCATATCTCTGAACTGGTTTCACTGACCATGGCCACCCATTAGATGTCTCGGGCCCGAGCTCGCCACGAAGGTATGTCGACTGTTTATGGATATATTCCCCGAAAAACACGCTCACGCCCTTGCTTGTGCAGATCATCAACCAGGTGCTCGTCGCCGTCTTCGAGCAGCCCAATCTGCGCCGCGCGCCCGGCCTGTCGGGCACCCTGAAGCGGTGCGCGCCTCATCCGTGTCTGCTTCATAGCGGTATGCTGACCTTCGTCCGTGCTCTGTCTAGGTACAAGACGCAGGCGGAGAACACCCAGCGCTGGGAGTACCTCGGCCAGGACCAGCTGCCGACGGCGTGGCCTACGACGATGGTTCTGCAGGTACGTCGATTTTTTTTCCTCTTTGGCGAAGTGTGGAACCTGATGTCGGTTCGGTGTGGTAGTATGATACGCCGGTGGTCGTTGTCAATGGTGCTTAGCGCTTAGGCATCCAGCTTGGGGGTTCTTGTTTTGCGTCGCTTGCTGCTCTCGATTTTGTGCTATGTGTTAAGCCGCAAGTGCGATAGATATATGGCTTTCGTGCTTTCGTTGAAGACGGTATGTTGGTGCCGTGAGTGAGAGGCTTGGTGCCCAGAGTGATCGATAAATCAGCGATTCCTGCGCATCTGCTCCATGTTTAGTAGCTTGAGAGCCATATCAGTTCTAAGATTACTAGTGATTGAGGTGCAAGGATGAATATGAATGCCCGGTATGTCTTCTCACACGCCGGATTTTTAAATGGTGAAATGCTAGTAAAGATGGGTTGGGACACCTAAAACTTGTCAGTCTAAGTATGAGTGAGTTGGGATATACATCTAATAAGTGATATGCGCGATGCGGAAGAATGTTCGTGACTAAAACGCGTCGGTGAATCCATCGAGCTCTCCCGGCACACGATACCAGCACGTACCATCTCTAATCGCAGCTCCCGTCCTTCGGCCCGTCCTTCCACCGCTCATCCGTCTTCGCACAATCGAACCGCTCCTTCCCCAGCCTCTCATTCACCTCATTGTGCCGCTCGCAAAGCCACCAGCTGAGGCCCTTCCGCGAACTGACGTCCGGCGGGTGCCGCTCCATCTCCGCGCCGAGGTGCGTCGCGCAGTGCGAGCACGGGTACAGCACGGGCAGCGCGTGCAGGAGCGAGAGCATGTTCGCGCGCTGGCGCGTCGTCGGCTTCTCGGGGTAGTACGCCGCCGTCGTGTGCAGGAACGTCCAGGTCGCGCGCCCGAGCTGTTCGACGTCCGGAGGGCAGTCTGCCGGCCTGGCTGGCGGCTCAGTGGCGGCTGCAGTGCCTAGGGCGGCCGCGGAGAGCGAGGCGGCGCCGGCGGCGCGCGAGGTTGTTGAGGCCGAGGCGGGTGCGGGCGTCCAGTGGCGGAACGCGGTGCATATTTTGCAGGGCTTGCCGTCAGGGCCGAGGACCATGCCCGGTGGAAGGGGCGCGTTGTTACCAGCTGGTGTGCTCTTCTCCTTGCTCATGGTGGATGGAGGATAACAGGGTATCTGGAGATGACAAAGCGGTACTCATGCTTGGCCATTACAAAGCGCAAGTTGAACGCCGCGTTGATTGCGATGGGAACAAATAGCGCCAAATAGTGTGTCTATGTTTCAATGCACATGAAAAGGCTAGTAATGATGGATAAGGTTGTCACGAATAAATCGCACATCAGGAGGGCCTTCGCTTCAACCCTGTATACTTCTTAGGACCCGTGTATCAGACCACGGTCGGGATTTCGGCCGTCGATGCCTTGTCCATCTACGAGATCCAAAGACTTGCCAGTGGCTACCACTGATCAATCCAAATATCCGGCCCATATTACATTATATCGTGGCATAGTATCCAGCGTCGAGTGACTTTATTTGTACGCAAATGAGACATGAATATATCCATCTTTGCTGAATTAAGCACCAAAAACTTGCGCAGTCGACGCAGGCCGCGGTCCAAGGTCAGTCTGGGCAGACGTCTCAGCTCATTGCCAACAAAAAAACCTGATAAGTACACTGACCGCTTCATATATGCGTTCAATCCACTCTATATTAGTGATAGAGTCCGATGGGCTATACCAATGCTGAGGCGTCCGACCCCGCACCTTATCCACAAAAGCTTCCAGCTGGAAGCGATACCTAGCATCCCACATCCCACAACATCATCCATCGTCAGCATAAATCCCGCACAAAAGCTCGATCGGAATACGCACGTAGACCACCCATACTTCTCCCCCTCTCCGTAGCACTTCTCCGTCCGCGACTCGACCGTCCTGCCCTGCCCATCCGTCTTCTTCACCGAGATATAGTGGTAAAACGACGGCCACGCGAAGTTATAATAGAACAGCTCCCCGCGCTCGCATGTCACCTTCACATGCGCCTGGATCATCGCTGGGATGAAGCCCAGGCGGGGCGGGAGGCGGAAGTGGCTCTGCAGGGTCGCCGGGAAGGTCTGCGCGTCCGAGCCGGCGGGAGGTTCGGCGGCGCTTTCGCGCTTCGGGAACGCGAGCGTCGCGGTAGTGCCGATGTCGATCTTGGGGAACGCGGAGGACGTTTCGGCGCTGGCGCTGAGGACTTTGACGGGTGCGGCATGCGCGAGGTCGCGCGCGATGGACAAGCAATAGCCTATGAAGGAGAATTTTCAGTCAACCTGTCGTAGTTGGATCTGTGTAGGATATGAATGCATCACGAACAGCCCATGTCCATCACCGAACCGCCGCCCAACTCGTACTTGAACCGGATATCGGAGTCCTTGAGGGCGCCTGCAGGGACTGCCAGGCTGACTTCCATGCTCTGGATGTCGCCGAGCTCTCCGCTGTCTAAAATTGCTTTTGCGCGCTGAAAGGCGGGATGGAAGCTATGTTCTTTCAGTTCCTTGTAGATCAGCCGATGGAAGGGAGAGAGCTCACGCGTAATGGAACGCTTCGAGCAGGACAAGTCCTTTCTGCTCTGCAAACGCGAACATCTTCCGTGTCTCGTCCGACGTGTCCGCGCTGGGCTTCTCCAGCAGGACGTGCTTCCCAGCAGCCAGCGCCCTCATCGTCCACTCGTAGTGCAAGGCATTCGGAAGCTAATACATACACGAATTATCAACGCATATATGTCCCTGCTCGATATCAACACTCACCGGATTATAGACAACATCGATCTCAGGATCATCCAAAAGCTCTGCCCGATCCCCGCGCCTTGTTAATCCACAGCTTCCAACACACGCAGAGAGCAAAGGACCGACGCACTCTGATACGCCCCCTCGCCCCCATACGCCCTCGCCACGCCCCACTTGCTCGCAAACGCATCCGCACGCGCCTGGTCGCGCGCGGCGATCGCGTGAACCACTACGTCCGGATGGCTCTGCGCCGGCCGCATGATCGCCATGGCGGCGATGTTCGCGGCGCCGAGCACGCCGATTCTCAGAGGCGGGGAGGACTCGGACGGCGCTGCGGGCGCGGGCGGGTGGAATTCCTGTTTATGCCGCAGTAGTGTTCGAACGCCTCAAAGACGGTAGGAAGAGGGGCGAATGCACTTACATGGTATATGCGCTTGAAGAGGCCAATCATGGTCAGGGCCGTCCGATGTCGTACTTGAGGGAGGAAAAGGTAAACAGCAGACTGCTGCGCGCGACGCCCCGTTTGTATTTAAGCATCAGCGGAATGCAGGTTAGTAACAACGTGAAAAAGGCGAGCGATCAGTGCGATCGGCGCAATGCGCAATGCGCAGCTGCAGGGTCGTCGTGGGCTGCGTGGATCGTCCGTTTGCAGTGCACCAGCGTAGTGCCTACCTATCACATGTGGTCACAGTGCGGTCAGATACGGGGTAGTGTTGTCCTGGACTGGGACGATTGGCGGGGTGCAGTCCTAATGCGTGCGCGAGCCCGGTCGAGAACAGTCGATTTGCTTCCGCTCGTCGCGGAGAACGCGGCGGGTGGGTCGATCGGCGTGCTCGGAGATCGGGATAGACGATCAGGGGATGTGCGAACGTTTACATGCAGC
The DNA here is from genome assembly GCA_002286715.1 of Dentipellis sp. KUC8613. Taxonomy (NCBI): domain Eukaryota; kingdom Fungi; phylum Basidiomycota; class Agaricomycetes; order Russulales; family Hericiaceae; genus Dentipellis; species Dentipellis sp. KUC8613. The sequence continues at coordinate 936,013 of NSJX01000005.1, read as the reverse complement.
GAAGGACAACATCGGATATATATGAGGCAGGAACAGAGTAGTATACCTGCATGGTGACCTGCGTTAGTTCTGTTACTACATAGCAGAGGAATTGGAGGTCACGTACATGTGTAGCTCCAGAAAAGGAAGAGACCAAACGAGTGGGGGTATATAGGAGATAACGAATGAAGGACACAGTGAAAAACGCAACTGTTCACGAGGCAATAAAAATAAGAGAGCGTTGAAGGAGGTTGGATCCTCGATTGACCAACTCTAAATCACACCCGGGATTTCGGCCGTCGACGCGGGGCGCACACCAAGATCGGTCTGCAGAGATGGGGGCATGATGTTAAAGAGATGTTCAGGATTAATGTTGTCAGTTTAGTTAGGTGCTCACCGCTTCGTAGACATGCTCGATCCAGGTCAGGTTTGCGATGGAGTCCGCGCCGTCGAACCAGTGCTGTGGCGTCCGGCCGCGCACTTTGTCGACGAATGCCTCAAGTTGGAAGCGATATCTGCAGTTGTTCAGATTGTCAGCGAACGAGCCTACCAGGCAGAAATATTCGAAGACGTGCGTCGACCACCCGTTCTTCTCTCCTTCTCCATATCGTTTCTCCGTTCTCGAAGAAACAACCTTCCCCTTCTCGTTCGTCCTCTTGACAGTAATATAGTGGTAGATATACGGCCCTGCGAAGTTGAACAGTTTCACCTCTCCGCGCGTGCCAACGACCTTCGCGTACACCTGCGGCATGGCAGGGATGAACCCGAGACGGGGGGAGAGCCGGAAGTGCGTCTTCAGCGTGACCGGGTACGTGCTCTGCGAATCCGCCTCCGATGTTTCCGAGACGCCCGCAGGCTTCGACGGGAACGCGAGCACGGCGGTCGTGCCGAGGTCGATCTTGGGGAACTTCGATGCAGTGTCCGCGGTCGCGCTCGTCACCTTGACGGGGTCCGCACCTGCGAGGTAGCGCGCGGCAGACATCGTGTAACCTGTAATTAATCCCACACCACGATCAGGTCGAGCGCAGATGCAGAGCAGAAATAAGAACGTACACCCCATGTCCATGAACGCGCCCCCGCCCAGCTCGTGTTTCAGCCGAATGTCGCCGTCCCCGATGATCCCGCGCGGGACTTGAAGGCTGACCTCTATGCTTGTGATGTCGCCGATCTCGCCACTGGCGACAATCTCCTTCGCGCGCTGCGCGGCGGGATGGAAGCTGCACACCGTCAGTTCCGAACACGCGCACGTTCAAGCAGAGAAGACCATACCGGTAGTGGAAAGCCTCGAGGAGCACGAGGCCCTTCTTCTCCGCGAGCTCGAACATCTTGCGCGTCTCCTCCGCCGTGTCCGCGCTTGGCTTCTCGAGCAGGACGTGCTTCCCGGCTAGCAGGGCCTTCATCGTCCACTCGTAGTGCAGACCATTCGGAAGCTGCAAGGCAACGATAGTCGAAAATTAGCCCCAGCTTCGCTTCCTTCCACAGGTCCTCGAACGCACGGGATTATAAATCGCCTCGATCTCCGGGTCGTCCAGCAGCTCTACACGCAGCACACGTTCAGCCCACACTAGTACCCCACGCCAAAGGAGTCAAATATAATGGTATGCGCACTCTGATAAGCCCCCGCACCGCCATACGCCTTCCCGATGCCCCACTTCTTCGCAAACGCGTCCGCGCGCGCCTGGTCGCGCGCCGCGACGGCGTGCACGACCGCGTCGGGGTGGTTCTTCGCGGGGAGGATGAGCGCGATCGGCGCGATGTTCGCGGCGCCGAGGATGCCGATCTTGAGCGGGGAGGCGGAGGGCACGCTGGGCGCGGGCGGGTAGAATACCTGGTGCCCGCTTGTTAGATGATGGCCGACTAAATTCGATACTGAAAGAGGAATATACCTTGTAAAGGCGCTTGCAGAGTGCGTAGACCATCGCTCACCACCGGATATCGACGGGAGATAACACGACGATTGGGCTGCAAGAGGCGCGGGGCTCAATAGCTCGTGTGCAGTGTTACTACAGTTTCCGTGGAGGTTCCGTGCCTTAGACTGTTCGCCATCTCACGGCTATATATATGAGGCCGTGGGCGGACTCTAAGTATACAATGCCCATGCCCTTGCACGGTGATGATAGCGTTCGCGCATGCCATATCATATGCTTCTGCGCGCCGTGCAGCACCCACGCGTCGTCCTCCGCGGCCGCACATCGGCCAGACCGCGTACGCCTTCCGTAGCCTCATGGGGGCAGCTCGTCGGATGAGTGACGCGTCCTATTTCTACGATTGAATACTTATCCTGCACAGCGCGCGTGGAGGTCGAAATGGGCGCACCAGGGAAGTGAGATGGTTGTGTTTCTTCGCGTGGGTACAGGCCAGGGCGTGGGGATGATTTCGACTGCTGACGATGACTCGGAGGCCGTCGAGGGCCGTGGCCAGAGGAAATAATTGCTACGCCCGCCACCTGTCGGATAAGCTTCTGATCGTGCTGGCGCGGTCTGTATAAGTAGTTCCAATAACTACAGCCGATTGAACGCGCACGTCCTTTCCGAGTTTTCAACATGCTGCATGCTACGTGTACGTCGTAGACAAGCACGAACACAAGTTATTCCTGCTCCAGCACCTCGATATCGATTCCATCCATAACAGATGTACCATGTACCTGTATTACCGTGCCATGCGCAACTCTCTACGTAGTCAATGCAATGCAACGAGCCGCACGTAAGATACGTATGCAAAAAAGTGCAAAGTGCAAAGTGCAAAACGAGAGTCAAGAATAAAGATTTCGTCCACAGATTCATGCAGTCGTCGACCCCGACTCCAACCCGCGACCTCGATCCAGCAACCAGCAATCCAACCTGTCCATGTCTATAAATCATCAACCGCAACTGCAACCACGAACAACCGCAACCCCTGCGCCGACGATCCCATCCCAACCGAACGGTAGCCCAAACGAGCCACAGCCAAGAGCATACAATCTCAGATCCAACTCCCCCTCCTCGTCGGCGCACAAGCACCCACCACCCACGCACACTCACGCCTGCACCGCAATCGGCGCCAACGACGCCGTCAGCGGCGGCGAGTCGAGGGACGGCGGCGGCGAGGGGTAATGCTCCGTCGGCGACATGACCGCGCCCTTCTCAGTTGCATGCACCGCGTCGATCTCGATGTGCAGATTCGGATTGCGCGACTGCATCTGCATCTGCATCTGCGGGGAATACTCGTGCAGCGGCGTGTGCATGTGCATCTTCGTGCGCAGCGGCGACGCGGGCGCGTACGGCGCGGTCAGCGACACGCCGCGCGCGCGCGAGCTCGCGCTGACGACGCGCGTGCCCGTCTCGGGGACGGCAGCGACGGGCGTGCGCTCGGGGGGCGGGGAGCCCGCGCCAGCGAGGATCTTCTCCTCCGCGCGCGTCGACGGGAGCATGCCCTCGCGGCGCGCCTCGACGCCGCGGCGCTTGCTCTCGCCGCGCTCGACGTCGCCCTTGGCGTTGTTGTACATCCAGAGGCCGGCGAACGTGAGCGCGATGCCGCAGCCCTGGACGGGGTGCACCTGCTGGTTGAACCAGAGGATGGCCATGCAGATGACGGCGACGCGCTTGATGAGCGACGCGATGGAGTATGTGACGGGCGAGACGGACGAGAGGATGATGAAGGCGATGATGTTCTGCGCGAAGTGCACCGTCCCGTTCGCGAGGAAGTAGTACGAGACGGAGTGCGTTGCGCTGTGGCCGTGCGAGGGGTGCGCGACGTGCCCGGGCTCGGAGGCGGCGAGGAAGGCGGGGAGGTCGGTGTAGAGCCATATCGGGATCATGAGGAGGAATGCCATGGACGACGAGTAGAACAGGAGGTTCAGCTTGTCCAGTTTGTGGTGCGAGGACGAGGCGTCGCCGTTGGAGGGCATGATCTTCTTGAAGAAGATGTTGGAGGAGACGAAGATGAGCGCCGAGCCAAACGCGCAGAGCAGGCCGATCGCATCCGATGCGGACATGTCGAACGTGCACGCGAGCATGACGCCCAGCGTGAGCGGCATCAGCGACACATACGTCTTCGCGGAATACCGCACCCCGAATAGGAGCGCGTACGCTGCGACCGTGAACAGCGGGGATAGTGCCTTTCGTGAAAGGAAGATCGCTCATATGAGAACACAATGATGTCACGGCTGCAAATCGGACATACCTTGATAGTGTGCGTCGTGCTAACCGGTATTCTCGAGATGGCCATACTCGAGAAGATGTGTCCTCCTACCTGGAACATACCCATGTACAGTGTGTCCTTCAGATTGGCACGCGTGGGCTTCCGGAGTCTCGAAAAGCGGATGATGGGGGACATGAACAGCAGGCAGTATCCGGCGACGAATCCGAACTGCACAAAGGTGAGGGTGATAGGGTACTGGAACTGGTTCAGGATGCCCTTGCCCGTATTTGACGACAGTGCGGAGCATGTGTACCAGAGGCCGCAAAGCAGGACGAAGCGTATCGTCGCCGGGGAGGGGAGCGCAGGTAGAGCGGGCGGAGACACCGACATGCCGATGCTAGGGGTCGCTCGCGAGACACTGTGTCTCCGGGCGGGGGCCTTCGCGGAGACGGGGAGGACGTCCGAGGCAGGAAGGACCTTCTGCAGCGTCTTCTTGAGATCGGCGACGAGACTCTCCTTGGCGACAGGGCCGTGCCATTCCTTCTTATCGGGGTCGACCTTGGCCTGGTTTGTGTACATCGGGATGGCGTCCTTGCGCGAGTCAGCCAGCCAACCGCGCGCAGCACCCGTATTGTGCATCTTCAGTGTCGAGCTGAGGCTCTGCGTGTTCTTCTTCGAGTATGCCCCCCAGGACGACGGCTTTCTGGGCGGTGGGGCGTTCCAACTGGGCATTGGGGGATCATTGTAGTGAACCCTGTCGGGCACCGGGGACTGGTGAATGAGCATGTACGATAGAAAGAGCCGTGGCGGGCGTGTGTATGTTTTGAGGTGGAGGGGGTATTAGAAGAACATACAAGGCTGTAGCAGCCGCTTCGGAGAGATGATGACCGTCGTGAACAAATAAATATCCTTGGCGGCTAACCGACACAGCAGCTGTGGCGTGCCCGACTCTCCTTCCTATTCCAGACACATCGTTGCCGTCAGTCTATTCCCCGGTCCTCCGCACACCGGTCTGTCCGGATAGCCTTCCTGCTCTTATGTTTGGCTTGTAGACTGAGTTGTAGAAGCAGAAAGCCGTTGCGAAGTGCTCGAAGACCCAAAATCCTTCTCTTCTTGGCGGCCCCTAAGCCGAAAGATCTAATCTAATCTCGGACAATTATCTTATCTATCCCGCACTGACTCGAAACCCGATTCATCTCAATCCGCCGTCCAGCATTGGCCACCAACTCTCATCTACCCGCACTCGAGGCTCGCACTGACCTTTGTATGCTTCTAGGATGACCGGCCAGAACGACGAGTCCCCCGCCGTCCTCATCGCGCGGTCGGCAAAGGCGGCGTTCGAGGCGTCCCAGCTCATCGACGCGTCGGAGCGCGTGCGCGCCCTCCATGAAATACGCAACGAGCTGCAGGCGAGCAAGGACGCGATCTTTGCTGCCAACACCGAAGACATGGACGTACGTATATCCCGTATAGCTCTGGTCCATCTCAAGTGACGCGGCCCTCCAGGCAGCACAGGCGGAAGTGGACGCGGGCCGCATGTCCAGTGCTCTGCTGAAGCGGCTGGATCTTCGGAAAGGTGACAAATGGGATTCGATGCTGCAGGGAATCACCGACGTGGCAGAGCTGCCAGACCCCACAGGCAAGGTCTCGTATGCGTCCGAGCTAGACGACAAGCTCGAGCTATACCGCGTCTCGTGTCCCATCGGCGTGCTCTTGGTCATCTTCGAGGCGCGTCCGGAGGTCGTCGCGAACATTGCTGCTCTGGCAATAAAATCAGGTATGAATCATCTACCACCATAGTGTGAGACAACATCGGACTGACCTGTGTCACGAAGGCAATGCCGCCATCCTGAAGGGCGGCAAAGAGTCAAATCGCACATCCCAACTGATCTCCAAAGCTATCCAGACCGCACTCGCCAGAACATCCCTTCCAGAGACATACATCCAGTCCATCCAAACCCGCGCCGAGGTGTCAAGCCTCCTCTCCTTGGACCAGTACATCGACCTCGTCATCCCGCGGGGGAGCAACGAGCTCGTGCGCAACATCCAAAACAGCACCCGGATCCCCGTCATGGGGCACGCCGACGGGCTCTGCACCGTCTACCTCGACGAGTCTGCGAATCAGGAAAAAGCCGTACGGGTAGTGGTAGATTCCAAGGTCAGCCCTATACCCTCCGTGGTTCACTCATGAAATCCAGGACTGAGCACCCTCGCAGACCGACTACCCCGCCGCCTGCAACTCCGCCGAGACACTCCTCGTGCACGAAAAGCTGCTCACAACAATCTGGCCTGCCGTCGCACAGGCCCTCCTCTCTGCCTCCGTCGAGCTCCTCTGCGACGTGCCCACCCTCGCTGCCATCCAGCCGCTCTCCGCCACCGCGCCCAACTTCGGCACGCACGTCCGCGCCGCGCCGCCCACCGCCTACACGACCGAGCACCTCGCGCTCACGCTCGCCGTCAAAACCGTGCCCTCGCTCGCCGCGGCGATCGCGCACATCAACGCGCACTCGTCGCACCACACCGACTGCATCGTGACGGAATCGGAGGCCGCGGCGCACACGTTCGTGCGCGGCGTCGACTCGGCGGGCGCGTTCGTCAACGCGAGCACGCGCTTTGCGGACGGGTTCCGGTACGGGTTCGGCACGGAGGTCGGCATCAGCACGGGCAGGATCCATGCGCGCGGGCCCGTCGGGCTCGAGGGGCTCGTCACGTACAAGTATGTGCTCAGGAGCGAGGGCGAGAAGGGGCATGTTGCAAGCGAGTTTGGGTCGGGGGAGGGCAAGAAGAAGTATAAGCATGCGCCGATACAGGCGAGTGCGGTGCCATTTTGATTCAGGGTGAGGACTGGAGGCGGGTTCAGGATATTAAAGCAACTAGGGATACAGGGTAGATGTAGCGGTAAGGAGGAATGTTCAGGGTATGTATATAGCATAACCATAGCCATAGCAGCAGCGCGAAGTAGTGACTACGACGACGTCGGCGCTTCCGCCGCGCCCTCCAAGCGCGCCTTCTTTTCTGCGGGAGAATTGCTGCCGTCGTCCTCCGCCTTGCGTTTTTCCGCGGAGCCCTCTTCAGGCGCTTTTTTCTTCTTCTTGACCACGGACGTAAGGTCGTTCACGGGTAGCTGCCCATTCGCGTTGACTTGAGGCGCCCCCGCATTGAGCTCCTTGTCGAGCGCCTGAGCCACAAGCGCCGGTGCGGACGAATGTCCCTCGTTTGGCGACGTCTTCAATTCCTCGACCTGCAGACACAGAAGAATCAACATCACATCCCCATGTCTTGTGAGTGAGCAAAACGCACCTTGAGCGCCAAGTCCTCCTTGAGCCCCGCCAGCTCCTTAATCTCGGCCTCAATCTGCGCCTTGGTCATCTTCTGCACCAAATCATCCCTAACCAGCTTCCCACCCGCCGCCTTGCCCTTGCCCTTCGCATCCGCCTTCGCCTCGACCTCCTCGACCGCCGGCAGCGTGCCCTCCAAGCCCGCCGTGAGCTCCGCGACGCGCGCGTCGACGCTCTCGAGCGCCTTCTGCGCATGCACGATCGCGTCGGCCAGGCGGCCCATCGTCAGGTCGAGCACGATGCTCAGCTTGTAGTGCGCCTCCGCGATCTGGCGCGACCACAGCGGGAGCAGCTCCGTCTTGAGCGCCAGGCCCTCCGAGTAGTCCGTGATCGCCTGGTCGAATTTTTCTGCATTCGCGCGCCCTTAGTGTCCAGCTCGTGTGGTAGAAAGGGGATGGGATAATACCTGTCTCGAGCGACACGTCGCCGAGCGCGATGTACGTGTCCGCGAGCTTCAGCCGCACCTCCTCGTCCTCGTCCTTCTGCTTCTCGTAGATCGCGCGCGCGAGGTCGAGCACCTCCCACGCCGCGTTGAAGTCGTCCTCCGGCTCCGCGCCGTCGTCGTCCTCCTCGTCTGCTTCTTCCTCTTCTGCCGCGGCCGCCTTGGACGCCTCTGCGAATAGGTCGACCGCTTCGTCCTCCACGTCGCCCGAGAAGGAGAGGATCGCGCCGGGGTTTGCGGAGGTGTCGTCTGCCAACAACATGTCAGCTCCACGCCTATATGTACGTTCCAACGCGGCGAAAACGCGTCCAAAGATGGACCCGCAGACGCACCTTTGTCGTCCTTCCCAAGCGCATCATCCCCGCCGTCCTTCCCCAGCACCGTGCTCTGCGCAATCGCATTCTCAAGCAGCGCCTTGCCATACGAGAAATACAAGTCCGCAGTCTCCGGCGCGTCCTCGCCGTGCTTCTTCGTCCTGCACACACACACGTAGCACGTCCGACTCAGCATTGGCTCGCGTGGTATAATAGCGAGAGTAGGAAGTACGTACATGAGTTCCAGCGCGGTGCCATAGTGCTCGACCGCCTGCTCGTACTTCTTGAGCGCGAACGCCCGCTTGGCGTGGTCGATGGCGCTCTCGATGGTCACTTCCGGTGCGGGCGCGTCGGCCGGCGCGGGCTGCTCTTCGTTCCTGCATTCGGGGCTGTCGTGAATACGCGAATGTGAAGGCAGAGGATTGGGACGTACGCGGACATGGTGGGGTATACGCCTGGGGTGTGGTGTGCGGGATGATGGTGGTCGCGCTCAAAGTTGGTGGGCGCTGGTGCACGGTGGCTCAAACCGTGACAGACGCGTCAGGACGCGTCGAAGACTCGCACGACTCCGAGATATTCTCCTCTTCTCGAGTTCTCGCTGGACTTTCGACCAGATGGGTCATGAAATGTTTGAAATTGTGGCCCGCGACTGCTTCATCCATCCCTGACAGAACCGACCATAGGTTACCAGAAAAAAAAAAGACACGAAATTCGCAAACCCGACACCACGACATCCTCGTAGACGACAGACAAAGAACGAAGAAAGGAAAATGAGATTTATTACACGATGCGGTCGTTTCTGGAATAGCCAAAACTCGAGCAATAGAGTAAATTACAGTAATCGGATCAACGAAAGCGAAGAGCGAAAGATAAAAAAGAAAAGAGAAACCGATACCAAGCGAAACGAACGGATGCACAGTCGAAGTCGAATACGAATACGAATACGCGAACTCAGCCGTAGGCAGCATCGGTCGGTGTGGTCAATATGTATGCACGTATATGTGTGTATGTGTGTAGTAGTCCCAAGTGAATGTGAATGTAGCAAGCAAGTCAGAGCTGACGAAACGAAAGAATCGGAAATCGAAGGGATAGGAACTTGAACGAGCGTGATATTTGACGTGGCGTGAGCTAGACGTGAAGCGGCAAAAGAGCGGGTTATCAGACGCAAGCTGCGCCAATATTACAACTGACCGACCGACCGACCGACCGACCAAAGAAACCAACCAACCAACCAACCGCATACCCTAGATCAACGACGCCCCATTCTGCTGCTGACCCTGCTGCGCACCCTGTTGCTGCTGCTGCTGGCCATACGCCCCCGAAAACAGGCCGGCGCCCGTGCTCTGCGGGAACAGCGGGCCGCCGCCACCCACACCCTGGCCGCCAAACGCAGGCGTCGAGTTCGAGCTGCCGAGCGCACCCGTCCCTGCGCCGCCGAACGGCAGCCCGGGGCCGGGCGATGTCGAGAACATCGTCGCGCGGAACGGGTTCGCGCCGCCCGCGCCGGTCATCTGCGGGCGCAGGCCGACGCCGACGGTGCTGCCGCCCCCGAACGCCATCCCGCCGGCCCCCGTCTGCTGGCCGTTGAGCGCAGGGAGGCCCGTCATCTGCGATGACAGGCCGAGTCCCGCCCCTGAGCCGGGGCCGCTGACGCTGCTTTGTCCGAAGGTGTTGCCGAGGCCCGTGGAAAATGACGGGAGGCCCGCTGTGGGGTTCGGCGAGCTTGCGCCTGAGGGCGCGGGCGAGGCGTGGTTGCTCGCGGCGGGGGTCGTAGGGGCGGACTGTGGGATGGGAGGGAGAGATTCGAGAAGCGTCGCGCCGAACGAGGAGGTCGGCTTGAACGCCTTCATCCCGCTGAACCCGGTCGTCTGAGGCTTCAGGGGTGGCGAGGACGAGGACTGGAATGCGGAGTTTGTGGACGTGGCGCCGGTCGGCTGGCCGGAGAGCGCAGAGAAGATCGAGTCGGAGAACGTCGATCCCGAGGTCGTGGTGGAAGTCATCTGGTTCGTGAGCGGCGACGCGGTCGTGCCGTTGGGCGTGAAGCTCGAAATGCCCGAGGTAGTCGGCGACGAGTTGTTGCCAGACCCTGCATCAGGCTTGTTGAACGAGAACGCCGATGCGACATTGGCCATGACCGAGCCCTGCGGCTGAGAGGGCGAACCGGAGTTCCCAAACCCATTTATGCCTGTCTGTTGCGTCTGCATAGGCTGTTGCTGTTGCTGCTGCTGATTCTGGATGGAACCACCGCCCATCGCGAGTTCCATCAACGTCGGAGCTTTGGGCATCGGTGGCGGCGCAGAAGGCTGAGGAGCCCCGAACGGATTCCTCGAGCCCGTCTGATGCGACTTGACAGGTTGCAGTGGTGGCGACGAGGTTCTGGCAGTGATGGCCGTAATTGGAGTGGACGAAGGGCGCGCAGGTGCAGAGAAGCCTGTATTTGAAGCCTGCGATGCGGCAGCAAAATTAGGCACATTGGGAGAAGGCTGGAAGGCGTTGAATGTCGGAACATGGTTAAATGCAGACTGCGTCGACGGCGCCGACGCCTGGCCACTTGGGAATTGGCCCTGGGGGTTAGTGGGGAAGGGATTGAGGCTGCCTGTGGGGGTGGGTTGGAGAGGGTTAGCGGGACCAAATGGTGAGAGACCAGTGGTCTGAGGCATGAGGGTGGATTGGCGGAAGGGGTTTGACCCAGTGGCCTGGGGCTGAAGGAAGCCGGTGGTCTGCGGCTGGAGGAAAGCGGAAAACGACTGCGGCTGCTGCTGCTGTTGGAACGGAACAGCAGTCATCTGAGGCTGGATAAACCCAGTATTTTGGAACTGTATCTGCGGCTGGCCAAATGGCTGGCTCTGGAAACCTCCAGTCATCTGGCGCTGCACGAACGGGTTGTGGGCAGCCTGTTGCTGGAAGTAGTTCGCTGTAGGACTACTCGTATGATGTGAGTCGAGAATCCGAATACACTTTACCATCGAGCTGACCTGTTTGTCTGCGGGTTGAACATGGTCTGCTGCTCTTCTTCGATCGCAGAGAAGAAGTCCGACAACGCCTTCCCACCTTCTGGCTTCGGCGCATCTGTGGACGATGACGCAGCGGGAGCTTCGGTGGCGGGCTTCGGGAGAGGCGCTAAGAATAGCGATATGAGCGCAGATCCATTATTTAGGATGTCTGACTTACGCGCTTCCTCCTTCTTTGCAGGCTTCCCGCTTTTCGCACTCCGTTCGGCGGCTTCCTTATTCGTCTTGTATTCGATCCGATTTTGCTCGAAATTAGGATCATTGAGATACTCCTCCAACGCGCCTACTAGTGATACTGGAGCCTAAAGATCCATGCTGTATAGGTAATACGTCAAGGAAATGGATACGGTGCACGTACATGCTTCATGTTGGGTATTGGGACGTTGAGCAGATTTTGCAGCTTCTTCGCAACACCGAGGTATTCAACGACGTGCTCTGTTTGCTTGCAGAAATGTCGATAAATGGCAAGCGCCTGTTCTGCGTCGACATGGGACATTTCGAAGTAGTGTTCTGAAACGAAAGGCATACACGGAGGGAAGAAGAAATGGTAAAGATATGTTCGGATGGAAGATAGGACGCTGTGATGCACCTAGAACATTGATAACACCTTCGTTCCCGGCCTGGAAGAGGATGAGGAGGTCCTTGACAAGCATGCGGAGCGCTGTTAAGGACAACTCGTCTTCCAGGTCGTCCATGTAGAACTATCCCCCGCACATCGATGTAAGCACTGAGATGAAAAGAGGTTAACGAGAGACGTACACGACACTCCACCAAAGCATCAATCATTTTGTGAACAGCTTTCGTTTCTCTGAGAAGACCCTTCTCCACAGTCATCACCCTGAGTTTCCGACCCATCACCGTCTTGCTTCTTTGCGGGGCGCCGGCAGGACGAGACTCTGGTTTTGAACGGCCACTCCGACGGGCATCCTCCTCGAGCGACATGGACAACCGCGCATCCCTGTTGCTTTCTGACTGAACTCGGATAGCGTCATGCTTGAGTTCGCGGTATCCACGTATGCGGGAGTCGAGGTACATGGCATAGTTCTGGAGGTTCTGAGGCGCCTTGTACCCTGTGCGGCCAAAACATGGGTTGGAGGCGTGGGTTCGCGAACAAGTCGGTTAAACGGAGTAACGGCAGACGCACCTTCCCATTGGCCGCCATACACATTCTTTAACCTCAACACTTCCGATCCCGACAGATACGACAGAACGTTGTCAGTTGCGCCGTTCCGGATCATCGTGTGCAAGACGATGAGAGCCTTGAACACCACCTGTACGAGAAAGGCAACGCCAAGACGGCGTTAACTCACAAGCGTCATAAGAGCTTCAGCAAGGCACCTACAATTGCATTGGGTTCTCTAAATCTTGGTGACAGTGCTTTGCAGACATCGTGTACGGCGCCGTCCTCTGACCAAGTTGCAGCTACGATGGGGTCAAGGTACTGTTTCACGGCGGTGTCAGCGTATCCAAGCGATTTCCGAGCGAAAGTGATATTGACCTTGGACTTCGGAGGGGCCGCCTTGGGCTTGCAAGCGTTCTTGACGACTTTCTCGAAGCTGGACATGGGTGTTGGTCGTCGACGGGCTCAGCGACCAGCAGCGCAAGGCAAGGGCAGGTCCGACGGATCGTTGCGTGACAGGAACGCTGTGACCCTCTTGTGATTTCCCTTCGGAAGCGCCCGGCCCTGCTTGCCTCTCAACTCAACCACCATGGTCTTTCTTCCCCGTTGTGTCTATGTTTACTCTCTTGTTTTGCTTATTTCGCGCACAGCCTGGCTCGTGTCTCAATCTATTGCTCAGCAAAGTCTCTCTGTGTCGCTTCTTCATTGTTTTTCGACGCTGGGGTGGTGGGCGAATCTGATGATACCTATCACGCAGGTGAGGCTCTGCAACTACTTTCAGTGTGGGCGAATCTAGTAGCGATTCTGTTTCATCTGAGCGATGATTCACACACTCATCGACATCACGATGGTTTGCCTTCCTTTTCGTGTCAACCATTGAAGAGCACACGGTACGTCGTGCACCACGGCATGTTCATGTTGAGCCCTTTAAATAACGTAGGATCTTGTGACTGCATCATACATTCAGTATCGGCTAGATCACGTTCGGAACATTGAACAGATGATCTGCCTTCACCTCGCCATGCGTACTTCCTGTCCATCTGCATTGCCGAATTCTTGCCGAATTCTCTGGGTGCCTCGTATACCAATTTTATTTTTCTCGATGTCCATTCGTTGTTCTCAGCATGCTGTTCGTAGCACATGTGTATGACAGACTGCTGACAGCGAGCGAGTTGATCTCATGAAATAAAGTGTCGAGGACGTACACATTTCGAGCCGCCATGTCGGTCTCGGCTAATGCCGCCGGATACTCCTGACATAGTGTAATACTGCGCACTCAGCAGGCTTGTACTCTAGTTCCCGAAACCTCCTACAAAATCGTAGCTGTTGCCATGACTTAGCCCTGCTCCACCGTTTGCGCACGATTTTCCATGCAAAGGACGCTGACTCAGTGCTGTATACCTTTTTCTATTTTATTTCCCACCACGTGTCGGCTGTATGTGCCCTTTCGCCAAGCACGTCAAGCTCAGTTTACCCACCTCTCCCTCGTCAGACAGCACTCGAGAACGCGAATCGACGACCCTCCGACTTTGTGACGACTTCCGGCCGACGCATTTTCCGTATCGCGCTTGAGCAGCAGGGCATAAGTGCCCGTACAAGGCTCCTTGACCCGCGTCCGTGGTGCGACATCTCCGTGAGACCGTGTTCCCCGGTGAGTATCGATCGCCATGAGATTGCTGTGTCACCGATAACCTGCCTTTCTTATAACTAGACAGCCGCTGAGATCCTTGTTTTCGTTCAGGTACGCAACTCGCGCTCTCGGTATATGGTACGTAGTCCTATTCGCTTCTGCTTGCGATTTGTTCTCACTTGCTTTCTTTCGTGCTGTCACGATAGGTATCGCGCACGGAAGTTTTCCGCTGAAGAATATGCGGGCATCCTACACCCGTTTGCCAAGGCTAGATACCTTCAACCGTAACACTCGTTTACCCCTCAAGACTATCGTTGTCCGGTTCTGCCTCCTGCCTCTGGTGACCATCGCCTTCCTGTGGACAATATTCTCCATATCCAAACCCGAGAAGTCCACGTTACCGCATTCTGTCGTCAGCCCGCCCATACGAACGCCTCTCATCACCCATGAGGATGTCAGGCCCATCCCACCAGGCTTAGTCGCTCCCTTTCCTCCACCCCCGGCGAACTGGGACTCTGCGGCCCAAGACGTCAAGCAGGCATTTATCCTGGCATATCATGCGTATGAAGAGCATGCATTCCCTCATGACGAGCTCATGCCCCTCACCCCTCGATCAGTCGACAAGTACGTCCCCAGCACCTTTCTCCTAGCCCCATTTCCTCATTTCCACCTTGGTGCAGCTTCGGCGGATGGGGCGTCTCCGTCTTCGACTCGCTCGACACGATGCTGCTCATGAACCTCACTGCCGAGTACGAGCGCGGCATGGCGCTCGTCGCGCAATCCGACTTCTCGCTCATGGACCCGCTTGACAAGCATCGGCGCCTCGCCATCCCGAGTCTGGGCAGACAAGTCTCGTTCTTCGAGACGACGATCCGCTACCTGGGCGGCATGCTGTCCGCCTATGCGCTGTCGCACGACCGCATCCTGGCGGAGAAGGCGGACGAGCTCGGACGCCTGCTCGCGCCCGTTTTCAAGACGCCGAGTGGCCTCCCGCGGTTTGATATCAACACCGACAGGTACGTGATGTGCTGAGCGGAGGGACGCTCTGCGCGCTCCATCCGGCGATTCTGGTGAGTGTGGGCGTGTGCTCATTCTGCGCTCGTTGTGCTGCAGCGGGGAAACGAGGAAGAATCTGCATGGCGTGCTCGCGGAAGTGGGCAGCTGCATGCCTGAGTACACGTATCTGGCGAAGGTGACGGGCAAGAAAGAGCATTATGACCGAGTCAGTGAAACAGCACATGTCCTGGTGCGACGTGCATGACTGAAAGTGTCCGTTGCGACACTCACAGGCAGCAAAGATCATGAAGGTGTTCGCAGAGGCTCGTCTGGAGGATGTCGGCGGTATGCTGCCTTCATCGTGGCTGATCGAGGAGGGTCAGCCTAACGGGAGTACGTCCGTCCGGCATATACTCGAAATACCGAATGCTGATGAATTGCTAAATGTGCAGACCGGCTCTCACTTGGCGCCAGCGCGGATAGCGGCCATGAGTACCTTCTCAAGCAATATCTCCTGACAGCTGGAAGCGACAAAGCTGCCCTCGAGATGTGTACGCTTGTCACTTCATACTACTTCCCAATGCCATGTCGAATTTACACCTTCTACTAGATCTACGGACCACCACCCACATCCTGACGCACCTCCTCTATATGCTCCCCAGCCGTAATATGATGTACCCCACGTGGACTTCCGGCACGCCGCCTCGCGACATCCCACAGCACAACATCGAGCACCTCGCCTGCTTCCTCCCGGGGCTCCTCGCGCTCGGTGTGCAAACCCTACCCCTCGATAACCTCGCCTCGGTCGGTATCGACTTCGCCTCCCTCGGCGCAAACCTGTCAGCGTCAGGCCAGGAAGAATACACACGCCTCGCGCCGTACAACCTCTCCCAGCTGCACCTGTGGGCTGCAGAGGGCATAGCGGAGGGCTGCTACATGCTCTATGCCGACTCGCCCTCTGGACTGTCGGCCGACGAGGCGAAGGTTGATACGCAGATTGTCACGCCTGTGAACTGGTTCAATGAGCTGGACGACTGGCGGCGGGCGGGTCAGGTTGGGATACCACCTGGTGTCGGACGGATACAGCCCGTTGAGAACGTCAACGGGAAGCCGGTCACAAATAAAGGGTATACTAATTTAAATCCCGCTTACGAGCTCAGGCCGGAGGTGCGTGCTTCCTGAGTCGTCCCTATTGTGATGACGTATTTGTCGTTCTGCAGACGATCGAGTCGCTGTACATGCTATGGCGCGCAACGGGAGACGTACGATGGCGTGAATACGGATGGAATATATTCCAAGCCATCGAGCGGAACACAAAGACTGGTGCTGCGTATGCTGCAGTGGTGGATGTGGGACAAATGCCGTTAGCGTGGAAGAACTCCATGCCCAGCTACTTCCTCGCTGAGACGTGAGTGTTCCTGACGCTTTCCGTTTGCTCGTCCAGCATCTGACTGCTTATCGGTAATACAGGCTGAAGTACCTGTACTTGCTCTTCCTCGATGACAACATCATGCCATCGGATAAATGGGTATTCAACACGGAAGCACATCCGTTTCCCAGGTTCTCCTGGACTGACGAGGAGAAGCGGAGGTTTGGCATTCCGTGATGTACAAGAGTGGGTCTCCGTACTCGTCCGCACGCTGCTATCTAGAGACACCTATACATATACTGCTCACTATCTACGCACAATACCCACAACTATTATGACACTGTTCCGTGTACACTGACTCCGCCTCGACGGATATATCGCTGGGAAGTCTGCATCTTGTCGCACGACCATCCGGCAGCGCGGCGATTTCCTGCAGTCCTCGTTTTAGACACTGCGCGAAGCGCCGACTTCCTTCCTTCGGTACGACCTTAATCACATTCTTGGACTTGGGATCCACTCACCTCACCACACCTCGTTTCACCCCGCCCCGTGGTCAGCAGAATGTATTCCGCTGCGCGCCGGCATGATCAGGTCAGGACAGATCTCTTGTCCGTCCCATTTGCGTCCCATGCAATTATGATTATGCAAGTCACACGGCGCGCCATCCGCGGCAGATGACCCCAAGATGACCCACGCCCAAAACCTTTATGGGCGTCCAGCTGCGTCCTTCGTCCCTGCTCCGAAGACTATGTGGGAGCTGCGTCATGCTGCGAAGCCCCCCACGAACCTGATACGAAGGCTCATCAGAAGCCACCCGACAGCTCGAAGCGCTGGGCGCCATGCTTGCGCTTTCCGTGGCTGCCATTCGAGCCCCCGGGAGATAGGGACGGGTCCATTTGCCAAAATTTCAGCGGCGGGGGGTGTCCGGCGGGGCCCCCTGATCAGGTCGATTGCGGGGCATCATATGACCCTAGACAGACTACGGTCCGGAAGCAGGGGTATAACAGAGCTCGCGCGACGATGCATGACCTCAGGATCTTTCTTTCCGCCGCCCCATCTCTCCACCAGCACCATGTCGCACCTAAAGCAAGGCGAGTTCGTGGGCAGTCTTGACTGCGGCACCACGTACGTATGCGTCGAGCTGCGACCGTTCTGAAACGCGTGGCCACATGCGCACTCACCTTTGCTATCGCACAGCTCGACGCGGTTCATCATCTTCGACAAGTACGCGAACATCGTCGCCCAGCATCAACTGGAGTTCCCCCAGTATTATCCTCACCCAGGGTAAGGACCGTCTTCCCCGTCCCCCGCATCATCGGGCACCTCCTATTACCCCGCCCCCTATCGCTTGCTGCGCACGGGTCTCCATGCTGACCTCGGCACGCTGACTTTCAGATGGCACGAACATGACCCAGAGGAGATGCAGGACGTGTGCAATACGTGTATCGAAGAAGCTTGTAAGACATTGGAGCAGGAAGGATGGTCCAAGGACAGCGTCAAAGTCATCGGTCCGCCCTTCCGCTCGTCATGTGACGTCACTGATCATTAACACGCGCGACGCGACGCGTTTGCAAATTCTCTAATTTACAGGCATCACCAACCAGCGCGAGACCGCCGTCGCCTGGAGCCGCAAGACGGGCAAGTCGCTGTGCAAGGCTATTGTGTGGGACGATGCGCGCACGCGCCATGTCGTGAACGCGTTCGAGAACAAGCTCAAGACGACCGGTATCGAGATCAAGCATGGCATCTGGAGAAATGGTGAATCTGGCACTCATGCCCTCAAGGAGCTGTAAGGATTGTGTTTGACATGCACTTGCATGTATCTGACCGTGCATCCAGGACCGGTCTTCCTCTGTCTACCTACTTCTCCGCTATCAAGCTGCGTTGGATGATTGATCACGTAGAAGAGGTCCGTCGGGCGCATGACGAAGACGACCTCTTATTCGGAACCGTGGAGTCCTGGCTGGTATACGTGAGTGCCTTTCTGCATCTAATGATCCCCGTGGGCTGACATATCTGGTCCCAGAACCTGACCGGTGGGGTGAACGGCGGCCTCCATATCAGCGAAGTGACGAACGCTTCCCGAACGCTCCTTTTGAACATCAAGACTCTGGAGTGGGACCCCGTCCTCCTCAAGTTCTTCGGTTTCAGGGAGTCGATTCTCCCTCGCCTTGTTTCTACGTCTGAGGTGTACGGCCGCATCGCCTTTGGCGCTCTCAAGGACGTGAGGATCGGCGGTCTCGTCGGAGATCAACAGGGCGCCCTTCTGGGAAACAAGTGCTTCAAGCAAGGCGAGGCGAAGTGCACGTATGGAACTGGTGCATTCTTACTTTTCACGACTGGCCCGGAGATCGTGTACAGCGCGCATGGCTTGCTTAGCACTGTGAGTAATGATGCGAATATCCTGATAGCTTCATTCATCCATGACCCTTCCGAACAGATTGCATACCAGGCTGGACCCGGTACGAAACCGGTTTATGCTCTCGAGGGTGCCAGTAAGTCTGCAACTTTATATGTCACGTACTGTCCTCACAATTCCTCTCAGTCGCTGTCGCTGGCAGTGCCATTAAATGGTTAGTGTATCCCCTCTCAATTCACACGTTTGACGATGTTCATACTATCATGACAGGCTCCGCGACTCAATGCGCATGATCCGCACGGCCGAGGAAATCAACTTCCTCGCTGGCTCAGTGCCCTCCACCTCAGGCGTCTACTTCGTGACCGCCTTCTCCGGCCTGCTCGCCCCGTACTGGGACCCCGCCGCGACGGGCATGATCATCGGCATGACGTCGTACACGACGCCCGCACACATCTCCCGCGCGGCGCTCGAAGCCAACGCGTTCCAGACCCGCGCGGTCATCGATAGCATGAAGCTCGACTCCAAGTCCGACCTGAAGCACCTCAAGGTCGACGGCGGGATGACCAATGGCGACCTCTGCATGGAGGTGCTCGCCGACATCGGCGGCTTCGAGGTCATCCGGCCCGAGATGCGAGAGTGCGTTGAACGTTCTACACGCCGTGCCGTGTGTCTGAGATCTATTTCTGACGTGCCGCGGGTTACAGATCGACGGCGCTGGGTTCTGCCCTCCTGGCCGGCTCTGCGATCGGCCTGTTCGGCTGGGACATCACCAAGCCGGAGACCCTCGCCGAAGTGAACACTGCTGGTACCACGTCCTTCCTGCCCGTCATATCGCAGACGGAGAGGGACAAGCGGTGGGAAGGGTGGGAGCGCGCTGTCGAGAGGTCCAGGGGCTGGAACGATAGCCCGGAAGATTGACTCGCGGATGACGAGGAGGGCCCAGAGAACTGGGTAAGAAGTAAATTGTAAGACATTGAATTATTTCTTTGTATTGAGTATGTAGTGGTAGCCTATGTATCGCGAGGATCGAAGAACCTTTGTACGATACTGTATAGAAGAACGAATTTATATTCGCCTTCAACAATTTTGATTGTACCGTGGCAAAGATGTTCATATCGGCAGCACTGGAGTCATACGGAAGCTGGTTCCAAGCTCTTGGTGATCACTCGAGCAGTAAGCTGTGGCAATTAGAAAACCGACAAAATATACTGTCAGGGGAAGAGAGACGGTATGACTACCGGAACTTCTTCAAAGGATCGCTCTTCTTCTTCCCTCCTCGTCCCCCTCCGCCGAATTTTCCGCCTCTCCCGCGCCCACGTCCCCGTCCTCTGCCACCCTTCATAAACGGAACGAAGCCGACATCGGTCTTCTCACTTGACGTTGGCGCAGCTTCACCCTCTCCTAGAGCCGGGGCGGCACCAGGGACGGCCGCAATCCTGGGGAGCAGGTACTTGGGTACATGCTTCATGTGCGACTGTACGCGGGTGGGGTGTAACGGTTTGTCGTGGCGCAGGTAATCCAGGTCAAGAGGGTTGTCTTCGAAGTGAGCCTGTCAGAAACAGTGAGCGTCCAAACCCCATTTTTCAAAGAGATGAAAACATACCTTGAGTTTATCCGAGTTCAAGATCTCCTGCTTCAACTCCTTTACTCGCGCCTCCCGAATCGCGGCCCTCGTCACCGCCCGAAGCGCGTCCTCCATCCGGTACCTGAATGCCTCCACCTGTTTCATATCAAACTTGTATTCCTGTACCTTGCTGCCCCTCGCCGCCTGCTCCTTCTCGATCCGTGCCCACACCGCCTCGTCCTTCTTCGTGCTCTCCACGAACCCAACCACCTTGTTCTTCCCGTATTCCTCCTCGGGTAAGATGTACGAGAGAGCCATGCCCGTGCGCCCGGCCCGCGCTGTCCGGCCGACACGATGCGTGTACGATCTCGATGATGTGGGGAGATCGAAGTTTAGCACACACGCGACGTCGATGAAGTCGACACCGCGTGTGACACCGTACTCGGCGTCGCCTTTCCGCGACTTGCGCTTCCGGGATTTTGGGGGAGGAGTTTGCGGCCGTTTACGCTTCTTAGACGAGCTGGGCTCCGCGAGATCCTCGTCCGCTGCTTCGGCTTCAGCATCTTTTTGAGGCTCCCGCTGAGTGGACTCCCGCTGAGTGGACTCCCGCTGAGTGGACTCCCGCTGAGTGGACGTGACTGTATAGTAGACAGATCGGGTGAGTTGACGAGACGTGGCCTAAAAAAATTGGCTTACATTCTTCAGCCTCCTCCTCGACTTCGACTGTCCCTTCCGCTTCAACTTCCTCTTGCTCGTCGAGCTCCCCTTTTCCACTTTCATCCGTAGCGATAATATAGTCATACACGCCCTTGTTGAACTCCTGCACGACATGGTATCTATGGGGCGCGTCAGGACCAGGCGGCCATCAACACGCAAAGCAGTTGGAGCGCACCTCGAGTTCAACGGGAGCTCCGAGTTCAAAACGCAGCTCTTGATAGAGAATTGTTCGAGGAACAGTTTGAGACGATAGCAACGGTCCACATCGTTTACGAACATAATACATTTGCCCTTGATGAGCTTTAACTTCAGGATGACGTATGTCAGAAGGAATTTGTCGACTTCCGAGCATCTATAGCAGGTTAGTGAGGTTATGAGCTAAGATATAGGCATTTTGAACATACCTAACTGAATATTGGGTAAGGTTAGCGGCTTCATCTTCATCTTCTTCTAATCTCAAGATCACCTGCACGAATGTTAGAAGGATCTCAGTGTAGATGGTCGTTATGTCTTACAGGACTTCGAAGAGCTAACCCTTTGAGCGTGGCGACATCCTCCGTCATAGTGGCACTCATGAGGAAGCTTTGGTATACTTTTGGGAGGAAATCACCGCCAAATATCTGCCGTACATCTTCATCATGGCCGTATGAGAGAATGAGATCCGCTTCGTCGATGACGAGCGAGTCCAATGCTGCCAACGATAGGGCCTACATACAGTTCATGTCTGAGATTTCTAAGTAGATTACAATTACCGAAACTTACCTTGGACTGGAGTAGTGACAAGATTTTAGACGGCGTTCCGACGACAATGTCGGGCTTGTCTGAGAGTAGGATCCTGGTAATATATATATGTTAGCGTACGGACTACGACAGATGAAGGCATACTCTCACCGTTGAAGATGCGCCGACGTTCCACTCGTGGTATTTACGATAGAAACATCCCCCTCGCAGTATTTTGTGAGACCCCTTAGGTGCGTCATTACCTGCTCCGCTAACTCCTTCGTCGGAACAAGTACCACTCCCCGAGTCGCCTGCCTCCCCTCGTCCTCTGGCTTCATACTCTTCGAGTGCCGAATTTGAATGTGTAAGAAGATTCACGGAGGTAAGACAATGCTAAGATCAGCGAACCACCTTTGATAATGAAAGTAGGGAACGCACCTACAGATTTGGCATTCAGAACCTTCTGCACAAGAGGTACACAGTATGCTGCAGTTTTACCGCTCCCGGTCCGTGCGCGCGCAAGAACGTCCCTATTCTCAAGCGCAAGTGGAATAGCCTTCTGCTGAACGAGTGTCGGTCGCGCGAAACCCATGTCTGCGAGAGCGCGTAGGACAAGGGGGGAAAGAATATGTTCAAATGCAGAGAACGTCGTCGGTGAGGAATCCGCCATAGTTGATGTTGCCTCCACAGGCTGCGATGATAGAGGAGAACCTTGGACGCTGTCTTCAACGATGAGCTCGGTCTTCAAGCGAAAAATACGGCGGGGTTTCACGTCAGAAGACCCTGAAAAGAGGTTAGGGCGTATTACAGTCACGTGAAGCCGTAAATCTCGTCAATTTCGCATTGACTCCTCTCAGAACCTTAAGCGATCCCACAAGGGCTTTTCAGACAGAGTAAGTGTTCTGTTCATCTTGCAGTGGACATGGGTTTGAATTTCTTGTGTTTAGAGCAGATCGTGTCATGTCTGTACTCACGCATTCAGATCTTCCTGGCTTGACCCTGGTTTCAAAGGGGAAAGTACGCGACATCTACGCGACGTCTTCCCCTGATCATCTTCTCTTCGTGGCGAGCGACCGTATCTCCGCGTACGATGTCATCCTCAAGAATGTTCGTGCTGCAGCACTGCTTCGCTCTCTCGATGTTTTGGTGACCGCCGCTCTAGGGCATCCCGGACAAGGGCAAACTGCTCACGGAGATATCGCTCTTCTGGTTTGACAAGCTGCGGTCGGTCATTCCAAACCACGTCGCGACAGCGAAGATCGAGGATATGCCTGCCGAAGTGCAGAAGTACAAAGATCAGCTAGCTGGCCGCACAATGCTGGTCCGAAAGGCCAAGGTCATACCCCTGGAAGCAATCGTCCGAGGGTACATCACTGGTCAGTCTACTACGCGATTGAGCCTCCAACAATTATCGATGTCTTGATAGGTTCTGCTTGGTCTGAGTATCAAAAGTCGGGTACGGTGCATGGCATCCCTCTCCCGGCTGGCCTCCGAGAGTCAGAGAAGTTCTCTACCCCTATTTTCACTCCTTCGACGAAGGCAGAGCAAGGGGAACACGATGAGAACATCTCACCCGAGCGGGGTATGATGTACTTCGTCATTCGCTCTCGCTCTCCCCTGACTTTCACCCTCTACAGCCGCGCAGCTCATAGGCAGCGAACTCTACGAACGCGTTTCTAACACTGCCGTTCAATTGTACACCTTGGCTGCAGAATACGCCCTTAGCCGCGGCCTCATCCTCGCAGACACAAAATTCGAGTTTGGCCTCATCCCGAGCGCCGACGGCTCTGCGTCCGAGCAGCTCATCCTCATCGACGAGGCACTGACTCCGGACTCCTCTCGATACTGGCCAGCTGTGGGCTACTCCCCGGGTCACCCACAGCCCAGCTTTGACAAGCAATATCTGCGCGACTGGCTGAAGGAGCAAGGCTTCCGCAAGGGCCTGGAGGGTGGGATGGATGGAAATGGATGGACCATGAGCGATGCCGTAGTGGAGGGGACAAAACAAAGGTACGTGGAGGCGCGGGATAAATTGATCCCTAAAGCATGAGCTCTAAGAGGACCAGCAATGTATGGTAGTGTCATCAGGTCAGTCGGACCGCCTCGTTTTGAGTAGACTGACCGATCAAGTTCCTAATAGAAAGCAGTTGTCGAATATGTATCCTAGAACACCATCGTTTCTACTATTCTATGGATAGGTTCTCTTCTTACTGTCTGTATGGAGGACCTGCGCAACTTCATCGCTTGGTGCAATGGGGCAGTAGACGTTCAAGACAGTCTCGGACCCATTCAGTGAATCATCGTGACCTCAGCGTAGCCATGGCGTATGAATTACGCTTCGTGCTTGCCGCATGACCTATATACGGTGCCGGGGGGACAGCCGGTGAGTGCATTTGCGTTGCCATCGTTCGCCCATTTTTTTTATTGGTGTCAATATCACTAGATCAGCGTCGGGGCCGTGCAGGCCAGTCACTTCAGGTGGGCTTTTGAGGATTTATTCAGTCCTGCGATCATGGTCGTGGGGAACGCACGCCGGAGCGATCCATGAAGAAGTTTCGTCTGGCTTACATTGCACATTGGTGCGTAGGGAAGCAGAAAGTTCCGAAACTGGTCTGGTGAGGTCCTGAATATGGGGAGATTGCACAGGCCTACACGCATCTAACCCAAAAAGGTTCATCGTACGCGATGACACTACTCTACTGCCGAAGTGCGGGATCTCACCAACCCAAAACAATTATCGGTGCGGAGGTCTTGGTTCTTCGTCATAGTATTAGCGCACAGAGCGTCATTCTTGAAGCCGCAGAGTAGACAATGCACAGAATAGTGTAAGACCGAAACATGCTTTGGCAAGATTGACGCATCACAAGCGCAGGTCTTGACGCCGATGTCAATCCGTCACCCGTAAGCATCTTGTCGTGGCAAGGTACCAAGTAAAATTTCACTTTCATTACTCTTTTGAGATTGAATGTGACCCTGCATAGGCTGGTTTCGTCCTGAAGACGTTTCAACGAGACATGGTCGCCACAAAAACCATTCACGTCTGTGAATTTAGGCGCTTATCAATATACGGTTTCAGTGCGCTTTGACGGCGCTGCATTTACATGCTTATAGGGTAAGTCACCTTCTCTAATTTGACGTCCTCCTCTTTCAGTTAACGGCATTCTGTCTTCCATATGTGATGGGGCAGTTGCGAGTAGGACATTGCTTACTTTTTTTTTGGCTTTCTCACCTTACGCTATAACGCCCGACGTTTATAAAATGGCTTTGCGCTGTGGTGACCAAACCCGTTCCCCGAGTCGCGCACTGATGTCTGAGTTTGTCCCTACGGACGAGTTCAACCAGCTGCGTCAGGCCTGGCACGAATCTCTCCTACAAACTCTTTTCGGGGCAGTTATGTATGGTACGCACTTTTTCAACCCGTCGAAGTCACTGACGAGTTGAGCTTCGTGAAGGAATTAGCTTGTGTCTCAGCGGTTCCACTATCATCACACTCGTACGTGCCGGCGCGGCGGAGGGCAGGTTAGCTTCCAAACGGCTCCTCCTCGTGCTAATTCTCATGCTAATCCTTGCAACCACCGTAAACACTCACGCTATTGTCGATGGCTGCAGATGCTAACATCATCTCATTCAGTACCTCACCGTGGCCATCATCTCGACGTTCACTCTACGATATGTCCCAGAAGTTATCGAGGATGTGACTCTGATACTGGCGCACGTAAAAATGCCAGCCTGGGCTGAACATGTGCAGAATGCTGTATTCATCTTGCAAGTAGCTCTCGGAGATATGATTGGCGTCCGCTCTTTCTACTATCTCACATTTTCCCTTCATGTTGACTCAAGACCGCATAGATCTGGCGCTGTTACATGCTTTACGAGAAAAAGATTGCCGTGGTTGTGTTTCCCATAATCACTGCTGTCGCTGGCACTTGTGAGTAGCAGCACGGTCTTGTCTCGCAGCCGCTAACTGCCCCAGGCGTCGGGATACTGACTGGCACGGGTGTATTCCTCCCGGCATCCTTAGAAAATTCGATATGGGCCGCTTTGACGCTCATAAGTGCGCTCTACTGCACCAGTTCGTGATTCATTTCCTACGTACTACTGGATGAGTGTGTCAGACGCTGACCAAACTATCTTCAGTTGCGATCGCTTGGAAGATCTACTCATCAATATCTTATACCCAACGCACCGATAAACTTCTCCCCGTTTTGGTCATCGTTATTGAGACGGGCGCGCTCTATACCGCATTCATCCTCGTATACCTGATAACAACGTGCGCAAGCATAAGCGGACAAGGTATCCTAGATGCACTGGTGGTACAACTTCCCGTACGTCTAGATGGTATCTGACCATTCACGACTTCTGAAACCTCATGATCACTGCTCTTGTTATCTCAGCCCATCGTCCTCTGCATGTTTGTGTTGCAGATAAAATCTTTTACAAGCGGCAAAACTGTGCATTACTCAGGCCCAGACTCCAGCGCGGGTGGAATGTGGGCCGCGTTGCGCCGCTTGTTTAGGTCTAGAAGAGAGGTATCTAATACAGAGTCGATGTCGACGTTCATAGCGGCTTCTGTCATGTAGTCTCTGTTGCGACCATAATAGGGAAGATAGTCGTGCCACACGCGATACGAGTGGGGAATTAGCGCGACTCAGCCTTGAGTATACAGATGCCCAGTCTCGGCGGCGGGTGCCTTTCGAATTTCTCTCTGAATCCCACACGTTCGTATCTGATGTCAATAAGTAAACTAGTTGGGGTTCCATAAGGTATATCTGGCGGAAGTAAAGCTCGGGATCGAATCCGAGAGTAGCGAACATTCCACCCGGCTTCAGACATGTCAGAAGGGATGTTCATGCAGAGGTCGATACGAAGGAGTCCCCAAGACTGAAGAAGGAAAAAAGAGAAGCTCCTTGGCGGGGAGTCGAACCCCGCTCTCCCGCGCACTCATATTCATGACAGGCGGGTGTACTAGCCGATATACTACCAGGGACTTGGATGTAACATACTTAGACATGTCATGACACTCCCTCCAATTGCTAACCATACCTATATCTACAATTGCACTCGTACAACTCTCTTCCTATGTTTTACATCGAATACTGGGGTGACAAGCCTTTGCTATACCTACCAACCACACAACAACTTGACAGCCACTCCCAGTCAAGTCATCGCGTCTCCGCAAACTGCACGACCAGCTCCCCCACCAACTTCCTCAGCGCCGCCTCCTTCTCCGCGTCCTTCCTCGGATCCGTCCTGGGCACATCGACCAGCTCCAGCCTATCCGGCATCCTAAACCCCTCCTTCTTGTACAACATCTTCTCCACCGCAGCCAAGGGAAACCCCTCCGTGCGGAACGTGCCCCAGTGATTCCGTGTCGACGTCAACAGCACCGGGCCCTCCGCCTGCAGCTTCTTCATCAAACACCGCATGTCGTACCCAATCTCCAGTGCGTCCATCGCGCGCAGCACGACAGTATGCACGCAGGGCAGATTCAGGAAAAAGTCGAGATGCCAGTCGTCCTCCATCGGGATCTTCGTGAGGATGTTCAGCGTGCCGTCGCCCGCATGCGGGCTCGCGAACAGCAGGCTGCCGTTGCGCAGCCGCAGCGTCGTGAAGCGGCGCAGGAACGCGTGCGTGGCCTGCTCCAGCCGCGGCAGCGGCTGGAAGCTCGAAAGCGTCACGTTCGCGGCGCGCGGCAGCGCGAGCTGCGACACGGCGAACAGGATCTGGAACTCCTGCCGGAGCGGCCCGTTCGCGACCTTGACCTCGCGGAGGTGCGGCAGCGAGACGGGCGGCGGGGGCGTGACGGTCTCCGCGAGCGACGCGATGGGGCCCGAGTCGATGAGCGTCAGCGTCTCGAGCTCGGGGCACGCGGCGAGCACCTCGCGGAACAGCGCCACGCTCGGCTGGGTGCGTTCGACCGCGCCGTCGACGTATAAGGTCGTGAGCCCGCGGAAGATGGGCAGCGTCCACGGCAGCGGCACTCTGGCCAACTTGAGATGCCGGAGCGCGGGCATAGAGCTTCGCGTGACCAAGGTCGCGTTGTCGGAGATGGGGACGCCCTCGTTGAGTAAATGCATATCGCCAGTCGTAGTTTCGAGAGCCAGAGTATGCAGAAGCGGAAGCGCAGGCGGGAAGCGGGCGAGGAGCACCTCGAAAGGCGTGCCATGCTGCATCTTCGCTCTGATCTCCGTAATACGCGGCGCGCGTTCGAGGATGGGCGCGAACATGGCGGAGAGCTGCTCTTCGGGCGTGTCCGCGAGCGGGCGGTCGATGTCGATCGCAAGGGTGCTATTCAGCGCGCGCTGGAGCGACAGCGCGGCCAGGTCGCCCTGCGACAGGTCGATGCGGGACCAGAGGTGGGCGCTGGACAGCGCGGAGTGCCTCCAGCGTGTGCAGACAGCGTTCAGGTGCCCGAGCTGCTTGTTCGCGGTCGCCGTGCATATGTCGGGATCATGCACGACAAAGGAGAAGATGTTGGCGAAGAGCTCGAAGGGGAAGGCGTTGATGGGGGTGAGATCATTGTAACGTAAAAGGAGCTGCTGGAGGCGGGCAGTGTCGATCTGGCCGGAGGGATGGGAGACGATGATGGTGTGGAAGACGTTGGCTGCGGCCCAGGAGAAGTCTGCGAGCAGCAGGCTGGAGATCTTCGCGGTTATCTCCCTTTGAAGACGAGTCCGTTTCGAGGAGTTGGACTCTGGCTCGTCGGGGCGGGGCTGGTCTTTGTTCGAACGCGTCGCTTGCACCACAGGCCTACGCACAAGATGAGGGAAGAGGCTCGCCATGATTTCGATTGGGATCTCGTTGGAGGGCGCAAGACCATTGTGTTCAGAAAGGAGCTCGCGAAGAGGCTTTGTCGCAGCAGCTCCGGAGGGATGGGAGGCGAGGAGAGTAGGAATGACGTTGGTAGTCGTCCAGGCGAAATCTGAAAGGATGATGTCGCAAGCTACCGACACTGCCTGCTCCTCCAGACGAGCTCGCGCGCGGGCGCGAGATTCTGCATCGTGCTGGATGTAGTCAGGCGGAAGCATGATGTGGTCGGAGGCCTGCAGGCTATCGTTCTGCTCAAAGGAGTCTGCTGCTGCTCGTTAATGAGCTATTGTATACTGAGTAACATTCGACAAAGGGCTTACCTGGGTCTTTGTTCGTCGACATCGTGGTCGGGAAGAGGGCGCAGACCTGTAAGCGCCATGTTGAGTTTTCACCGCCTTCGCGTACTACTGGACTTACGGAGAAGACTGAAGAGGATCCGGAATGCAATCAAGTTTTGATACATACTTCCCCTCAATTTACAGCAACAAATGCATTTGGGGTTAGGGTCACGGATGGATCAACATTTGGACTCTGGAATATCTGGCCACCCATGGCGCTAGCGCAAGCCAAGGAATCATGGGATGCAGCAGCTGCAGGAAAGGGAGACCTGTCCAATCGGACAAGGATCACTATGATAGAGCCGCTCCAGTACACGCAACCTATGGTATTATCAGAGCGACGTGAACGACCGTCCCCGAGGACCCCGACAACATGACAGCTGGGCAGTATCGATGTGTATGCCAACATGCAATGTACATGTAATCCACAAAGAGTAGGGAGCCATAAATAATACACTATACAACAAGCAACGATCGACGAGCAACAACAGCAGGAACACGGGTAAAACATAACACGTGAATGCAGCCAGAACTAGAACCAGAAAGAACCCAAACACACCGATGCCCAAGAAACCCAATGTACATTTTCGTCCGGCCCCAACCAACCAACAGACCAACCGGCAACGCGCACTCACGCCGGGATCGCACCAGCACTGCTCTCGCTCCCGACCGTCACAGCATACTCGTGTTTCGACGGGTCCCAGCTCTCCGCCCAGCTCGGGACGCCTCTCCGACCACGCACGCCCGCGCGGATCGCGTGCGGGTTCGCGAATGCCGGTGGCGGCGGGGGTGCAGGTGAGCGCAACTGCGGATTGCTTTAAAGCAAACACAGCTATCAGTATGATGTCGTTGGGGAAAAGCTCGAAAAGATACACACTTCGCACTCAACGTCGGCCCCAGCGCCAGCCGCGCAAACGAGCTGGGGAAGAGCGGGTTCCCGGGCCCGCGCTCGGCGACAGCGTCGTACGCCACGTCGCTGCTCGCCGCCGAACCCGCATAGCCAGGCGCGCTGTTGCCTCCAGCGGTGAAACTGTAGCGGCCGATGGACCCATCGCGCTCGCGGGATCTCGCAGGCGCGGGATCGTCGAGCGTATGTGGGGGCACATGGAACGGCGCAGCGGAAGGGGAGGTCGCAAACAGCCCGGGAGAAGCAGGGGAGGTGCTGATGCGCAATCCCTGGACCTGAGGCTGCGGTTGTGTCGCCAGTGCAGGTGGGGCGGAGACAGAAGATTGGGTGGGCGGGGGCACGGCGAGCGAATTTGCATCCTCGGCCGCGTCTTCGTCCTTCTCCTCGAGCACATCCTCCGATATGTTGTGCATCCGGTGGGCACCGGGACGGGTGGGCGGGAGAAGATGCTCGTCCGTGACGCTCATATCCGGGCTATCGACACTGGGCGCGAGGACGGGCTCGATGTATATGCCGCTGGGCGAGCCCGAGGCAAGGAGGGGAGGCGACGAGGAGAGGTAGTCGGTATTGGGCAGCGGCGAAATCCGGTCGCTGGCGGCCTCATTTGGCAACGCGCCTTCCGAGTTGGGATGCGCGACGTCCAGCGGGGAATGCGCGAACTCGAACTCGGTGAAGATCGTCACCGGACCGTCGTCCTCCGCCGCCGCATCCGTGTCGAGCTCCGGGGGCACGCCCAGCGCGCCCTTGATGCGCTCCCAGATGAGCTCGCTGTGCGACATCACGCAGCACCGCGCACGCGCGACCCACACGCGGTCAGGCGCGACGTCGCGGTCGACTTGCGTCAGCCAGTAGAAGAGTTGCGGATACAACCAGCGGACGGGGTCCGTGTTGAACAGCGCATCCTCCTCCACTTTGTCGCCCCCGGTCATCGTCTGCGCCAAGAGCGTGAGCAGCCTGCCCGAGGGCGGGCCGCTGAACAACGTCTTCACCTCCGAGGGGCGATCGATGAAGGGGAGATAGATCTCATCTGGGAGAGGAGTGAAGGATGCGGGGCTGGTGCCCGCGAGGACTGGCGGTGGGGGATTGCCGGGGGAGTAGGGCGACTGTGCCGGAGAGGACGACGCCTGGGGGTTTGTGGCCTGCCGGGCGAGATTCACCAGCTGATCCGGGGTAAGTCGTGGTCGCGACGACGTTGAAAACGATGACGAGGGACGATGCCCGCTCGTTGGGGAGTGGGATCTGAAGGCAGTCGGGCTGCTCGGCCTGTCCTTCTGGCCCGATCCAGATCCGCCAGGAGAACCAGGCGCGGCGAACGACGACGAAGCGAAGCTCAAACGCGGGGCATCGGCCTTGTTGGACGAGTTGGATCCCAAGGACGAATTGCTCCCGTGCCGCCGGTGGCCAAGACTACTATGGCCAAAGCCGAAGTGACGGCGATGCTGGGGAGATGGAGGGGCCTCGTCGAGCACGAGGGGGTGCGCAGGCGGCGGGGAGTTTACGCGCACGATGGTGAGCTTACACGACGAGGAGAGCGTGGGGTTCATGTTGAGCTCTGTATGGGTGCCCCACGGGTCCGCGGCGGACATGGAGCCCTTGCGCACATGGACGCGACGGGTGTTGAGGGAGATGGAGGACGTGGCGCTCATGGCGGGAGACGGGGGCGCCGACATGTCTGCAAGGGAATCAAGATTAGGGGAGAGACGTGCGGGCGGGGGGAGGGTGTCCTGGCCATGGCTCGAACCAGGTCTTTAATAAACCGCTGCAGTCTGAGTCTCGTCTTCCGGTCATCTGCGTTTCTCCTGCTAACCAGCCCCGCCCCCCGGCCGGACGCACCCTATCCGGCAGCTATGCCGCCGGCACCGTGCCGGGACGGTCGGGAATCTGCTCGAAACAGACCGAAATCCGGCGGTGCTGTGCGGCATGACGCCGCCGGCGGGGCCGTGACGCCATCGATGATGCCCAGGCCCCGGCGGCGCTGCTCGCTGTCCTTCACGAAAACGTATTTCGAGACAATTTCGAGACGTCCAAGTTTCGACGACAACACGCCGAACCGGCCCATTTCTGTCCACGCGCCGCCGCCAGCCTGCGCACGTCCCTCCCGGACCTCCACGCCCCTGCGCCCGCACCCGCCCGGACACCCGCTGCTGATTCTACAGGCGTGTTTACGTCGCATCGTGTCGCGTGAGTGCCCCTCCCTGCTGAATAGGAAGGAGCACACCCGTGCCCACGGCCAGGACGACGCAGAGACCTCGCATCAGTCCAGGTCGTGCCATCTTCTGCGCCATTACGCTCTTTTCTTCGTAGCCTCGCGGTTTTTCCAGCGTCCAACGGCCATTTGCCCTCACCCCGTCTCCTTGACACAGAACCGCCCCGGTTTACGTCGGTATCAGCTCCCATTACCCCCGCCCTGGTCATGAAGTGCGGCGACCGCGCCGAGGGCCACGCTCGCGCTATAGTGCCCGCTGTCCGCCAGCAGGCCAACTGGGCCGAACGTTCGCGCAGCACCCAATGGCAGACCTGGTGCACTGTTCGGGAGGCTGGAACGCGCCCGTCGCGGATCTCTCCGCAGGCAGCCTCACGTCTGCTCACGTTCGCCTGTGTCCGTGGACATCGATCGGCCCCGGCTGCCCCGCACGGACGATCGTGCAGATACTTGTGCAGGTGTGATATATGGGGAAGGTGTGCAGGATCAATCGATCCATATCCAGAGCTCCCTGCTGCTCGCTCTTCCTTGGCTGTCGGTGTCAACTGCCAGCACCAGCGCCGTCGCTGTCGTACGTGTGCTTGGCTCGTTTGTACATGTACTTAAGCTATGCATGCCAGATCTGCGTTCGAGATCCGTCGCGGCCAGCATCTCACCTCGACATCAGTACACGCGCCAATCTGGGATGGAAGAGGACGTGCACTCTGCGTCTATTCTAGGCCCTCATGATACGGTTGCAGCGCGTCTCCTTAGGAAACGCATTCGAGGGTCCTGTCATTCAGCCAAGCGACGCAAAGATCGCGCGCCCAGAGCCAGTAGGGACTTCTGGAGATTGTCATTCACCGGCCTCGAGTTGGTGGTATTTTCGACTGAACGCCCAGGGCAGCCACAGGGACCTTCGCGAAGGATCCCAGCGACTTTGCACCTTCCAGAAGCTCGGCTGGCCGGCCGCGAAAGCCTGCTTCGGACCGTTGGGGCGCAGAGCTCGGAAGGAGTAGTTGGGTGTCTACGGCCGGCCAAATTGAATACTTTTCAAAGCGCGCGTTTCGGCATTTCCCGGGCCTTGAAGATCGCTGCCCCGCGCTGCAGTTGCACGCCTGGAGGCGCTGCCAGACTCCAGTACGTTGCCTGTGCAGCCATATGCGATGGTCCTGGGTGTAGAAGTCCAACAAGCTTCTATTGTGGATGTGAAAAATGTCAACTGAAACACGTCGCGAGCACCCACCCCAGCTCCACAAGTAGTCCATCTCCACTAACAGCCTCGCCCAATTCTGGTTCGGTCTCGGAAGGGCAGGGGAAGCAGTTCCTTGCTTAGATACACAACCTCCCAAATCGACCGTCTTAATGCTAGGAGCAATAGCTATGGAGCCGACCAAACGGGTATAGATGCTAATTCGAATAGCACGTGTACAGGGTATTAGTACATAGGAGTGGGGGTACGAGCAAACTGGGAAATGGCATAGCATTCAGATAAGCCGCGTGTTGGCGAAGATAGCGGGGGAACTTACAGGCTCAACGGCATAGAAACAAATCGCTGTGTATGAAATCAGCCTGAAACCAGATCAATGAGCACACTACTTCGACGAGTGGCAGGATGCGCGTACCAATCGTCCAAAAAAACGACCATAACCATAGAAGCAGAAATAGCAAAACTATAGAGCTCAGAAAGCCTCCGCGTCGCCACCGTACCGCTTCGGCAGCTGGTCCTTCGCCACGATCGGCAGCAGCTCCTTGCCGATCGTCTGAGGGCCGCTGCCCACCACCCGCATCTTCGCGAACGTCGCGGACGGGACGATGGCCTTGAAGATCCAGAAGATCCAGGTCATGAGTGTGGGCACGTTTACGAAGAACTTGTGGGACTGCGATATCCAGATTCATTAGTTGGAGAAGTCTCATAGGAGGAGCGAAACGCACAAGGAATTCGGGGTAGTGGCTCCCGAAGATGCTGCTCGCCTCGGATGCGGCGTTCTTCGAGTTCTCGTCTCGGCTGCGCATGCTGACCCCCTCGTAGTCTGGTAGAGCACGTCATGGAGAGTAGACGGTGGAAGACACAGATTTAATTACCGTGAACTTGGATCATCTGATCCACTGTCTCGAAGTCCATTTGAGCGACGCCCTCTTCCATGAGCTTGATGCGCCAGCTGGGTATTACATCGTCAGGCACTGCACGAAAATAACAGGGAAAAGGGGGGTATACCGAAGGAAGCGCGGGACGTCGCCAAAGACAGACTTCAAGTCCCCGTTCGCGCCGT
This sequence comes from Dentipellis sp. KUC8613, assembly GCA_002286715.1. NCBI lineage: Eukaryota > Fungi > Basidiomycota > Agaricomycetes > Russulales > Hericiaceae > Dentipellis > Dentipellis sp. KUC8613. Next base: position 901,825 of record NSJX01000005.1, on the reverse strand, counting down.
AGAGGTTATACCTACGCACGAAATCCACATGTAAGTACCATCCCGGCGAGATAGAAGGAAAGTTCCCTACGTGATCGGGCGCCCTTCCTTATCTTTCCCATACACAAACCCAAGCTTTCCAAAGACATCCTCAGGGAATTCCTCCTTGAGCGCCTCCTCAACTTTGAACTCGTCGCGCCACCGGAGCGTCGAGACCAACATCTCCTTGGCCTCAGCGACGTTCAAGTTCCTGCCAAGCAAAGCCGCGCTCAGCAAAAAACACGGAGCACAATCAGGGAGAAGAGGCAAAGGAAGAAAATGCACACCTCGCACGCAGCCATTTCATCAGAATAACACTGGCCTTCGCGTCCTTGCTGCCGTTCGGATCGAGCGTGACACCCCACAGCTCGATCGCCGTCGTCCGCGCGTCCGGATTCGTGTCGTACGCGCTCGCAAACACCTCCGGGAGTTCTTTCTGCACACAGCGCATCAGCATGACCTTATCCATACGCCTGCAAGCCACTGCGAGCATGAGGAAAGAGTACGAACGCGGAACGCTTTGAGCGCCTCCCACTCCTGCGCCGTGAACTTCTTCGTCAGCGCATTCTGCGGCTCCTCCGTTTCCTCCTTCGCCGGTGCAGCCTCCTTCGTGGAAGTAGCGGCAGGCTCGGGCGCCTCTTTGGTCGCAGGGGCTTCTGGGGCCGCTGCGGGCTCCGGTGCGGCAGGTGCGGCCGCAGCAGGTGCGTCGGGCGTCGGGCTGGACGGCAACGGCACGGCGGCGGGCTCGGGAGCTGGTGCAGATTCTGTAGCAGACATTTCTGTTATCGTTCTTGGAGGTGGGCAAGAGCAAGCTGGGAATTCCCAAGGGGGTGGGACGTGGAACTGCGACCGACGGGTGTGGGTGCGTCAGGGTGTTGCCAGAGCGGGCAGCACGCGCCTTGTCTGATAAGATCGTGCCACAACGAACACCGCCGAAAATTGCCAGTTCTAGATCTGCGACTTGAATGTAACGTATACGGCGCTCATCATGCATCGTTCTTCTGCCATAGCAAGGTCGCCCTGTAGCTCCCTACCTAAAAGAATTGTTCCCTTACAGGCTTCGAAATCTCGACACACGGTACATAGGCGGCTAAATCTACCTCCAATATAGCAGCGCTGGCGTCTCTAAATCCCCACTCAATCAGTGTTAATGTCTCCTCCATGAACGTACCCCGAGGTTTGAGGAAGTTGGGAATGGTCGACGTGCCAACGCCGAACGCGGAGCGACGTCGGGACTTGCAAGAGTCGGTCAACGGGTTGGTGCAGGAGTTCGTCATGGGGTTTACTGAAGTTTCAACGAGGGCTCTGGGGCGAAAGGACCTGTATGCCGAAACCACATATGCGTTGAAAATTGATACCTGAGAGAATATGATGTGTACATGGGCAATCAATATATAGTTACCGTTTTTCCTTCTTCGTTCCTGCTTCCCGGTTTACCACTGCGGCAATTCGACGAACCTCACCTCCAGTTCTTCGACCAACTTCCTGAGATCTTCCAACAAGCCGTCCTGAGCCCCAGGCATCGGCACATCGACCATTTCTAGCTTCTTCAGCTTTCCAATTTCAGCCTCTCTCAGCGTCTCCAATGCTGCAGCCACAGACATGCCCTCCGTGCGCAGGACCTCCAACTCCTGCACATCCAACATCGAAATGACCCAAGGGAGCTCAGAACCAATCGCCAATGCATCCGCAGCATTGAGGACGACGGTCCGGATGTTCGGGAGACGCAGGAAAGAGGGAAGATGAGGAAAGTCTTCCCAACAGCCTCCCGCCATGAGTATTCCCAGATGGCCAACGTCCACTACACCAGCCACAGAGAAGACGATTCTGACCTTCTCCAGCCGGAGCGTATCAAATCGCGTGAGATACAGTTCCCGCATCCTAGCGGTGGGTTCAAAGCTCGTGGTTTGGATTCGTGCGGATTGGGATGGGGAAAGAAGGGAAAGAATAAACGATGCCCGTCCCGTGTTATACCGGACGACAGGCGCAAGATATACCAAGAAAAGCTCCCGCAGTTTTGGCAACAGAACGGGAGCACCGGCAAATGTTGATGGAAATCTGGACGGCAGCGGACCCGCGTTTTTCAGCAGCAATTCCTCGAGCTCCGGGCAGGCCGTGAGCACGTCGAGGAATGTCTCTACGCTTGGAGCCTCGGCCATTGTTTCTTTATCTATGTGTAGCGTCGTGAGTCCTCGAAACTGCCACCGAATCGCCAGATTCTCCAGTTTGAGTGTGCGAAGCGATGGCATTGCGGCATGTATGATCGAGGTATCTTTGTCGAGGTAATCCGTGTCGGGGCTCGGTTCGTTTTCACTAATCGCGCTCGAATCTGTGTGTGTGTTCCGCAGGTCCAACGTGTGAAGGAGCGGAAGCTCAGGCGGGAAGTACCCAAGCATCACGTAGTGGGCGTCGGAGGGCATCGTGAGGTGCAAGCCTGCGATTCGCGCCGCATGCTCGTGAATTAATGTGAATGTTTGTTGAGAAATGCTCTCGAGGTCGTAACGGTACGGGAAAACCAACTTGAGATGGATCGGGATATTCTGGGAGCGCTCGAACGCGACTGCAGCAAAATCGGTATCATGAAGATCTATCCAAGACCAGAGCTGTGGGGACGAAAGCGCGATATCCCGCCAGAATCTGCATACGGCACTCACACACAAGAGGGATTGATTGGCGAGTCGAAGTGGGGTATCGGAATACAGCACGAGATGGGAGAAGATATTCAAGAGTGTCTCTGCAGGGAGTCTGCTCACAGCCGAAAATGCGTTGTAATGCATGAGAAGCCGTTGTAAAGGAGCTGTGGTGGTTTCGGTAGAAGGATGAGAGGTGATGAGAAAGCGGACGGCGGAGACAACCCAGGAAAAATCAGATTCTGTCTGCAAAAGCTCAGATGCCATTGTCCTTATCTGCGCCACAATGTTTTCCTGTCCAGATACTCTCGATGGCGCATCACTGGGTATATTTTCAAATGGGAGCATGGAGTCGTCGGGACCATGGGTGTCGCCGAGCTGAGCAATAGAAGAACTCTCAGAATCTCGCATCATGAATCGAGTTCAGACTGAATGGCGTGGTTAGATATTACTAGGAGTCCTACGTTTGGTTTGCAAATTATATACCTAGGTTCAAGACGGTCGACGCAGAAACGGTATCGACGGTGAATGCAATTATGTATATGAGCTGCTGTATTTCTTCAGGATATATCGAAGAGACCTTACCTATTTGAGTCCTTCTGTTGCGTATGTCTGTAATCCTTTGGGTGAATCAATGGATAGTCTGAAAGACGATTGAGAGGATTGTGAAAGGAGAGAACGTGTCAAGGCGCCGGCGTCGACGTACGTCCGAGTGGCGTTGTTGAGGCCTGTTGAGGCTCCGCTTCGGAGGTGACTTTAGTCCTTTCAAACATACAATGGTCTTTGTCCGTATCAATGGCAGGGTATAAGGACTCAGACTTGCCATGGCTTCGAAACTTGCGACAAACCACGACCAAGTCAGTCCACTATGTCGATGCGGGCGACGGACCCAGGTAAGTCATCTCCTCCGTCTTGACAGGAAAACATCGTTGATCTCCTGCTGTTCAGGTGAAGGAAACCAATACGCCGAGCAGAACGTCGGTCTTCGTGACTCCGACCCCACAATGTCTTCATCTGAAGCTGAAGGCTCACAAAGTCGCATCGGAGGGCAAACCCCCTCCCATTCGTCTGTGGCGCATGCTACGGCATCTCTCCAACGAACTGCTGTCCGTCGCAACGTCATCACCCTAGGCAACACTCTTCCCGTCGAACTTCTCATCAACGTTTTCTCCTTTCTTGTCCATGGCCACGTCTTTGCTATCCAGCAACTTGTGCGTTTGAGCGCCGTCTGTTCTTACTGGCGGCGCATCGCAATCAGTTATGCGCCTCTCTGGACGAACATTGAGCTTTCTCAGAGCAGCCTTGCCGAGTTAGCATTTGAACGGTCTCAGGGACTTCCTGTTCACCTGCACTTGATCCCTTCGAACAGGCGCATCATGGCAAAAGATTATCGCCGGATTTCTAAATCCATAGAAGAACACGCACACCGGATCGTAACGATATGGTTCACGATGGATCCATCCAAATGTGCCTCGTTGTTCTCCCGCTTCTCGCCTACACTGCCAGCTCTACGCTCCATGATCCTCGAATGCACTCGACTTGTACCCAGCCGCCCATCCGAGCCAGCGCTCAAAATGAGACTCGACCGCCGCACATCAATTGTACACACTACAGCACCAGCTCTACGGACACTGAAGATAACCCAACTGTCGCTACCATGGACATTGTCCATGTTCCGTGGCTTGACGGCCCTGCGAATTGACGGCGATGAATGTTCCGAGACGCCGAAATTATCCACGTTCTGCCACGTCCTCGCCGCTTGCCCAGATCTTGAGTCACTAACACTCGTCGATACAGGCCCGTTCAATGCGCATCAATTCGGTGTTGCGCCAGTGTCGCTCCCCAAACTACGTTTGCTCACAGTCAGATTTGGGGAGTCTTTCCCTCTACCGGCGAATGCTGTCCGAATGACATGCATTCTATCTTATCTGTCTCTACCGCCTTCTGCAGATATGCATGTGATGCTGTTCCAGCTCACACCAGTATTGCATGACAAGCTCCTCGCACGGTACAAGACACTCGGCCTCCAGTATCAGGAGATCGTTCTGTCCACCGGTGACACCAGCGATGGCGTACTCCGCGTCAATACCGGGTCGCATTTCGCACCCCTCAGAGCCCGTGGCTACCGCGCCGCACTTTTCAACATTCCCACCGTCGAAATCATCGTTATCAAATCTGCCCATGTGTGGTTTTGGGAGAGGGAGCTCCCTAATAGTACGGAGACAGATTGGCATCGACTAGACGTTCGCACAGAAGGCCTATCGCTGTCGACGGCGGTGGAACTTTTTCGAGGCGGGGACATCAGAGGTCTCAAGAAACTAGAAATGGTGGACGTGCCGGAGTGGGGGGCAGGAGAGGAGAATCTACGGGATTTGGAGAGGCGGGCGAATGTGCTCGAAGTGAGCTATCAAATGCCGTGATAGTCTGGAATTGTGGTCCCAGTTGCTTGCGTATTAGTGCTTGTGGAATCTGTATAACATGGTCGTAAAATCCTTGCCAATTAAGTTCGTGTATCCGACAATGGCGTCCCTGATGTGGGTATTGACAGGGCTACGCAAAGGTATATACATTACGAAGGTCCTTATTATTCCGATAAATACCATGAAAAAATCCGATACTATGCCACACACCCGACTCGCTCTCTTACAACATCTAGAACAGAGCAGATACAATGCAGCCCGCCTACTAGTCCCGGTACGTCCCATCCTCGTCCACCTTCGACACCGACACATACGCAGAGTTGAACCCGCGCGGGCTCGCGCCGACCGTGCGCCCCCTGCGGATGCACAAGCAAACCCCAAGGACGAGCAGCACAAGCCCAATGAGGACGTTGCCTGCGAGCAGGCCCACAACAACCGGACCGAACGTGTCGACCTTGCTCAGGACTTGCGAGGCCGCATCGGAGCCGTCCGTGTCGACAAGCGCGTTGCTTAGTTTCTCGTCCTTGCTCACGCCGCTGCTGGACGGCGTGCCTGCGCTTGCGCTCGCGCTGGTGGGCCATGACGCGTAGTCGGAGGATGTCTCGCTGGGCAGGTCTGACTTGTGGTTGGCGAGCTCGGCCTTGATCGCGTCTATGGTGGCTAGCGGTGGGAGCTGACTGAGCGCTTGTGCGCGGCTCTTGGCGTAGTCGTCAAGGATATCGTCTGCGATCGAGAGCGCGAGCAGCTGGACGTAGGGATCGGAGACGAGCGTGCCATTGACATCGCGATCTCCAAAGTTGAAGCTGTGGATATGGACAATCAGTCACGGTGGGTTTCAGAGCTGAGCTGAGTACGTACAGTGCATAAGTATTACGCAGGAACGCCTGGCCGAGGATCAGATCGAGCTCGCCGTTGAACTCGCCATCTTCAGCCGCCTGATACGTATTGACACAATATGTGTAGTTCTTGCCATCAGAAAACGGAGCGTAGGCCACGGTGGTCAGATCAAGAGGGTGGACCGGGTATTCCCAGTCTCTGCAGAACCATCAGCGCCTGTTAGTCGATCCCTACAGATACCACAAAAATGTACTCACGCAAAACTAAAGGTGACGCTCGCAGACGAATTGCAAGGTACGAACCAGATCCCATCGTTGAGGAAAGCCCCGGGGAATTGGCTGTATATGGCATGCACAGCGGCCTGCGGCAGACGTGGATGCGTGAACCCACTGTCGAGCACCGCGACGGCCTTGCCAGCCGGCGTGCCTTGCACCGAGCTCTTCCACCCGTCCCACGCGACGCCGTTCACGTGCATCCCGTCGAGCAGGAGCGACCAGAAGGCCGAGTCCTTCGGGTAGCGCGGAATGTGCGTGGTATTCTGGATGAGCTCCCAGTCTTTGGGTATCTCGCTGACGGTGAAGATGCCATCGGAGGTGTCCTCTAGGTCGCCGGTGCACCCGAGGAGGATGGTGATGTAGTTTGGAAGGAAAGGGTTTTGAGAGAAAAGGTTGGATAGCACAGAGCGTCCGAGGACGGTTTCGGAGCCCCATTCGTTGAGAAGCTTGCCATCGAGAAGGGACTGCTGGTCGAATGAGAGCCCGATGAATCCATCAAGGTCGTAGCCTGACAGCGCTTCTAGATCATACGTCTACATATGCCGATATCAGTCTTGGGCTCGCCAGCATAGCCAGCTCAGCGTACCTTGTTTGCATTCAAAAATGCTTTTCAGGCGAGAATCAGTATCGAGGGGACAAAGGACGAGAAAAGTGGGGCACACCTTGGGACGAGACCTGATAAGATCCGAAACTAAATTCTGCGAAGTCGATGTAACCAGACGCCCATCCCGCAGAATACGAAAGGTTTGCAGAGACAGTGGTCGTGTTCGTCAGTTTCAGGTTCGGCGTTTGCCTTGCTCCGATCCACAAGTCCGACGATCCTGTGTCCAGCACGACGCTATAGTCTGAAACAAATACACAGAGTGAGCTGACTTTCGGCGAAACCACGATTGATTCTGAACGATACACGTACTCGATCCACCCAATGTTATCTCCGTTGCGTACTGCCAGGATGCATGTGTTGGCATGGTCTCAACAAGCTGTCGATCATCCTTGAGTACTCACCAATGCATTGTTCGTATTCCAGATATTGGTCTCTGGGACACTGTTGCCTCCCCACGCGCCAGTTCCATACGTTTTCGTCGACCCGTAACTTGACGAAGCCGAACTCGACGCATTCCAACTCGAACCCGTATTTGGCCACGAGCGCTTCACCAAAGGCAGCTTCAGCGCCGCAGAAGATTCAATAAAGAAAGGAAGGAAGAGAAGACATGACAGTGCGCCGTGCATAGCGGGCGGGAGAGGGTAGGAAGGGAATATTAACGCCTGAGTACCTGAAGGCCTTAAGTATATAATCGCGGGAGAAGGCTGTTCGCCCACGCAAATTGGCAGTGGACGGGGAGATCGGCCATCATACAGCTAAATCGATTATATTGTTCATAAGTCCGCTGTAACTGCCGATTCTTGAGGGCTGACAGCCATATGAAGTTGTTACTGCAGAGCTACAAATCCAGGTTCTCGAATAATCAGTCGGTCAATTATAGCCAGTGCATGTTAATGAGGGCAGGAGAAACACCGTCCTGGAATGCTCACCTTTCAGCTACAAGGAACCAGCTGGCAAAGATCGGGTACTCAGACGAAAATATCATGAGTCCCTGAAACCCGAGGCCACCAGGCGATGATCGACAGATGCGGTGCACGTATGCGAGATAGCTCTGATTGGCTGACCATGGCCATGGGTTCGAGGTGGTAATGGGGTCTGTCGCAAGAATGACGAATGTGTACAGAGTCTCGCTGAGAATAGCAGATGTTAAGCTGCAGGAGCTTCTAGTCATGAAAAGGAGAGGAAGAGATTGTAGGATCGACTTGGGTCGCAATCATTTCCTGCACCGGTCAGGATGAGCGACGCGTTCTGTCATCGCCCTCCAAAATGTGATCGACAGCTCGGGGAATTCGCAGTACATCACGTTCCTGACAGGATCCAGCAAGATGACATCCAGACATCATAACGTCCGCGAAGATGTCTTCGAAGCGGTTGCATTGACATGCAGGCGAATGAAAATCTAAAGGTCAAGACTGTTGAATTTCGGAACTCACCAGCAAGGCGCAGTAGCACGGATTTTAATTTATGAATATACAACGGATGCCTCATGCGAAAATTAAGCTACACGTACACAGTTCACATCCAGGCATCGCGCTCCCCATCCAATGTAATGGGCGTGTGTGCAAAAATACATATTAGAGGTCCGGGTTGAGGTCCAGATCGAGGTCGAAAGGCTGCTGTGGACGATTGTCCATTGGTCGGTATGGGTTTGCAGCGGGTCCCCGATGCTGGTCGGGTGGTGGTGAGGGCGATGGCGCTGGTAAGGCTGTTTAGCATCGTTGATAAGGTCAAAGAGGTTACATTTTTACCTCGTCCAACGGAATGAGTCTCTCCAACGAGACCAAGGGGTGCTTCCGCATTCAAACGGCCACGACGCATCTTCTCCTCATTGGGGAACGGCGGAAAGAATAGAGGCGGGGGCGGTTGACCCGGCATAGATAAGTCTGGCATGTTTGGAGGAGCAGACGTGAACGCGCTGAGACTTTGCGCGTAGGCAAGGAGCTCCGGGTATGGTATGGCCGCTAACGATACGTTCAATGTTAGCCGAGGATAAGCTGCTAAGGCGCGAACCTTCTTTAGCCTTTTGGATGGACTTTATTCTGTCATCGCCCTCCGATATCATCGCTTCCAAGTCTTGCCGTCCTTCCTCCAACTCATCTACGATTGTCCTCCACCGTGCCTCGAGTTCAAGAACTTCACCTTTCAAAGCCTCAATCCTCCGCTGCTTCGCCTGGTGCGTACGCGCCAGCTGCACCGCAGCAGCGAGTGCCGCATCAAACTCCAGAAACGCATTGATTGGCGGTGGCGGTGGTGGCTTAGTTTGTGGGGGAGAAAGCGACTGGAACAGTAATTGCGACAACCCTTGCAGATCGTTGAGGGGGTTCAGCAGAATGTTGGTCATTGACGACGGAACTAGCTGCATTTGGGCCTGCTGCATAGAGCGCGCCGTTGACCGCGAGGGACCAGGGTTTGAGCTAGAGCCATATGTTGTCGTCGACGCCTGCGACTGCGATGGAAACTGCGATTGGGACTGGGACAGTGGTTGGGACATCAACGCGACGAGCAGGCAGAGGCAAGCTTGAAGGTATCATGCCGCACGTGACGTGCGAAGTTAACGGCAGGCCCGGGCCGCCTTCAGCACAGGCATGTTGTCTTCATCGTTCATACCACCCCAGAAGGATCTTTCTAGCAGACGTCCGCCATTGCTCAAAAATGCCTTGAACAAAGGCTGACTATAAAATTTCTTCAATAGGCATTCCGAGCCACTGCATGCGCTGCGGTCATTGGTTTCCTGACCACCTATCTAATTCAATGTGTAAGTACAATGTTGTCACTGTCGTTGGCTGACTACATTGATGGTCATAGTTGAGGCACTAAACCTGTGATACGCGGCCATGCCAAAGAAATGAGGAGGTCTATCGATCTTCCGTGCAACAGCCGTAACACCGCATCCGACACGGTACCATATAAGAGTATCGGTCGCGTTCGGGCAGCGTGAAACGCCTTCCTCGTTCCTTCTTCGCTCCCTGTCGACGCCATGTCAGACTATGCTTCCTTCAAACAGGCCTTCAAGGGCGACCTACTTACCCCTGAACACCCAGAGTACGAGAAATCCCTCGAGCGATGGGCTGCTAACTCGCAGCGTCGCGCTGCAGTCGTAGCTTTCGTGAAGGACGCTGACGATATCAGCTTGGCACTCAAATACGCAAGAGAACACAAGCTTCCGATAGCGGTCAAGGGAGGAGGACACAACCCGGCAGGGTCATCCTCTGTCGAGGGCGGGCTTGTAATCGATCTATCAAAGTACCGGAATGGAGCAAGAATCGATGCAGAGAAGAAGCTCGCATACATCGGTGGAGGTGCTCTTTGGGAGACCGTAGACAAGGCCGCTATTGTACACGGCCTCGCGACCGCTGGAGGAACTGTCAACCACGTAAGTCCTCATCTTTGTCATTCCTGACGACTGACCTCAATTTATTTAGACCGGCGTTGGCGGGTACGCTCAAGATTCGTATCAAAGACAGTATTCGGGGTCACTCATTTCTTGTATCTTTCAAGGCTCACACTCGGTGGAGGCTATGGATTTTTGTCCGGAGAACACGGTCTTGTCATCGATAATCTCGTGCAGGTTCGCCTCTAAACCCTCCCAGGACAAGTGCGCGGTTCTCACCAAACATCTAGGCAACCGTCGTCGCGGCAGACGGCACAGTCTACGTCGCAAGTGCTACCGAGAACCCCGACCTCTTCTGGGCCATCCGCGGTGGAGGCTCAAACTTCGGTGTTGTCTCCGAGTTCGTGCTTAAGCTGCATCCGCAGCGGCGGACCGTGTTTGCGGGACTGCTTGTTTACCCCGCTTCCGCGCTGGACCAATTGATGCCTCTTCTGGCCGAGAAGTACAGGAAGGGTCTGAAGGCGAAAGAGACATTTTTACAAGTGATCACCCTCGGTCCTGATCGCAATGTAAGGCTCGCCGCTGTCGTGTTCTACTACCGCGTCTGACCTGTGCCCGCAACGAACAGCCTTGCGTCGTATTTATAGTGTTTTGGAATGGCTCGGAAGAAGAAGGGAAAGCGAATTATAAGCCTTTTCTTGACCTAAGTATGTGTCTTCCGTCATTCGATTGCACCAGGTTGCTGACCTTGTCGCAGACCCGATCGTCAACACTTGTGGCGAGATTCCATTCGAGCGCCTCAATTCTCTTCAGGTAAGACCAGCTTGTGTACGTTATTTGTCTCTGATATAACGCAACTTTTGTAGAACGACAAAGTTCCGCACGGCAGGAACTACTACTTGAAGCCGATCTACCAGCCGGGTCCTGACATGGAAGTCGCGAAGAAAATCTCCCAGCGTATCGTCGAGTTGGCATCCGCACACAGCGACGTTATCGAGGAGATTGCATTTATGTATGAATTCTGGCCCCTCGACAAAATATGCAGCGTACCGGAAGGCGAAACCGCCTTCCAGCGCATCCGCAGGCTGAGCGGTGTTACCCAGATCGTATTCAAGGAGAACACCGAGGAGCAGCTCAAGATCACAAGGATGGTCGCGCAAGAGCTGGTTGACATCACGCATACCTTGAAGGACAACCTACCAGAGGATCAGAACACCGGATATGCAAATTACAGTAAGCGCTGTCTGGCAAATTCTGGATCGGATGATTCTGATGTATCGAGAGTCAGATAGCGACCAAGTTAGCTTGTTGGCGACAAACGAGGTGACGCCCACCAGCAAATCCGAGGCGCTGTTTGGCGGCAATCTTCAGCGGCTGGCAGAACTGAAGCGGAAGTATGATCCTGAGATGGTGTTTTCGAAATGGTTCACCATCTCGCCGGCCGTTGCTCCATGACACGTGAAGTTGAGTCAATATAGCTGCGATACGTTTTATAGAAAGGGTAGAGCTGCACTAGAATAGCACTCACGCGTCGATAATATTGTACTCGTCATGACATACTTCATTCTAAACACACATTTACTTCTAAGTACTATATATGTGTCTCCAGTTCAAGCACTCCACCTTTTGAGAACCCGTGTCGATCCTTGAGGGGATTTAGCAGGGCAATTAATCGGTCATCGACAGCGGGGTCTAGCGGCGCACTATCAAACGCGAACTAAACTTCGAAGTAAAACCATCCGTCGTCATCGTCGTCGATTCCTGTGTCTGCGACGGAAACTTCGACAACTTAGACTGGAACACTAGTCGGAAATCCATCAACACGACGAGCAGAGGCAAGGTCATTTCGCCGCACGTGATGCGCAATCAATATTGAGTCGGCAAAGTCCTCAGCGTCTCGAACTTCTGTTGTCTTCATCTCCGTTCATACTCACGACTCTTTCGAACGTTCCATCACACTAGAATGATTTATCGACTCAATGGCAGATGTCATCTGTCATTGCGCAGAGGTGCACTGAACAAAGGTTGACTCCAACTCTTCTTCATTAGGCGTTCCGGGCGGCTGCGCGCTGCGGTTCTCGCCCGATTTCCTGGCGACGTATCTGATTCAATGTGTGAGTACAATTCACCAAGTTGAGTTGACTAACTTCGCATCCGATATGATGTCGTATAAGAGTATCGGCCACTTTGGACAGCGCGAAACATCTCCTACCCTCACCTCCTGCCAGCGCTATGTCAGACTTCGCCGCCTTCAAACAAGCCTTCAAAGGCGACCTCCTTACCCCTGAGCACCCTGAATATGAGAAAGCTCTCGAGCGATGGGCTGCTAACTCGCAGCGTCGTGCTGCGATTGTGGCTTTCGTGAAGGACACTGACGATATCAGCTTGGCACTCAAATACGCGAGGGAGCACAACCTTCCCGTAGCTGTCAAGGGAGGAGGACACAACCCGGCGGGGTCATCTTCCGTCGAGGGTGGGCTCGTCATTGATCAATCAAAATACCGAAGCGCTGCGAGAATCGATGCGAAGAAGCTTGCGTACATCGGTGGAGGTGCCCTGTGGGAGGCTGTGGATAAGGCTGCCATTGCACACGGTCTCGCGACTACTGGAGGAACTGTCAACCATGTAAGCATTGCCCCTAGTACTCCCTTCTGATCTGACGACTGAGCTCGATCTACCTAGACCGGCGTTGGCGGGTGAGCCTAAAACATATATGAAGCTGGATGACCAGGTTTATCAACTATTTATATTTTTCCAGGCTTACGCTTGGTGGAGGCTACGGGTTTTTGGCTGGAGAACACGGTCTTGTTATTGATAATCTCGTGCAGGTTTGCCCGGATATCTCTCGACACGAGCATGTGGATCTTACCTATCCCATCTAGGCCACCGTTGTCACTGCGGATGGTAAAGTTCACGTTGCAAGTACCACTGAGAACCCTGATCTCTTTTGGGCTATCCGTGGTGGAGGCTCCAACTTCGGTGTCGTCGCCGAGTTCGTGCTGAAGCTGCATCCGCAGCGGCGGACCGTTTTCGCGGGGTTGCTCATTTACCCCGCTTCCGCTCTGGACCAATTGATGCCTCTTATAGTAGAGAAGTACAAGAAGGGTCTGAAGGCTAAGGAGACGTTCTTGCAAGTGATCACCCGCGGCCCTGATCAAAGCGTGAGGCCCACAGTCGTCATAGATCACCGCCCTCACTGACTCGCATCTAATAGCCTTGCGTCGTATTTGTAGTGTTTTGGAACGGCTCCGAAGAAGAAGGACGAGCACATTACAAGCCGTTCCTCGACCTGAGTATATGCCATCTATCGAGCGAGTAGGCAAGGTCGCTGACCTTTTTGTAGACCCGATTGTCAACACTTGCGGCGAAATCCCATTCGAGCGCCTTAATTCTCTTCAGGTGAGAACAGCTTATACGCATCCTCCGCCTCTTGTATAATTCCTTTTGTAGAACGACAAAGTCCCTCACGGCAAGAACTACTACTTGAAGCCGATTTACCAGCCGGGCCCTGACGTTGACATCGCGAAAAAGATTTCCCAGCGCATCGTCGAGTTGACATCTGCGCACAGTGATGTCATCGAGGAGATCTCATTCATCTACGAGTTCTGGCCGCTTGACAAAATCTGCAGCGTACCGCAAGGCGAAACGGCTTTCCAGCGCATCCGCAGGCTGAGCGGAGTCACGCATATCATATTCAAGGAGAATACCGAGGAGCATCTGAAGATCACGAGGATGATTGCGAAAGAACTCATAGACATCACACATACCATGAAGGGTAACCTGCCCGAGGACCAGAACACCGGATACGCAAACTACAGTAAGTGTCATCTAGTGCATTTGGATCGGATAGGTCTGACGTACCCAAAACCAGATAGCGACCAAATCAGCTCGTTGGCGACGAACGAGGTGATGCCGACCAGCAAATCCGAAGCGCTGTTTGGCGACAACTTGAAGCGGCTGGCGGAATTGAAGCGGAAGTACGATCCTGAGATGGTATTTTCGAAGTGGTTCTCCATCTCCCCGGCTGTTGCTGCGTGAGGTCTAATGAACACGGGTGCGTCTGGTTTCGAAGAGTGTACGATTGTACCAGGACCCCAGTCCAACATAGAGAAGGGTTGTGTACCGTTGCATGTGCAATGAGAAGAACTTCGACGATGGGCCGCTGCGACAAATGTCCTGATGCTGCAAGTGCCTTCTGATCATGAGAACAGGGCGAAATCCGATAGATGAACAACACGACAGGTTCAAGCGTTTATCACAACGCTGCATCCATCAGGAAACACGGATCCATTTCATTGAACGCTATCGACAGATTGTACCAACCAGGCATGCAGATGCATCCGCATTCACGAGCTGGTGAGCCTTCGTGCTACTAAGGCGTCTACACTGATTGCTATCTATAGTTCCAAGTGCATACAATCATGATGTGCGCGCTCATGCTTTACACTGCAAATAACGGCGACAGCATAAGTGCATACGTACTTATGGCACGGCAATTTGCACCACATGCAGCTCCGCCTATCCGTATACGGCTGATTATCACTTTGACTCACTGGAAAATCCTTGATACATATAGCGCGCGGCGTGCATGCTCGCCTCGCCAACCAATCCTCATAATTATTTCTCTGCAGGCCTACATTCGGCATGTGCACTCCCGAAATAGTTCCGGTCGCTTTTACAACTCGTCAATTGGGACTCTTTCTCCGCAAGATGGTCTCCTAAGATGTAAGCACGGTCTAACTGATATATCTATATGCCGAGATATTGTCTGACAAAGATCAAGTCGTCCTAGTAAGCCATTATCATGACGCTTTACGCTGTGTATATCCTCATGCACTGGAAGGGAGAATCCCGGTGTCGGATTTACTCGAATACTCGGCAAGTAAACACATCTGCGATCTTTCTAGGCCGGTGGGAGAAGAGCTCGTGTAAGCGGGGCGCTGTGGGCGCCCAGCGCAATCTGAAACTCCGGTCTTTCAACAAAAACGCTGTGCTCCTGCAGGCGAAGTGTCCCGAGGAACGTCACTTCTGGTAAGAGGAATATCGTCTCCAGTGGGTAGCATGGAATTGATGAATATACTTCATCGACCAGATAGCGTTTAAATTGACCCGTTTCTTGTCAACAAGGTGATCCAAGTCCTCCAGACGCTTGCTAATCACAACGGAAGCATGGCCCTGATGTGGAAACGAACCACAGGTACGCTGTTGCGCCCGTCACTGCCCCCCGAGTGCGTACTCAGAATTGCTTTGCTGGTGACAAATTTCTCCCATACTTTTGGTCCTCTAGCTCTCGGGGAATCCGAGCTTGCGACGTTGGAGACGACCACAACTACTCCTCCACGCACCGATATGGTACTCGATATCATATACCCGACTCAGCAGACCAACGTGGCCTTTGAACAAGTCGTTGTAATCAATTTACTTCATACACGCTCGAGGAACGAGACTTCGCATCGCAGCCCACCGCCGAATGACATAGCTTTACCAATGCGGGCGCTTGTCTTTCATTTACTTCTGATCGCCATGGCCACGACGGCGGCATGCTCAAGATGTTCTCGATATTCATCAGCATGGCCCTTCTGAACGGTCAATTTTATGCACTCAGCGAATGGCTACTGCGTCTCGAGTACGCAGGGGATTGGTGCGTGCGGTGCGTTTACATATTCCCCGTTATGCAATATTCCCCGTTATGCAATATTCCCCGTTATGCAATGCGAAGCCGATTCTATGCAGTCACCCGGCTAGACCCCCTTTACACATCGATCCTCAGCGCGTTTCGCAGCGATCTGATGAGGACCGAAACCGCCGCCGGGGCGTCTTCCTTGACTTAGGATGCCGAGGTATAAAGGCATCGATAGATTGCCAAGCAGCCCAAGCCTAACTTCCTTCGCCGTTATCCTCACCGCAGACACCACTACGGTATCATGTCGGACCTGTCCTCGTTCAAGCAAACACTCAAGGGCGACGTCGTCACTCCCGAGTCTCCAGACTACGAGAAAGCCATCGCGCGCTGGGCGGCAAACTCCCAGCGCCGGGCCGCGATTGTGGCCTTTGTGAAAGACGCCGACGACGTTGCGGCCGCTCTCAAGTACGCGCGGGAGCACAAGCTTCCTATCGCTGTCAAGGGAGGTGGACACAACCCTGCTGGCGCATCCTCGGTCGAGGGTGGGCTTGTCATTGATTTGTCTAGGTATCTCAACGGGGTGCGGGTCGATGGGGAGAAGAGGCTTGGGTATGTCGGCGGAGGCGCGCTGTGGAAAGACGTAGACGAGACCGCGATCAAGTATGGCCTTGCGGGCGTCGGCGGTACTGTGAACCATGTACGTGACAAAGCAGCAGATTCGTTCTTGAAATATTGATCTATCGTTCCAGACAGGTGTTGGAGGGTACGTCGTAACCTCAGCGGGCTCTATACCTATTTGCGGTTTTGACTAGTGAGACAGACTTACTCTTGGCGGTGGTTTTGGTTACTTGACTGGCGAGCATGGTCTCGCTGCCGACAACCTTGTCCAGGTAAGCTCTCTGAAGATATAATATAACCTTCGCTCACTAGCCATCTATGTCTAGGCAACTGTGATCACCGCCGATGGTTCCATCCTCACTGCGAGCAAAACAGAGAACCCTGACCTTTTTTGGGCTCTTCGCGGAGGAGGCTCCAACTTCGGTGTCGTCACGGAATTCGTCTTCCAGCTGCACCCCCAGCGCAGCACCGTCTTTGCGGGCTCGATTATCTTCCCCGGTTTTGCTGTTGACCAACTTACGCCAATCTTGGTGGAGAAACATAACAAGGGGTTGGACCCCAAGGAGTGTTTCATGCAAGCGCTTTCTGTTGACCCTGCTGGAAACGTGAGTGTCATATATTAAGATGATGATCTAAGGTTGTGGTACTCATGACAGATTTCTGATAGCCCTGCATCGTTTTCGTTGTGTTCTACAACGGCTCTGAAGAAGAGGGCCGTGCCCACTACAAACCTTTCTACGACCTCAGTACGTGCGGAATGACTGTTCACACGGGAAGGTCTTTACTAACTTTCTTGCAGAGCCTGTGGTTGATACATGTCGTGAAATTCCCTATGAGACCGTGAACAGTATCCAGGTCGGTGCCTATGTGCGGTACCAGACGACACCATTATATACTAACGCAGTCCATAGAATGCCAACGTCAATCACGGCAGGAACTACTACATGAAGCCCGCCTACATCATCCGCCCGGACCTCAACGTTACGAAGCAGCTCCTCGAACGTATCCCCAAGCTTGCAGCCGCGCACAAGGACGCTATCGAGGAGTTGGCCTTTATCATCGAGTTCTTGCCCCTGAAAAAGGTGTGCAGTGTGCCGGCTGGCGAGACGGCCTTCATCCGCGATCCCCGGCAGAGTGGTGTCGCGAATATCGTGTTCCGCGAGAACACACCAGAGCACCTGAAGCTTACCAGGCAGATCGCGAACGAGCTGATCGCAATTACGCAAACGCTGCCTGAGCACGCAGCAAAGGGGAGCGGCACCGGCTACGGGAACTACAGTGCGCCCCATACCAACATGCGTTCCGCTTGTTCTTTGCCTAACATTCTCGACATTTCTGTAGACAGTGATCAGTCTGACCCCACTGCGATCAAGGACGCGCCAGAGGCGAACCATGCGCAGGCGTTGTTCGGTGCCAACTATCCAAGACTAGCGGAGCTGAAGAAAAGGTACGACCCGGACATGGTGTTCTCCAAGTGGTTCACCATTGCGCCCGCTGCAAAATAAATAGACGACTTTGGTCATGCATTGTATTTGTACTTCCATTCCATTGTCGAACTTGTAATCTGAAGCTACTGCTCTCTCTTGACACACCAACTGCCTAAGGGAAAAGTTGCGTCGTGTGCGGCTCGAAGCCAGGACAATCGGAGACGCGTGACTAGTACGCGTCGACGTCGCGTCCTCGCCTGCGGCTTCGTCGTGTTTTACTGGCGAGCGTACAAAAGGCACTCATAAAATGCATTATCTCGTGATATAATAAGCCGAGCATTACCGCAGATTGGACCCAAGACTAAGAAAGAGTTGCTTGGAACAACGAATACTGTCAGATAATTTATGACACCCGCGTGACCACGTAGTGTCGGGGGTCCGGCCCTAGCGCGGCAATGTAGCAGGACCGGCGTCTAACATATAGCAGCCTGCTACGACCGACACTAACATCTGCAGCCAGTGTTTACTTGTGCTCAGACACGAGCATTCTCCGCGATGTCCAACGTGGACCCATATAACAACCGCGAGAACGCCGACGTGTGGAAGGACGAATGGGAGAGTGTGCAGTGCGTGACTTTCTGCTTCGGACTTGGGTTGGGTTGCGGGGCACTGTTCCTCGCGCCCGGCATTCCGGTGATCGCTGTTCGCTGAGCTATGATATAGTGAATCTCCCCCACCAACGGCCGATAACTTCGAGGATACGCCACTCCGACGCGACGAACGCGGGGCCCCCGCACCACAATCGCAGCTCGCAGCGGAGGAGTACGAGCTCTCGGACGATGTCGACAGCTGGGCGCGCAAGAGCGCGCGCGTGCGCCCGAAGTACCGCGACGGGATGACGATCAACTGGTGGCACGAGGACGCGGCGGAGCGCGAGCGGTGGAAGGAGCTGCTTGCGCAGGAGGGGCTGCGGGGCATGGTCGGGCCGCTGCTGGAGGCGGCGAAGATGTGGCTGGTGATTATTGTCACGGGGATTGGCTTGGGCACGGCGGGCGGGTGGTTGGACGTATTGGTGAAATGGTGCGCACTATCGTTGTGTCACGGTTCTGTGTTCGTTGGTAACTAATTGTACAGGCTGGGAGACATTCGCGAGGGACGGTGCAGCTATGGGTTCTTCTACAATTCTGTCGCGTGCTGCAGTGGACTGGACCGTGCGTACCGGTGATCTTGCTCATTATGTGTCTGCTGTGCTCACCACTGACTCGTCGTCTAGCCGGTGAGGTGTGTAATGAATGGCAATCTTGGAGTACGTACCTGGGTGTCCGGTCAATCTTGGGCGAGTCTTTGCTACAATCTCTCGTCTATATCGCATTATCGGTACGGAGTCTCTTCTACATTCTGAGCGTTAGATGCCGAAGTCGTGTCGTAGGTGGCATTCGCGGCCAGTGCTGCGTTACTTGTCGTGACATACGCGCCTTAGTGAGCCCTACTGTCTACTTCCACAACGTTGTCGGGTCTAATCGAACGCTTCAGTGCCTTTCATACCGGAAGTGAGTGTCTTCCATATCCCGCTCCTTATGCTCACTCACTTACAATGACCATTACTGAGTCCCCGAAATAAAAGCAGTGCGTAACTCTACCTACATCTCCATAAAATAACAGAAGTAAACTTCCGACAGATCCTCGGAGGCTATGTTTTCGACTCATTCCTCAGCGCATGGACGCTCCTCATAAAGGCCCTCGGCCTTGCACTGGCAGTCGCTTCCGGTCTTTCTCTCGGGAAAGAGGTGCGCCTTATCAGTATCAAGTATCACCCAAAGACACAGAATTTACAGTTGGTTTGGCTCATCTAGGGTCCCTTAGTACATATTGCATGTAGCTTGGCGTATCTACTTTCCAGGCTATTCGTGCAATTTCGACAGAATGAAGGTGATGTATTGTGATGATACTGACAGCATCTGAAAACTCAACGATATATATTCTAAAGCTCATAAACGAAAACTCCTAGCTGCAGCTGCAGCGGCCGGCGTCTCTGTGGCTTTCGGAAGCCCTCTTGGAGGCGTACTCTTCGGACTCGAGGGTGATTACCATCCCATTCTGTCGTCCTCAGTTAGAAACTCAATACCACTGGGCAGAGCTGGACACCTTTGCGCATGAATCGGACGTGATGTGGCGAGGTTTCGTGACCTCTGTCATCGCGGCAGTGGCATTGCAATACGTTGATCCGTTTGGCACGTCTAAGCTGGTTCTATTCCAGGTACGCATGTCTCACTGAGATACCTGGGTGCGCTTGCGTATAGTCGATTTCCAGGTCAAGAATAATGGAGGCGATACCTGGCGTGCATTTGAGCTGGTAAGAACATCGTGTACGGGTACCTTTATTGCGTTGCTCATATTTTCTAGATCCCGTGGCTCGGTCTCGCCGTCATTGGAGTAAGCATTGCTAACCATCTTCAAGAAAATGCTGTTGACGCTCAGTACAGGGCATCCTCGGAAGTCTGCTCATCAAGCTGAACGTTGCGGCTGCGGTATATCGGCGCAACAGTGCCTTGCACGATTGGCCTATTCTCGAGGTTGTCGGTGTTACAGCAATCACTGCGGCCATCAGCTACCTCGTCTGTACTCATTCACTGCTCCCACTGGCAGGGATTGACAAAAGCATTCTAGGTTGTGTTCTTGAGAGTCCAGTCGTCCGAGCTGGTGGCGAACCTCTTCCAGGACTGCGACCCGGCGCGTGGCGATTTTCACGGGCTGTGCAAGTGCGTCGACTTTCCTCTAGTAGGGATATTCAGTGGCACTTACCATTCTTTCTGGTAGTGCGTCTGCCATATGGGAGAACGTTTTCCTGCTCGTGTTGACAGCGATTGCCAAGGTTGGCTTGACGGCGTGGACGTTCGGCATGATGGTATGCATCTTATGATTCGCACATACTCTCTTTTCAACGATGTCCGTAGGTTCCTGCGGGCATCTTCTTGCCTACGATTGCTATCGGCGCGTCGCTCGGCCGCGCCGCCGGTATTCTCACGTACGTCTGAAGTCCTCTATCCTAGCACACTTTTGTTGAGATTCATGGTTGGACAGGCAAGCTCTGCACAAGGCGTACCCTAAAGCATGGATATTTTCTGCGTGCCCGCCGGATCCGTCTGTCCGCTGCATCTCGCCGGGTTTCTACGCTGTGATTGGCGCGTCTGCTATGCTGGGAGGCGTAACACGGATGACAAGTATGCGTCGGTCTGCTCTCATTCTTTGATGATTCGCTAAGAGTTTGATCCTATAGTATCACTTGTGGTCATTTTGTTCGAGGTAATTCCCAACATTAATTCATTCCAATTTCACTTTCAATGACCGCTCATCGTTCACAGCTGACTGGCGCGCTCTCCCACGTACTACCCATCATGATCTCCGTCATGGTAGCAAAATGGGTGGGCGACGCTTTCGGCAAGGAGGGTATCTACGCAGCATGGATTGCGATGCGGCGCTATCCTTGGCTTGCGCCAGTCGAGTACCGCGACAATGGGGAAGTTGCGGCGCAGTATATGGTGCATGAGCGCAATTTGGTCGCGTTGGATAGCGGAAAGATCACGGTCGGCGAGCTTGGTGAGCATTCTTCAGGGAGCGGGTGGAGGCAGGCTAATTTTATTCGTATGTAGGGAGGTTGCTGGAAACGTGGGATTATCTCGGATTCCCGGTAGTGGGAGAAGGCAAATTGCTCGGGTATGCAGCGAAGGACCAGCTGTCGACTGCTGTTGGTACGTTTTATTCTTCCCTTCCGCCAAGAGCTTGGCTCATGGGAAGTGGTAGCACCTTTGTTGGCCCAGGTCGGCGCGATGGATCGAATATGTGTTTTCACGAAGCGACAATCGACACCGACCGCGGACGCGGTGGACCTGTCATATGTGCTCGAAGACGTCCTGCAGCTGAGGAAGGAGGTGCCACTCGAGCTCGTTGTGAACATGTTCCGCAAACTCGTACGTTCGCTTCCGCTGCTCGGTCGTTGTTCGCGGAATTCTCACATGCATTCAATTATGCTTTACACTTACAGAACCTGCGACATATATTGTTCACGGAGGCTGGGAAGTTGACTGGTATGATTACGAAAAGCGACATCGTCGCATTCACGACGTCGCATTTTCCGCATACGGCTGCGTTGGCAGAGAGGCCACCGAGTTGACCGCACACCGATATATATTATATTTATTTGGATCACCACTTCGCACAGGTAGAATACGGTTTCTGAATCTAGTAGAAGAATACCTTATGCGTGCTTTGCAACGATGTAGAGATGATGAAAGGAAGCCAGCGTGAGGAGGCGGAAACGAGTCAGGCATTTGACGCCACTGCGTGCAAGCGGCAAACGGCGGGAGCGTTGCCACGCTAACCCGTCCGCCACGATCGCCCAAGCCCAAGCACTCAGCCAGCCTCACACCAGCGCCCACACCCACCTACCCACCCATCACAGGCATCACCGCACCAGACACAACCCGCACACCCGCACAGCGCCGCGCACCGCACCGCACTCAGCACATCGCGCACGATGCCCGCCGACGACGACGTCTTCAGCGGCGGCAGCGGCGCGAGCGGCTCGCACTTCCTCGCGCCCGCCAACGCGCCCCCGCCGCGCAGATCGCCCTCGCGCCAGAGCCTGAGCATGAGCCGGCACCGCTCGACCGCGAGCCTGCGCGGGGCGCCGGGGCTCGCCCTCGTGCAGGGCATGGACGACGACGGCGCGAGCGGGCGCCACTCGCTCGCGCACGAGCTCGCGGTGGCGCTGCTGCCCGAGCCGAGCGCGGGCTCGAAGCTGCTCGCGGAGGAGTTTGGGATTGAGTACGACGAGGGCGCGGAGGGGATCGACGGGGAGGGCGGGGGGCCGGCGCCGGGCGGGGAGGATGGCGCGCATGAACACGGACACGAACAGGACCATGCGTTGGGATTGGGAGGAGGAGGAGAGCTTGGCGCGGGGCCGTCGTTCGCGGACGAGCTTGCGGGAGGCGCGACGCTGCTTGCGCCGCCGGGAGATGCTGAGCTCGGGTTGGGAAGCCCGGCAGCGTCGCCGCGGAAGCGGCCCGAGGTGGATGCGATGGCGGTGCTCGCGCAGGATCTGGAGAGCACGGAGAAGTTCTTGACGCACTTGCGGCGGCTGGATGCGGACGCGGGGGGCGGGGCGGGGGGCGGGCAGCCCGCGCTGGAGAAGATGGCGTCGGACGTGATCCGGAAGATCGAGGAGACGGCGCGGGACCGCGAGGGCCAGGTGCGCGAGCTGCTTGAGTACGAGCGCGAGTTCCGGAAGATCGCGGGCGAGGTCGGCGGCGGGGATGCGCTGGCGGCGCTCGACGCGCTCGATGGCATGGACGACCCCGAGGACAGCGCGCCTGCGCCTACGAACGGTGACGCGAATGCACACGCGCCGCGGCTGGAGCGGCGACGCACACTAGATCAGGTCGTAGAGGATGCCTCATTCGCGTCGTCAAATGACTGGGAGGTCGATCCCGACCGACACATGGACGACGATGAAGACGAGTACGGCGACACGGACGCGGAGACGCCGTCGCCGACGAAGGACGCATTCGCTCTGCCACCGCCACCACCCATCACGGGCCCCATGACACCAGCCAAAACGATCCCGCAACTGGCACACCTACGCACATACACGACGTCGCTCGTCGCGTCGCTGACGGTCATCTCGGAGCAGGCGCAGGTAAACGGCGCGGCGACGACAGAGGCAGGGCGAAAGATTCGCGCACTGAAGAACAAGCTCGGTGGCTGGCGCACGGACTGGGACAGCGCGGAGCGCAGCCGGGTCAAGATCGAGCGATGGGAGGCAGGCATGCCCGACAGCGATGGCGCCGGTGTCGCCTCGACGCCGACAAAGGGCGCGCGGCGGGTGGACGGCCGGAAGCTCGTCGAGGAGCACCTGCGCGCGTTCGAGAGCGCGCTCGCGGAGGCGAACGTCAAGACGCAGGCGATCATGGCGGCGTCGTAGAGCGCGGCGTGCAGTATACCCCCGTCGACCCTGTTTTCGCTGCTTCTGTTGGATATATCTGCAATCTGCCGTCTGGTCTCGTCGTGCCGTTCATCTTAGATGTTCTTATTTACAGTACCATTTTTTTCCCGCCAATGTATCCCCCTAGTTAGTGAGTGCCTGGTCCGCATGTGTACCACGATTCCATACCTACATACACAATACATACCTCTGACGTTCGCATTCACAGCCTCGGACGACTTATCCGGGTGCGCTATCTACAAAGGCGATTCTAGCAGGCCACTGCAACCTTCATGAGACGCGTAAGTAGCGGAAGTCTCGACATGGTGGGAACACATAGGACTGTACAGTAGGCCTTTACAGTTAACAGCAGACCTACATACTGAGTGAGGTCCGCCACTATCCAGATCCTTTATAGCAACTGGAAGTGAGTGCTTCAGTACTGTTTATTCATGCCAGCCTTGGTATGTCTAGGTCTGCGGCTTACAGTACCCATGGCCTCCGCGCAGGCTTTGTTACATGGAAGCCGCAGAGCTCGAAGTCGAAAATTACTGTTCGATGAGGGACATCCGCCTTGCATGACAAGGCCAGTAGGTCGTCCGCAAGATGTTGCCCATGCAACAAAGACTGGCAGTGCAAATTCAAACATGTGGTATTTCTCAGCTTCCACCTCAGACAGAAGCTTCGCGAAAGAGTCCACAGGTTGTCGTTCGTTTTCTGAACCTAGGGGGGAGAGGCATGTCAGAATGCATATTGACAACCAGACGCTCACCGGCTATATCCGACCCTCGCGCCAGGCCCACCGCAGGCAACTCTGTTTCCAAGAATCCGAGTTTCCAAGCACAGATGCACGATCGATACGCACGTAGATAACAAGTAGCGCTACAAGCAAGTTCCCCGTCCCTCCCACGCCCCTCTGCTAGCGTCTCCCTGTCGTACACTTCGCGCCCCCGCCTGCCTGCCAGCCCCCGCGGACAGCCCTGGTGTTCGCCTACCTGCGTCAAAGGCCGACGGTCGGTCGATCATGAGAGTGACGTGCGCCCGTTGTTGCGGGACTTGTCCTGCGTCTCGACATGCTGCAGGGATGCTAGAATGGGTGTCAGATGGCAGATCGATGCAAGAGCGGGAGGGACGCGCCATTGTTGGATTTGTACTCCATGATGGTCTGTGGCGGGAGGCTCAGGACACGCCGGATCGTCTCCCTGATCGCTGACGGTGAGCGGCAGCAAGCGAAACGAATAATACGAGGAAGACGCACTTTATTCGCTCGCGCACCTTCATGTCCGCCTCGACGCGATTCCATATGCTCACAATGTCCTCATTCTGCCTCACGCTAATCGTGCACCCACAGATCTCAGGCCACTCCTCGCCCGGCGGCGCGGGCTCCCTGCCCTCCTTCGCGCGCGGGCCGCTGCGCCAGCTCTCCGCGTCGTCCGCCTTGCCGGTCGCGTCGTCGGGCGACGCGCCGCACTCGGCGAACATGTCGCCGACGATGGCGAGCACGAGGTCCTCCCAGATGCGGTCCGCAACGCCCTTGCGCAGGCGGATGATCCACTTGCCGCCGGTGAGGTTCAGCGGGTCCTCCCAGACGGGGCGGCGCACGCCCGAGTGGAAGAGCAGGTAGTCGGTCGTCGGGAGGAGGGCGGAGGGCGGGTGGAGGTGCGTCCAGAGGGACCAGAACGACTCGACCTGGATTGGATTGGGTGCGCGGACGCGTTAGCGGGTGCGGGAGGAGAAAGGGAGGGGACGGCACGCGGCACGCACGGAGGCGAAGGACGAGATCTTTTTGATGCCCTCCTCGTAGTTCACGTTTTTGTTGCCCGGCGCGCGCTGCTGCCGGAACCAGAATACCCAGCTGTGACGGGTCAGCGCGCGCACGTCCGGGGCGGGAGAGGCGGGTGTACGTACGTGTTGCGGAGGGGGTGGACGGAAGGCGCGCCGCCGGGCGCGGCAGACGCGGGTCGGTCCTTCGCGGAGGCGCGCTCGTCGCCGCTGAGAGACGTGGAGAAGTGCTTCGAGGGGATGCGCGGACGTGAGGCCATCGAGGGCGTGGTGGAGGTTGTGGTCGCGGTGGTAGTAGTGGTCGTGGTAGAGGCGGAGTCTTTGTTTGCAAGGAAGCGGGATTGGGGTGCGGAGTGGTTTGAAAAGTAGCCGGCCATGTGGCGTGGGTGCAGGCGATATAGTAGGGTGGAAAGCAGGAATAAAGGATAAGTTATGTGAAGAGGATATAGCTGCAGGAGGACAGGACAATTGTAAAGCAGAAGGAAAGCAGAAAGACTTCAAGTAAACAGCCTCGGTGAGAACTTCTCGGCCATCCCCGGCCCGCCGCCTGCCTCGCCGTCGTCCGCAGCGCCGCGCATCCTTCTTCAAGTTCATCGCGTGCGTCTCCGTCCCTTCTCCTTCAACTGTCCACTCTTTCCCCTTTCCTGTTCTCGATTTCTATTCTTTCTGTGCATGAGCACGCCATGAAGCTCATGCTTCGCCAAGAATGGCGCCGACCTTATCCCCTCGCCTCTTTCCTTGGCTTTCTTGATCTCAAAACAGGTGTCACCATCGCTCTGCTTTTCGCCGTACGCACCATGATTACTGCCTATGTTATTTGGCATGATAACTTAGGACATTCATTGTCGTTCTCAGGTCCTGAACAAGGTCGCGGGTGTGTATGGTCTGATTGCCATGTTGGCGGGAGCGGGCAGTTCCGCTGCGCAGCTCAGCCTCTACATCTACTCTGTCCTCGGTCTCGTGGCCCTGGCATGGGGCCTCAAAGCCGTTCAGGAGGTGCGTACTCACATAGTCATCACACCCCTCAGCATCACGCCGAACATGTTCCACACGCGCAGGAGGACCCGAAACGCACGCTCTACTTCGCACACGCCTTCTTCGCCGACCACATTCTCAACACCGCGTGGACCGTCTTCTTCGCCGTCGACTGGTGGGTCTACACCCCGCACGACGGCCGCCGCGTCGCCAACTCGCCCGCGCAACAAGCTCTCATCGAGGCCTACCTCGGCAAGCCCCCGACCTACACAGACGCCGAGCGTGTCGCCGCCGCCGAGGGCATCTGGCACCGCGAGAAGGGGCAGGCGCTGACCATCATCATCCTCGGCTGGCTCGTCAAGGTCCGTCCTGTCATCCCCGCCCCTCCCTCCCGCTCCGAACACTGACAAACTGACCATCACGCACATCGCATAACGTAACGCGACCCTTAGTTCTACTTCGCCGCGCTGCTCTACTCGTACGCGCACCACCTCCGGCGCAACACCTACCGCTCGCTGCCGCTCTCGCGCCCGGGCGCGCCACTCCCCTCGGGCGCGGCGTACACGCCCATCGCGCCCGACGCGGACGCGGACCTCGACGACGCGCCGTACTCGCCGTCCGCGCCGGTCCTCCCGCTGCACGGCTCCGGCGTGCAGTACGCCAAGGCGCGCACCGCGTCCGCGGGCTCGTTTGCCGATTTCGTCAGCGCGCCGATCGGCCCCCCGCCCCGCCGCCAGCGGCGCCAGCGCCAGCGCGGCAGCCTGCTCAGCGGGAAGGCGCTCGTGGGCGCGGAGGACGTCGGCACGGGCACCGAGTCGGGCATCGACGAGCGCAGCGCGGGCGGCGCGAGTGCGAGTGGAAGCGGCAGTGGGAGCGGGAGCGGCAGTGGCAGTGCGGGCAGCGAGGATGAGGTGCTGTTTGACGAGGAGGCGGAGGCGGGCGGGCCGAGCCCCGAGAAGGAGATGGAGAAGGTCGCGGAGGTGGGCGCGGATGGCGGGGTGGGCACCGCGCGGGGCACTGGCAAGGCGGGGGGCGTGAGCAGGCGCGGCTAGACGTGCTGCTGGACTCTGGGCAGTACTACGGGGTGCGGTGGTGGTGATGGTGGTGGTGGTGTATCTAATGGAGTGATGGTGGCGATTCAACAGTTTTCCGGCTCATCGACATCCTGCGTGCCAGTGCTCTCGCCTCTCGCCTCTGGACTCGTCCAAGCTCCTTTGTCCATGCCGTAAGTAACGTAAGTGCCGTAAGGAGGAGTTGTTAACGTTAACCTCGGGCCTTGCGCGCGGCACAGCATCTCTGCTTAGGCTCGCGCGACTCGGATAAGGAAGGGTATGACGGCGGTTTTCTACCGCTAGCGTGCCCCCGATCAAGAAGCTGCACAAGCGACGTCGCACTCTATAGACTGCGCCAGATCTTCGCTGCATGGTGAAGCTGAAACGGATTCTAGGTACGTACATACTTGCGCGACTTACCCGACGTGTCCGTTATGGCCTGTACGGGACCTGGTGTCGTCCAGGGTTCTCGCCGCTGGCCGCTCACTAGCACATTCTCGTAAACGTTGAGTCGCGTTTGCTACCTGATCTGTCAGGGTATCACTTCCCTGCTGGGCCTTGAACAACCCCAAATGCCCGCCCTTAAAAAAATACAGGTCACGCAAGGAACAGGGACAGGAAGAATGCAGGGACTAGATTGTATGCGAGAGCATCGAGAGCTTCCACGACATGCGCATGATAGGTGTAGAGTGCAGAGCGTAAGTGTAGGATGAGGGCCATAAGTAGGGTGTGGACGTGGGGATGGGGGGATAGATACATAGCACAGATGTACACTGCGATACACATAAGACATAATCAGAGCAGAAAATGCAGAGAGAAACGAGGACGTGTGGAAGAAATTAGGTAGTGCCGTCGCGTGGGTGGTGGGGATCTGGATGCACTGGGTAGTTCGTGAGCGGTGAAAGAACCACGGGATGGGAGGGAGGGATGCAGGGGTGAGCGAGAGCCGAGCGGTGCTAATGGTGTCTAGTAGTATAACGTATAACCGTGTCGAGTATCGGTCTCCATGTGAGTAGTGAGTATACCTGGCTGAATAGGGATGGGGATAGGTGCGTCTAGTGTCGCGTGCGTAGCCTCCAGCACATACATAGCTTCCGTCTTGTCCAGAGCCGTATTCGTCCGTAACTGATCCTCGAAAGTTGCTGTTGAAAGCCATAAATACTTCACTTGCTTTTAGTCTGCGCTGCAGCGCTATGCAGCCTTCTCAGCATCTACCCCGCCGACTGGCGGGGCCTTTCCGTCGTCCTGCCCGCGGCCGCTAACCACAGCTGTCGTCTCGCTCGCGATGGGCGTGTCAGCCATCGACGCCTCCTGTCGTCGCCTTGCGCGGCGCTTCGCGATGGGGTTGAGGATGAGCGCCGCAAGGATGACAAGGCCGTCCATCAGCTGCCGGAGGAACACAGAACATGGCGTCAATATCGGGAGATAAAGTAGCACAGTGGACGAGTGGAGTAAAGATGAAGGGGATAGTGCTCACAATGACGAGGGAATATGTGACGGCGGCGATGACGTCGAACTTCTCCTTGAAGACGAGCGAGAGGTCGGAGAAGACACCGCCGAGGAGGTCGATGGACATGAAGGTGATCGAGATGCCCACGACGGCGCGGTGCTTGTAGATCTCGTAGTATTGAGGTCTAAAATACGCCAAAGAAAGAGAATGTTAGAGTAAGGTCGAGAGAAGGATAGAATATTTATCGAGGGGTGCTCAAGAGCTTGGCGACTATGCGAGGGATTGCGCGAGCCGTAAGGTTATGTGCAGTAGCTACGGGCTGGCTGGGAAAGAGGTCGTGTGGCAGCACGGTCGGAAGAGGCGAGTACTTACAGCAGCGCGAGCGCAATCATGACCGACGCAAAAATGCCGAAAAATTGAACACCCCGTTTTCCAGACTCTTCACCGCGGCGGTATGATGGCTGACATTGCAGGTCGTGTGAGCACCGAGTGGCAAGGATTATGACGACGTAAAGACCCACCCGAACTGCGAAAACGAAGCCTGTCTCCAGGGCAGCCATCACGACGTACAGGGAGAAGACCATGATTAGACATTGCCGGAGCGGTCGTTGGTGGTCATAATACATGCACTGCGGGGTGGACGGGTGAGATGGAGGGGATTTGCAATGATAGATTGCATGACATCCTCACCTGGGCCCACGACACCATCGCAAGTGTCCCAAACAGCTGCGGCTGCAGAATGAGCGGGATGTTCAGGTTTTGCACGATAGCGTACGTGCCGAGCGGGACTGCCGACACGGCCCACACGAGTCTGCATTCCGTTCCCAGTGTCAGCGACGCCGATCAAAGCTACGCATGGCGCTGCGGGGCGCACTCACACGAGCCAGTGCGAGAGGCCATCGGTGGATTTCGTGCGCCAGCTCTTCCAGATCTGCGGGACGAGCTGGACTGTCCAGCACACGGTGCCTGCAAAATCACGGAGCAGATAAAGGTGCCCGATCGGCGGTGAGATTTTCTATTTTATTTTTGCCGAGAGAAGCGTGAGAGCCTCGGACGCCCGAGGAATGCGGGGTATCCTGCGGGCGGGGAGACAGGGAAAAAATCGAGACATACCTAGCGTGCCCAACGCATTTTCTGCGGCGCGGTTGACTGGCATTTGGATATGTCGGGTGCCTCGGGTGTCGCAGGAAAGCCCGGGGAGACAAGAAACCAAGAAAACTACGGCAGAGCGAGGAGAAAAGACGCAGCGGCTGGAGAAACAGCGCAGGGCCAGGACTCCATGGGGGTCGGGGCTCGGTGCGGTTATAAGCCGCAGGAGAGAAAAGAGGAAGGAAATAAACTCTCTGCCGGCTCGTTCGACTCATACGCAACATCTACGATCACTCCGACAGGCCGACGGCTCGCGCTGGTGGCAGCGGGCCAAGCTTGCCATACGGGGCACCGGAGCGCCGTTATGGCATGCCGGGCCGGAGCGCGGACCTGGCCGTTAGATCCGCGTCTGCTCCAGCGTGGCGCGTGTGTCACCTCCGCTCTTCTGGCCTCGCCGCCTGCCCCCTTACGTGTGCATGCCGTACAGCACACCCACCAGGACCAACAACGTGAGTTCGCACAACAGCGACGAGCGGAGCGGGGATATATACGCCTGACCGACCGAGCTGCGGTCGCGGGCAGAGCTAGATTACAGGTTACATGGCCCATACGCAGATCCAGGGTGGATGGAATAAAGCACACGGCTACTACACATGGCAGCGGCCTCACTGGCGTAGGTTGTACACCGTTTGGCCATAGTACGCGCCCGTTACTGCGGATGTCACGGTGAGCAGCGCTGGGACAGGACCCTTGGCGAAGCGCGGGGCAGAAGACAGCAGAAGAATCGCCGAGGCGCCTGCGTCGAACGTAGGGTGTGAGCGTGAAACATCGTGCGTCGGCCGATGTCACTCACCAAGCGCGAACTCGAGGCCATTCGCAGTGTGGTTACGAATGCTGTTGGCGCTGTACAGGTAGAGCGCGCCCACACTGTTAGACAGCGTCGGCCGTTAGGATAATAGCGTGCATCGAATATGGGGTTGAGACGCACCCAACACCAGCGACTAGCGAGGGAATTGAGCGCGTCCTGGCGAAGCCCGTGATGCCGCCGACGATGCACAAGGTGCCCATGACATATGCGGGGTATGCAGACTAGTACGACACATGGCGTCAGCATTTCAAACTCGCAAGTCATGCAGCTACGGAATCTGACCACTCACCATGGTGGTTCGATAGCAGTGGGAAGAAGCAAGACGAGATACGTGGAGAGGGTGAGTCGGGTGGTCGTGAGCAAGTGGTAGCCGCAGAAGGCTCGGAAGTTTCACACTGGCTTACTGGCCTGGCTCAACGAAGACCATGGCGCGGCACGTCGGGGCCTCCGCGTCCTCTCGGCACCACAATACATATGGGGGTTTTCACGTGATGCGGGGTAATCAAATCCTGAACGATTAATTGGCCCTAACCCCAGCCTAGGTCTTTTTGCCCTTCATACTTTTCGTCCAGATCTTCATCGCAACATGACAGACGTCTTACCACAGTCAAATGAGGAGTATGGAACGAAGGAGTACTGGTCAGGATATTTCTCGGTCGCTTTGAAGGCAGATTTACCGATGCAGTGTCTTTAGGGACAAACGATATGCTCAGTGAGCGTCTAGCCCATCCACGCGAGCAATAAATTGAACAGACCATCCGAAGGGAAGCAGGAGATGCCAGCTTCGACTGGTTCAAAAAATACGAGGACGTGGCTGATCTCATAAGAGAGGCTGTGCCTGATAAGGCAGCGCGAATACTGATGCTGGGCTGCGGAAATTCTACTTTGTCAGAGGATGTACGCACCCACTCCTTCTGAACAATGCCGATCATGACACTGTCCTTCGAAGATGTACGATGACGGCTACAAAAACATCGTAAACATAGACGCACGTTCTTCTTTCTCTCGGTCGTCTTCATCAATCTGACGTTACCCCAGTATTCTCCGGTCGTCGTCGAGCAGATGCGAAATCGGCACCAGAACAGCCGCCCTGAGATGAGCTGTACGTCTATCCGCTCGAAAGTCTCGTTCCGTACATATTAACGGCACCGGATTATAGGGCACGAGATGGACATCCGCGCTCTTACGTTCGGGGACTCGACTTTTGATGTTGCCATTGATAAAGGTCCGTCGTGTGCGACTCTCCCTGAATTTCCCTTGCCTGCAGGAACCGTGCACAAGGTACTGACTAGCGCGTGATTGCCAGGCACGATGGACGCCATGATGACTGCAAAAGGCGACGTATGGGTACGTGGGGAATCCCTCTTAATCGTCCCCTGTAATCTGGGCAGGGCTGAGATGGCATCCAATTCACTGACGGCATCCCACAGGATCCTCCCCAGCAGGTGATTGATGACTGCACGAAGGAAGTTGATGAGGTACTCCGGTGGGTGATGGTCGCGGCCGCTGTACTCCTTCGAGGGCACTGTTACTTACGCACGCGCACGCGTCTGCAGCGTGCTTCGGAAGGGCACCGGGGTATTCCTGTACCTCACCTTCGGGCAACCGCATTTTCGACGCCGGTTCTTGACGCGTGACGGGACGAGCCTGGAGATCAAGCGGATAGGGGAGGCGTTTCATTACTACTTCTATATCGTAAGGACTTAAAGATAGCTATGTGGTTTGTGGCGCGGACGATCCAGTGTCGACATCTCGGGGGCGCACCCATTGTACTGGTACGTAGTCAGCAATAACTTATCATCGGCACCGCTGTTCTCCCCAAAGCGCAAATACCCAGCGCCCCACTCCGACCCGCCGACGTCGCACCACCTGCCATCTGGCGATACCACGGCGCTCAGAGTCAGAACAGGAACTTCACGTTCTGGTAATAATCCAAAAGCGGGTTCTCCCCGTTCCGCAGCTGCGTCTTGCTCAGATCCGCATACGTCTCCAGGAACTCCGCGTGCGTGAACACGCTCGACTTGCGCTCGCCGACGGGGAGCCCGCTCGCGCTCGCGACGCCGTCGACGGGCTGGCGGCGATTGCGCGGCTGGTACGACGAGAAGAAGTTCTTGCCCGACGAGAGCGCGGACGCGCTGGTGGCGAGCGGGAGCGCGCGCCCGCTGTCCGCACCCGTGGGCGCGCCCGCGAGCACGTCGGGCTGCTCGAGCACGTGCTCGTACATCTCGCGGAGCCGGCCGAAGTGCGTCGGGAAGAAGATGTCGAAGTAGCCCTGCCGCACGAAGAGCGTCGAGCACGGGATCGTCGTGTTCGCCAGCCGCGTCTGCACGACGGGCGCGTTCACTCCCGGGATTGTGTCCGGCAACGAGCTGAAGTCCGAGAGGAGCAGCCGGTGCCGCGGGAAGTGCGTGCGGAGCGTGCGCAGGAGGCTGAGTAGGCGCGTCGGGACGTACTCTGGCACGGACAGGTTCGGAGCAAATGGGAGGTTCGTGTAAAGCGAGCGTAAGGTTGACGATCGCAGCAGCGCGGGTAGCGGAGGGGGGTGCCCGAGGCGCCGGCGAAGTGCGAGGAAGGACGAGATGAGCGGGTCCGTGACGCGCGTATAGTACATCCCGAATTCGCCGTTGTCGTCGATAGTAATAAGCCCTTGGTATGGCTCGAGCGTACGGTAGTCGTACCGGATCATATCATGGGCGAAGTTGTCCTGCGTGGCGTGCGTGAGCCCGCAATGTGTCATGGCTGTACCAATATCGGTACGTAAGGAAACGGAGCACTCACGACGACCTCCATTGCGACGAAGAAGCACGGCGCGGGCTCGCGCTTATTCCAGTGGAAGATGCTCTTGTGCGTAACCTTCACGCAAGGGTGTGTTGGCCGCAGCTTCTCCCTCTGCATATGTGCAAGGCGACCACTAATCTCCACGATGTTGTAATGCGTGCGCTCGTACACCTCAGGGTACTGGTCGCAGAGGTAGTCGAGGATGTCGAGGGCAAGTGTGCCGTTACCCGCGCCTATCTCGTAAATGACGAGATCCTCATAGGGGAAATATTTGAGGAGGTACTCGGACACGATGCACTGCGCCATAGCTTGCCCATAATATGGCTAATCAATAATTGTTAGAAAACAGTCTCTAGTACGTATACGCGTTACTCACTTTGAACAGCTCGGTAGGCGTATGCCATATCTGTCTCCCGGGCCCCTCACGGTCCTTTCCGTACGCTGCGTAACGCCTCGCCACTTCATCCTGGAAGTGCGCCTCATCGTTCAACGCATTGAAATTAATTGTAGTCTCTGTGGGCGTGAAGATCGTCGCTAGATTCGGGAAGTACCCGTAGTGGGGGTTGTACAGCGAATCCTCAATGAAGTCGCGCACGAGCATCTTCACGCGCCGCGGCGGTTCCTTGTTGCTCTCGAGATCATTCGCGGTGACACGCGTG
Organism: Dentipellis sp. KUC8613; assembly: GCA_002286715.1. Lineage (NCBI taxonomy): Eukaryota > Fungi > Basidiomycota > Agaricomycetes > Russulales > Hericiaceae > Dentipellis > Dentipellis sp. KUC8613. Next base: position 867,409 of record NSJX01000005.1, on the reverse strand, counting down.
TAGTTGACGTATTCCGGGTCGGGGCGCTCATCGAAGAAGATCTCCTGGTTGTAGTTGATTTTGTCCTTGGACTGGGTAGAACGGAAGGGTGAGCTAGTGGTGCCTTTGGTCTTGACTTTATGAATAGATGGAGTAGACGAAAACGACCGTTCTGGCGTAGAGATATAAGGCGAACGGAAATGGAGAGCCAGACGACGTCGGGTGCAGGCTCGGGAGAGAAGACTGCCAAGGTGCCTCATGGGCTAAGGTTGCGAGCGGCAGCTTCGACCTGCTATTGACCTGCACCACGTAAGTTTTGCATCGCTCCATATGAGTGCATTATACGCACTATGTAGAGCCCGTAGAGCCAGAGTGGAAGCAAAGCTGGAAAGCCTGTGAGTTGTAATGCTTCAAAACGGCAGAACGCCACGAAAGATCTCGGCGCTTGTCGAGGCGCGACGCGACGCGCTCCTAAGCGCCGGCTTCCAAGCAATCTTCGCATGGATCTCTCTGAAACATAACTAGGCACCGTATGGCTACTGCTTGGGATGAAATGGCTCCTCTCAGAGCTCAACATGAACTACACAGAACGTTAGGCTGAAGATTTATATACTTCATACTAATTTTCAAGTAATGTGGTAGGATTATTATAACACCCAGTTGCGACAGAATTTCATGTATTTTGTTCTGTCTCTTCTGGCTCATCGTATGTACGTATATCCTGAACGACATCGTAATGAGAAGTTGTGCATAGCTCGAGCTCGAGCCAAACGAGACTGAGACCCTATCGCGTGAGCCCGATTGCGTCATTACCAAATGTTACTCGACTGCAAGATGATTGGACACCAGCGTCTTCGACTGTATCTTACTCTCCTCTGTCACCTAGCAGACCCTCCAGTCACGCATGGAGGCAGCAGAACGCCTCGCGCGCATATGGGTGGCCTCACAGAGGGATAAAGAAGTCGAGGACACGGCCGCAGGTGCGTACAGTCCACTGTTTCTGATTGAAGGACTGATCGTGGAGGACTTGGGTGCACAGGGATCGCGTCGGGGGATATCAAGCTCCTGCATGTCGTGCAAGCACTTGGCGAGTACCTTACATCAGAAGAGGATGACCTCCGGAATAAGGGTGTGTGCTTTACGCGTTGTGTTCGAGGAGTGCTCAGGCATGTACATCTGTCCCCTACAAGGCGTGGAGTTTCTGGCCGCAGTTGTTAGCAAATGCCCTCCAGAGAAATTCAGCAGACAATCAGGTCTGTGATACACGTCATCATTTGGTCCCTATTACAGTACCAATCTCGCGACCAGTGAACGTGCTTGTGAACTTCTTCACATCCAAGCTTGAAGACACAGAAACGATCATCCCGGCGCTGAAAGGCCTCCTCGGCCTGACACCCCTGCCCTCTTTTAACAGCGAGGATGCCGAAAAGGTGGTCAGAGCGTACGTCCAACTCTCCCTCACGAGTGTTTGAATGGTTAGATCGAGAGCGTAGGCTGTTCGCCCATGTGAAGATGAAGGCCCTTGTCCAGGCGCAGCGTTATATCGTATTCTCCATTATTGACTCGCTCATGGCGCGCCACCGTGAAGGTAGGGGTGTTTGCTTTAACATTCAATTGAGCTATCGTTCATGATAACCTAGCACTGAAGAAGATGGGCACCGAGTTCATCTCGGGTTATGTCAATCTAGCAGATGGGGAGAAAGACCCTCGGAATTTGCTAGTGGGTTTCGCGATATCACGCGTCATCCTGGTAGAGTTTGATGTTAAGTCAAAAATAGAGGTAAATTTATATCTAGATGCCCTTTTCCAGTTGTTCATCTGCGGCATTGACTGCAGGACATGTTTAATATCACATTTTGCTACTTCCCGATCACGTTCAAGCCTCCTCCAGATGATCCGTACGGCATCACATCTGACGATCTCAAAACAGCACTCCGGTCAGCTCGTTCCTTTATCTCTGCAGCTGGTCTCTCAAGGTTGTCAATACAGTAACTGTCTTGCCTCGACACCGCTATTCGGCAACCTCGCCATTCCTCTATTCCTCGAGAAGCTCAACGCTGGCGCCCCGGCGACCAAGGTCTCCCTAATTCTGCAATTCCTGACTACGATGTTCTGACACCATTAACTCCTAACCAGCGCGACACCCTCCGAACTCTATCCGCTTGCTTGCCCGTCTACGGCTCCGCCTTCGCGCGCACCTCAGCGCGAAAACTCTGGAATTCCCTCAAGCTCGAGATCTTCCAGCCCACCGACCCCATCACGGAAGAGGAAGCCCTCAAGACTACGCAAGTCCTCATCAAGACCATCTACGCTGACGAGCATGCCGCTGACAACCACACCGAGACCGAGGCCACGAACGAGGATACCGACATCCAGGGTCTCGCAAAGGATGCATGTGAAGAATGTATCGTAATCCTCAAGGAGCCGGAGAAGAGCCAGGCGAAGCCCGCGATCAAGGTTCTGTGTGCTTTCATGTCGACCACCCGTTTGTGTTCCGCATTTGATCTTCACCACATCATTAACCCCACCCCTCGCGCACCCAGCATCTGTATCGAAATACACGCTTGCACAAGCAGTCCCGCACCTCATCAAACTTTTCCTCGATCCCGACGAGCGCGCGAACCGCGGCCCCGTCCTCGCCCTACTCGCAGCGCTCATTGCAGCCGCGCGTGACTCGGCCCTATCCACGGGCGCGGAAGCAGCGGAGTCCCCCGTGCCGCCACCACTTCTGCCCTACAAGGACGCGGTGCTCGGCGCGCTGACTGTCGGGATCAAGGCGCCCTCCGCCGCGCGCCCCGCCATCGACGGGCTCGACGCCTTGGTGACGACGCCCGGCCTCCTCGACGACGACGAGCTCGGGTTCGTCGTGCAGAGCGCGAACGAGGTCATCACGAGCGATGCGCGCGACGATGCGGACCATGCCGACATCACGTATGTCTCGCCTTCTCTCTTCTCGTAGTGAACTTTCATGCTGACATTGACGTGCCTTTTCTAGCGACGCTGCTCTGACGCTCCTGCACACGATCGCGACGCCCGCACCGCACCACATCGCATCGACGACGCTCCCGCTCCTCTTCGCCGCGCTCCCAGACTCCGCCCCGCCGCGTGCAGACACGGCCGCGCGCGCACGCTACTGCAGCACGCTCGCCGCGCTCGCGCGGCTGTGCACGCAGCCCGCGCTCTTCGAGACGCTCGTCGTGCGCATCCTCACCAAGCTCGAGTTCCTCTGCGTGCCCTCCGCTGCCGAAAGCGAAGGTGCAGGTAAACCTGGACCTGCGGAGGGAGATGTGGAGCCCGCGGCGGCATACGCGCATGCGCTGCTCGCGACGCTGGGCGACGTGCTCGGCGCGAAGGTCGTGCGCGGGGACGTGGATGTGCCGAAGTACGTCGACAGCCTCGTGCCGCGGTTGTTCAATCTGTTCGTGTACGCCGCGGTCGCGGGCGCGGAGTCTGAGTCCGAGTCTGGGAGTGTGGGGACGCATCCGCGCGTACTGGGCATGGCGGGCCGGATCGTCAATTTGGTCGTGCAGACTCTCGATGCGAAGTGAGTTGCTTCCTTGTCTTGTTGGAGTAGAAGTGTGACGTAGTGGGGTTGTAGGAGACAGGAGACGTTCGTTGCTGCGCTGTTCGATGCGTATTTGAAGAGTGAGGTCGGAAACCTTGCTGTTGGGCACCAGAAGGTGCCCGCCGCAAGGCGATTTAAGCCGTTCGATACGGAGACCAATGCGGGGATTAGGCAGAAGAATTTGGTGACGCTGTTCGCGCAAGCTGTAGTTGCGCTGCACAAAGAGGTCTGTGATCCCTTTTGCTTTATTTCTCTCATTGGTCAGTCTCGAGCCTGACGATTGATATGCAATTGTAGGTTAAGCTGCCTGTGGATGACCCAACAGTATTCCTTACCATGCTGTTGGACTGGAGCGTCCATCGCGCGGAGAACGTGCTTGAGCGAGACAGCGCATGGCATGTCATATCCGCCGTACTCAATAAGCGGGCACAGGGTACGTGGACAATCCTCGCCCTGCACCTGGTTATTGTGAAATTTGATTATTAAATGCAGATCTGGAGACTTTCGTCGCCGAGAAGCTTCCTATGTTCTGGAGTTCAGAAATCGAGGACGGATCGCGCCCAGCCGAGGGTCGGCGGTTGGCGCTCAGTGCGTGGGCTTGGGTACGCATATTCTCTCCGAGCCACGTTTCTTGCTCACTCTCGTTTGTGCAGATTTCTAAAGGTCTGCTGCTTCGGAGCCACCCACAGGCGTTATCGTTGGCGGAACGGTTGTTCCAACTCTTCGACGATGCGGAGGTCAGCTGGGACGCGGGCCGTGCAATCGGACAGGTCGTGGTATTAGACAAGGTGTTGACTAAGAGCAACCATGCTGTTATCAAGGTAAGCTGGCCATCCAAATTTCTTCGCTGAACCTCAACAACAATATTTGCCAGATTTTGTACGCTCAGAAATACATGAACGCGATGCTGCCGCGTATCGTCGAGGGGGCCAAACTGATCGGTGGTATGCTACCTTTTGATCCACAGCCTTGCAGATGTGATTCTCATTTCAGTGCACAGAACCGAGAAGACAAACTGCGCACCTCGTGGCCCTGACCTCACTGATCACCTCAATACCAAAATCGACTTACGCTTATGAGCTACCAACGGTACGACCTTTTCAATTCTACAATTTTCGTACGTTGATTTGTATGGAACAGCTTATTCCCCTTCTTTTGCGTGGCCTCGAGCTGCCCGATGCGGAGATCCGCGCAAATGTGATCGAGACCTTCCTTTCGGCTGCACAGGCAGACGTCGAGGCGAATGCCAAGATCTCAAAAGAAGGAAGTCTCATTTCGGGACATTCATCGACCTTGGTATCAACGATGTTGAGGAATAGTTCGGCTCAGGAGATGCCCAACGCGGTCCGTTATATTCACTTACTCTTATGTGGGAGGCACACTGCTCACGGATACGTGCAGAGGGTGCGGATAGCGGCGTTGAAGTATCTCGCGATCATCCCACAGATCGTGCGGTACGACGTGTTGCACCCGCACAAACCAACTGTGCTGAAGGAGCTGACGAAGGCGCTGGATGATCCGAAACGCGCGGTGCGGAAGGAAGCGGTGGACGCACGGTGAGTACCTTTCTCTCCGCGCCAAATATCGGTACTGACGACACATTGAAGATCGAACTGGTAAGCTCACGCGATATAACCCGCTTTGCAGTGGCTGACCCTTCCTAGGTACACATATAACGGATAGACGAGCTTGTAGTAGCACACGACTTGAATGTATTGTAGACAACAAAACCATGTAGCCGAGACCCTAACCCAAGGGTAGTAATTGATAACATTGTCTCGAGCCTCAGACAATTATCATTACCTCCCGCCTACCATCCCCTGTACATACGCTATGCCGAAACGTACATCCACCGACGCCTTTCCAACCGCGACCTCGATCCTACAGGGCGAGACGGAGGATGTCCTCCAGGCCTGTGCCGCGTCCACGCCCGACCGCGCGAACCCAACGCTCAACAAGAATGCGCACCTCCAGTTCCTCGTCCGCAACCTCGTACAGGGCTTCCCCGCGCGCTATGTCAGCCAGGATGCGAGCCAGCCGTGGCTCATGTTCTGGACGCTTCAGAGCTTTAGTCTGCTGCAGGTCGGCATGGATCCGACGAACAAGCAGAGGTGTGTCGTTCGTCCATTCTAATGTCGAATTCGCGCTGAACGCGCACAGGGCGATCGATACGATTATGGCATGGCAGCATCCCGACGGCGGGTTCGGCGGCGGGCCAGGACAGACGGCGCACGTTCTCGCGACGTACGCGTCCGTGTGCTCGCTCGCCGTTGTTGGCCGTCCCGGTCCGGGCGGCGGCTGGGACCAGATCGACCGGTGCGTGCAGCCCCCCTCTGCCCCTCGCACTTCCTGACGAGTAGCATAGTGAGAAGCTTTACAAGTGGTTTATGACCCTCAAGCAGCCTGATGGGTCATTCGTTGTCTCACACGATGCCGAGGTCGATGTCCGGTGCGCACTCCACCAGTTTCCCCATATCCGCGTCTCATTCCGCTGACTCGAATCTGCTGCGGTCACAGCGGGATCTACTGCCTCCTCGCCGTCGCGACGCTCCTCAATCTTGTCACGCCCGAGCTGCTCGCGGGCACCGCCGCTTTCATCGCGTCGTGCCAGACATATGAGGGCGGCTTCGCGAGCGCTTCGCACCCGTACTTCGCCGCCCAGCCTGACGAGGACGCGCCTCCGCAGTGCCTCCCTCATCCGCGCCCGGCCCTGGGCGAGGCACATGGCGGGTACACGTTCTGCGGGCTCGCGTCGTGGGTGATGCTGCTACCGTTCCTTGACGCGGAGCCTGCACCGCGCCCTGCGATTGACGCGCGCAGGTTGCTGCGCTGGCTCGTGCAGATGCAGGGTGTCGACGCGGAGCTTGGCGGGTTCCGTGGCCGTACGAACAAGCTTGTCGACGGCTGCTATTCGTGGTGGGTCGGCGGCGAGTTTGCGCTGCTCGGAGCGCTCGGAATCGGCCGGATACATAGACCACAGGTTGAGCCAGAGGAGGCGATGGACACGGATGAATGGGACGAGGTCGATGGTGTGTGGTTTTGCTTTGACGTGAGGTGCATGCTAGAGCTAAGCGCCCGGGCGGCCAGATTCATTGTTCAACCGCAAGGCGCTGCAGGAGTATGTGCTACTAGCGGGGCAGCACAGTGCCGGTGGCTTGCGTGATAAACCCCCAAAGTCGGTATTACAGATGCGTCCTTGCGCTGTTTTTTGCTTACGATTGGGGCTGCAGGAACCCGGACGCGTATCATACGCTCTACTGCCTCTCCGGCTTGTCAGCAGCGCAACATCGTGTCTTCCCTTCGCCTTCTAGAAAGTCAGAGCTGCGTGCAGCATGGAAATCCAAAGAAGGTGAGACAGAAATTTGGTTCACGAATCTGTACTTACGTCTTGCCAGATACCGCTGAAGATAAGTTTAGAAAGACTGTCTTTGCTGAGGCACTATGCTGGACGGAGGAAGAAGGGACGTCCAAAGTCATCGGCCCGGCATCGAACCGCGTGGTATGTCGTATCTTGCTAAACATTCGAACAATGACAGTAATTATCCTACGCAGAATGCCACACATCCGCTATTCAACCTTACCATCACACATACTGAGGGTATCATGGGCCACTTCTATGGACAAGTTGTACCGAAGCACTCGATTCGGGTGCCAGCGACGAACCAGGACAAGCCGTAATAAAGCAACGGGAAGGTGGACTCCCAGACGGAAGTGAAACGATAGGTGTATACTTTAGTTGTGTGCTCCCTAGGACTGTCCTCCCCACTTGTATCTGTAACTTGCAACCGAACAGGAATTCCGCTAGAACCCGATTGGGTCGTCTACTCTGGACTATTCGCTTGTGATCTGCCTTGTCAACGGGCATTTGACTGTTGTAGAGCCCGTCCTACAGTACTGATGTGGCATAGCTACATAAACCTGTGGCGCGCAGGTCCGCGAGCCCCAAGGGAAGTATTATCCAACCTCAGGCTAACGGCAGTCTGATAAGGTCTGTCAAAGGAGACTAGCTTGCAATCACCTGAACTCGGGGTTCGCGTTACGCCAATTAGCATCCTGGGAACATCTTGTCAACCCAGCATGAGAGGTACGTAATTTACGCTAGGTGCCCGCCTCTGCCTTCACTTCGCTCCAACCCTCTACTCCGAATGCTCGACTCGGAGACGTGGGCCATTTTGTGAACTCCCTTCAACCCAGCCAACACCACCTTGTTGAATTCAGACCAGGCGCCGCGTCGGGTTTCCTCCGTTTGCGGTTGTGTCACTCTCGACTCGAAAGTACAGTACGTGACGCTTCATACGTTCTCTAAACTGCCAGCCCATCAAAACGTCTAGGATATACCACCGGTTTCGATGATAGCTTCGGCCAATATGTCATTATCGACAGCACTGGAAGGCCTCACTCTAGACGCACCGCGCCAGGATCAACGGGCTTTGTCTCGTCTTGCCAACGAACTCCTCCAGCAAATATTCATAGAAGCCACTCGCGAATGTATAATGCTTCCGCAAGACTGGGATCAGCCCACGCACCCTTGGGATACCCTATCCCGCTCGTGCCATAAAAGAAGCGATCCAACGCTATACTCCATCACGCACGTCTGTCGGCGATGGCGTGCCGCGGCTCTGGGATGTCCTCTGCTTTGGAGGATGCTGCACTGCGGTGACCTGGAAATGATGGACACCATCATAGAGCGCTCCGCATCAGTATCGTTGGTTGTGGAATGGGATGCCCACCTTGAGTTTGACGAATCGGGGTCCATTACCTTCGATGATCTCTCTTTGGCACTGGAGCACCTTCCACGTTTCGCAACCCTCTCGCTCTGCGCCACCACCGACATCTTGAACAATTGCATAACTGTGATAAGTGAATCGGCGCCGCTACAGCTCCTCACATACTTCCGGATTTCCTCTCAATTCGGCTGGCAATTTGAACCACTCTCAGACGCATTACCTCGTATGCCGGCGCTGCGAGTGTTCAGGGCGGACAATTGTTTCCTACCTTGGGCATCGCAGATTTTCTGCAGCACCAGTTTAGCGGAGCTACACATAGGATATGTCTCCTGTATGCCCGGAGGAGAGACTCAGCGAATGTTCGAGGCGCTGCGCAACCTACCAAACCTAGAACAACTGTCATTGAACATGGGCCACGAACAACAGGGTCTTTATACAAATGCAGGATTCCCCTTTCCCTTTCGCGTCGGAGGCTTCGAATTATTACACCCGCGGAAGCTGCGCATGTTGCGATTCGGAGGCTCTTTAGACGACTGCGCTCGATTTCTGGATCACTTCATCGTCCCTGCGGATGCATACGTGTATCTCTATGCATACCGTGTTCGACAGTATTTCGAGTCTAGTATGGGTACATTCCTCGTCTATGATCCTCCTCTCTATAACGCTCTCGCCCGTCATTTCGACCGCCGCGCTACACACGCAAGTCCTGACCAGCAGGCTTCACTTCACTGCGTTGGAATTCGCAACTTTCAGGGCACCGCTGAAGGAATTCGAGTGGATATCAGCTCTCGCTACGATCGTGGATATATCACCAACCCCATCAGTTTCTTAGCCTCGCACGATCATGGAGCTTGGTCGAGGATGTTGCAGGACAATGCAATAGACCCCCTATTGTCCCTGGTAATTTGCAACAAGAGCTTCTTCGGAGGACATGACGTGGATGATAGAACAGACATTAGAATGGGACCCATGATCCTTAACCTGTGCAAGGCCCTTCCCCTATCGGACGTCAAAACCTTGGCCATCGATCACTCCGTCCAACATTGTCGAGAAGAGTTTATTGACTGGTGGGCAAGACTCTCGAGTACTATGAGCGCACTGGAGACCGTGGTCGTGAGAGATTTATCGTATGAATTCTCCTTGGAAGGTTTCTTCGACCAGCTTTCATCTGGTGTCGGGGAGGAGAGTAATGAGGTCGACCATACTTCGTTCTTTCCTTCCCTCAAGCATATCGATCTTGAGTACATTCACTTCGTCGATGACGTCGGACGGGAGGCCTTGTTTTCACTTCTCGCCGCCAAGCTGCAGCAGAGGAAGGAACAGGGAAGGGGGATTGAAACGTTGAAGTTATCGGGTTTCGCAGAGAACCTCGTTGAAAGGTTGAAGAGCTGCGTGGAACATGTCACGGTTGGTACATATACATACCCGCCGCAGATTTCTCTTAGCCATCAACCGGGCTTTTTGACTGTCGCTCGACTGACCCAGTTGGGGACACGTATTTTTCGTGCAGTGCACTGAGAGGGCCAGCGAAGCTGCAGCAGGTCGGCGATATTTTCGGGGGTAGGTACACAATATTGATTGAAATATTTGCTGAGGGCCGAGAAATTGGTGAGGCTCCGAATTGGCTTTGTATACCTAGCTTTCTGCAAATTACATGTCATCTACCAATCACGGATCTGTTTCCGATCTACCTTCTCTCATACTTGTCGATTTGCGATCCGGACCTCTACTTCTCATCGGATAATGTATCAGTATCTCGGCAGTCTATTCGCGCTCTATATCGGCCTGGCTTGCTTTCAATCTGCCTCTCATGCAGGTGAATTCAGCGGCAATAGGCCGACATTGTTGCGCCATTGACCTAATGATCTGATTCCGAATCACAACATGGTACAGAGCATGCCTAAAGAAAGCCTCGTACCTGAGCCCTTGTCAACCCTCGTCCTGAGCATTGCCATATCGGAGCTCCAAAGGGGAACGGACATGTTCCGATTCCGAATGGTAAATGAACTGCTCGACCAGATATTTATGGAGGCACCGGCGACTATGAAGGTGCGATGCGCAGCAGTCACGCAACTACTGGTCCCGGGCACCCTGGCTTCGAGCAGCGCACGACGCAGGCTTTCCGCCGAACCGCTGGTTTGCAAGAAGATTGGTGTGAGCAGTGTGATAGGTATTGTGAAACAAAGGAACAACGGAATCAGTACAGCAGAATGAATACAAGTGTTATATTGCCTCGTTCGCTATCGTTTTATTTTTCAGCAGGCGCGATGGTGAACCACTTGGAAAACACCATGTCCGGGTCATATTTCTTCTTCAGCTCCGTCAATCTCGAGTAGTTAGCACCAAACAACGCCTGAGCATTGTTAGCCTGCGGTGCTTCCTTGATCGCAGCGGGATCAGCCTGGTCGCTGTCTACGGAAAAACCAAAGGCATTAGTCAAAGAACAAGCAAAATAAGACAATATAAAGCGCACTGTAGTTCCCGTAGCCAGTGCCGCTCCCTTGTGTGTTCTCGGGCAGCGTCTGCGTGATTTCGATTAACTCGCTCGCGATCTGCCTGGTGAGTTTCAGGTGCTCCGGCGTGTTCTCGCGGAAGACGACATTTGCCACGCCACTGAGCCGGGGGTCGCGGATGAAGGCGGTCTCGCCAGCCGGCACGCTGCACGCCTTCTTCAAAGACCAGTACTCAATGACGAAAGTTATGCCCTCAATGGCGTCTTTGTGCGTGGCCACGAGCTGGGGAAGGCGTTCAAGGAGCTTCTTCGTGACGTTGAGATCAGGGCGGATCAAGTAGGCGGGCTTCATGTAGTAGTTCCTGCCGTGCTCGACTTTGTCGTTCTGCGAAGCGTATACGGCATCAGATGCTGTCTGCCAGCGATAGTATACCTGTTCAATTACCTGGATAGTGTTGAGTTTTTCGTAAGGGATCTCACGACATGTGTCCATCACAGGTTCTGCAGACAAGTCGGTAACCTTCTTCAGATGCGAACAGCCGGATCTGACGTACTCAAGTCGTAGAAAGGTTTGTAATGAGCACGGCCCTCTTCTTCCGAGCCATTGTAGAATACAGTGAAAACAATGCAGGGCTATCAAGAATTCGTCATAAGAACCGAAACTTCAGACAGCCGGGAGATGTATAACACTTACGCGTCCAGCGGGATCAAGTGTAAGAACCTGCATGAAAGTCTCCTTAGGATCCAACCCTTTGCTGAACTTCTCCACCAAAATTGGCATAAGTTGGTCAACAACGAAGCCGGGGAAGACGATCATCCCCCCGAAGACGGTGCTGCGCTGGGGATGCAGCTGGAAGACAAACTCTGTGACGACACCGAAGTTGGATCCTCCACCGCGAAGAGCCCAGAAAAGATCAGGGTTTTCCGTCTTGTTCGCAGCCAGGATAGAACCATCGGCGGTAACCACAGTTGCCTTGATACCAATGGCGAATAAGTGAAAGTGATGTCATATCTCCAGCCTGGAGCTCACCTGAACCAGGTTATCGACAACAAGACCATGGTCGCCAGTCAGATAGCCGAAACCACCGCCAAGGGTAAGCCTGTTTCAACGGTTAACACGCAACTGAGGGTCCACTGAGTCTATAACACACCCTCCAACGCCGGTCTACAGCGAAGCGTCAATATCTCAAGATTAAGTCGGCTGATTTGTCACGTACGTGGTTCACGGTGCCGCCAACGCCCGCAAGTCCATATTTGATCGCGGTCTCGTCCACGTTCTTCCACAAGGCGCCTCCACCAACGTACCCGAGCTTCTTCTCCTCATCGATGCGCACACCAGTGATGTGCCTGGACAAGTCAATGACAAGCCCACCTTCGACGGAAGACGCGCCGGCAGGGTTATGTCCGCCTCCCTTCACAGCGATAGGAAGCTTATGTTCCCGCGCATACTTGAGAGCTGCAGATACGTCGTCGGCGTCTTTGACAAAGGCGACGACTGCAGCCCGGCGTTGAGAATTTGCCGCCCAGCGCGCGATGGCCTGCTCATATTCCGGGGAGTCAGGAGTGACGACGTCGCCCTTGAATACTTTTTTGAACGAGGAAAGGTCCGACATAATGGGAATTTTGCGAGTGAGGGTAGTGGTAGAGGCGGTTTGGGGCTACTGGACAGTTCGTCACTTTCTTTATAGTGCGCCTTCTTGTGTAAAGGTAAGCGCCTGGGGAAGGCTTCAAACACGTATCCGATTGGCGTGATGATGGCCATGCAGCATACTGCAGGATCGATGTGTGAAGGCAGTTCAGTCAGCTTCGCACTCATGCATAAACCGTCGTATGTAAACGTACCACACATATTGATTCTCTACAGACTCGAGACCCTGACTGACTACATAAAACTGATGGTTAGCGATGAGATGTCAACGACTCACATCCCCAAGATGGCTTTGGATGGCCTGAAGGCAATGTCGATCAAAGGCAAATAAAGTGCTGGGGTCCCAGCGCTACAAGCATCAGCAAATTTAGACCATTCGGTGGAACTCATTGTAGTATCTTGTCTATAACCGTCATGGAGTACCGGTGGCCATCGGGGATAGGTCTAGCGTAGATCATTTTGCATCGGAGGCCACGCACCCGGTGTGTCAGAGTGAGGTATGTGAGATCCAGTACGTATCATCGATATAGACGCGAGAGGGAGTGGTGTTGTTAGCGTCTGACGCCTGCAGACTTCATCACCCACTGACCAGAAGCTCAGGCATATGGTAGAGTTTTTTCGGCGGCAAATCAACGGTCTCGAATTTTGAGGCCCTGACATATAATCATCAGACGCCCGTATGGTACCTTGTTCGGAACCAGAACCACTCACATTATCTGGCGCTCTCCACTCGACACGCTTGTCTGATCGGCTGAAAACAAATATCTATGGGAGTACATGATACGTGTAGCGGCGTACCTTCCGCTAATTACTATCTCAGGGACGTACTTCCATCGAGATTACCCATCATCTAGAATCACCTTGTTGGCCAAGGATGGGACAACGTTCGAGTTAGCCACTGTCTACGCACTGAGGCATACATATCAGCCAATATTTTGCTCTGAAGAGGCGTCGACCTGCTCACTAGAAGTTCCCTCTCTAGAACGTGCCAATAGGAGGGCTGGCTTTCCACCACATACAGCGAGCCAATACACCCATAGAAATTGCGTGCAATACATTTTGTGGACAACCTGATCGACTGCATGCGGCTTATGGACCGCATCATAGTACCCACTGATATACGTAGGTATATTCATATATTATATATCCGGATGAGTGCAGGTGGACCGTTAGACCATGTTCGTAGCATTTGCTGGGCCGCTGCGAGCCGTTTTGGGCACCGTAGTGCCGCTCTGAGCCCTGCTCAGAGAATCATGCCTCGTTCCATCGGGTGTCACGGTCTCCTTGGGGAGGGCTTCCAGACGGACATCACTCCGTATGCTAGCGTCTATGAAGGGCAGATGACCATGTCGATTGGGCAAAGATGATGCAAAACAACGGAATGGGCAAGTTGTTGTCTCTTGTTGTAAACGAAAGCGAACTTGGCGACAAGGGCCGGAGTAATACGATAGAGCCCGTGGTTCTAGACTTTGCGCAGCCCTCCCTGCGGTGGACGTCACAATCCCCGCTATGAAGTACACGGTTCAATATTTAGAGACGGACGTCGAAGATTTCCACGTACCCGCGTGCGCTGGGAGCTACCATTGTAAAGGTTTCCATCTCGACACAGCTACTTTGAAAGATTTCGCCTGTTAGCTTTCTGATGGACGGTCGAAGGGCGACGGTGCGAACGGACGGCGCAGCATTCCTTCCATCCTTGGCCAAAATTTCCTCGAGGGTGAACAATGGTCCATGCTCTCCATCTTCGCGGTCAAACTGCGGGAGAGACATGAGCAAAGAAGGGGCTTCCGGAGGCTGTGACTTTCGCAACTGCCGGTGGAGCAGCGGAGCGAGATTCAAACAATCGTGGACCGGATCACCGTAGGCACATTAACGACCTGAGTGGGAAGCGCATGTCAGATAGTCGGGGGCTAGAACACCACGGACGGGGTCTCAGAAAACACCACATACCGGCTTGAATGTCATCCGTATTGACCTTTGACCATATCCAACTGGACACAGCCTTCGTTCGGTTGAGCAGGGGTCATGTGCTTTGAAGTGGGCATGTCATCTGCAGTCGTCGCCTTTTACGAGGTCGCAGACTGCTATAGTTGGAGGGGGGTTGAAGATAGCTCGGCATACGCCGAGTGCTTAAGAAGTTAAAGAATGTCCCCCCTTCTCTTCGCTTTCGAGGCCACGATAATTACACACTCCAAGTTCCTCAGAATTCTTCCTGCTTTCCCATTGAGTTATGTGTTAGCGTCCTGGAAAGATATGCCTGCTCGCAGCCTTTTTCTCTCTGGTAATTGATGAGCTTGCCATAACGGCGGATAATTGAGCAGCGCATACCAAAAAGACAAGCCACGCTAGCCGTCTTTCCGCATTGAATTGACAACCCTTGACCAACGGATCTGTGTCACGTACAAAGCCACGCGTTGGTGCTTAAAAAAGTACTGGATACCTGGCCTGGGAACGTCCTAACATAGGAACCCACCCCGACGAAAATTTCCAGCGCTCACCTCTTGCTCTGCACGACGACTCCGGTTGTATAGCTGCTTGATTCAGAGCCCTTCGACTTGCGCCCACCACTATTCGCACTGCTACCTTGTCATCTGTTTCCCCGCCTATCAGGTCTCGACCCATCACCAATACAATTTCAAAGTGAGATGGCCGTCAGTTTGTGTTCAGAGCTGTACACTGAGTTGATCACGTACAGATCATGTCTGAAGAACGCCTCTCTGAAGTGTCACCGTCAGTCTTACCTTCGAATCCGACCGAGGAAGTAGTGGGATCGGGGGATCAAGGCGTACTTCGGCTGACAAACAAACTGCTTGAGCAAATATTCGAAGAAGCTACGCACGGTTCATCGCTGGTGGAGGACTGGGAGAAACCTTCGCATATCTTCACGGCCGAGGCTAGGAAGCGTCATCAAGTCGACGATCTAACGTGGCTGTATATCACGCACGTCTGTAAGCGCTGGCGTTCAATCGCGATCAAACGCCCTGCGCTGTGGAAGAAGATGCGTTTTGGCCACCCGGGCCTGGTGCAAGCCATCATCGATCGCTCGAAACCAGGTGCTTTGACCATTGAGTGGGACGACCACGATAAATATTTCCAGGACAAGATGGACGCGGACCTTCTCTTCACTGCGATGCAGCACGTGCAGCGGGTTACCACGCTGTCTATCTGCGCCCCCTATGAGCAGTTAACGTCCTACGTATCAGTGCTGGAGCATTCGGAATCGCTGGAGCGCCTCACCTACCTGCGACTTGCCTCCCAGGTCCTTCTCCCCACCGAACCCACCTCCGACACCCTGCCTTTCGTGCCGGCGCTCCGCAATTTTAGATCCGACAAGTTCATACTCTCCTGGCTGTCGCCGATCTTCCGCAGCAATACTCTCGTGGACCTACGGGTCGGGATTATCCCAAGGACCGCGACGGATGTCGAGCAAATGTTCACCGCGCTGCGCGACCTTCCAAATCTGGAACTGCTTTCGCTCAACATGGAGTCGATATATGAGGACGGCTGGCCGAGCGCGGACATAGACCTCCCGTTCTCCACCTCCATAAAGGACGCCGAGACCGTATACCTGGGCCGTCTGCGCGTGCTGCGATTCGCCGGCACCATGGACGATTGCGCGCGATTGGTGGATCGGTTCACGCTCCCCTTCAATGCCTACCTGTACCTCTACGCCTACCTGTCTTTCGAGACGAGGTCGGCTGGGCCGCTGATCAGCGATCACGGCATTGGCGAAGCTCTCACCCGCCACTTCGAGCGCCAAGGTGTCGTTGCCCGTTTCGTCGGAGTCCGTTACCTCTGTGGGGAAGGCTTCCGGCTGGATATCGCTTCCCAGTATGCCGACGAATATAACGAGGGAGCTGGGACGGGCAACCCTGCGTCTTTGATGAAGATCATGCAGGGTGGTGGAATGGGTCCTCTGGCGTCCCTCGTGCTGTTCAACGGGCGAGATAGTCCCGCCAGCCAGGTGGCGAATACGGGACGGGTGGTCACGGGGCTCTGCGCGGCGCTTCCTCTGCAAGACGTCACCACATCTGTGCTCGAAATCTACGACCTGCGCCTGGACGATGCCTGGTGGGCAAACGTGTCGCGGACCATGAGCGCACTGGAAACGCTGATAATAAAAGACTTCACAAACCGGAGAGACGGCGCGACCCTGGAGACACTCTTTCGGCAGCTGGCCATTGGAGACGGAGAGGACGGCCGAGATCGTGCATCATTCTTCCCCACTCTGCAGCGTCTTGATCTCGAGAGCAATAACATCGTCTCTCTGGAGCCGACTTTCACGCTTCTTGTGGCTCAACTGCAGCAGAGGAAGAAGCAAGGCATGGATCTCCAATCGCTGAAGCTTTCCGAGTCCGTGGCGGATGAACAGCTCGTCGAGTTGCAGAAATACGCAGGCAATGTTGACGCCGGCAAGGCCGTTTCCAAATAAATCAACAAGGTTCAGGATCAAATGAAGTGGCAAGGCTATCAAACAACGTGGAATGGGAAATGTAAGAGTAAGCTGGGGAGCGGCGGGGAATAGCAATGCAGTGTGTTGGGAATGTTACCTACCGTTTTCGTAGATGCGATGCTTTGACAATACTATGGTGATGCAATTTAGCTTGCTCAAAGTTGAGACTATCATCGAGACTACTTGCGGGGTCGCAGGTCGCACGACGACACTGACGATCTGCAGAGAACGGGTCTCACGGAAATAAAAATTATAGATAGAAAGCAAACCCATACATCCAGACATGCTCAAGAATCCGCCCGCCGGCCTATGCATCCACCTCGATCTTCTGCGCGCCGCCTGCAGCTTCGGTATCTTCCTCCCCTTCGGCATCTCGTCCAAGGAGATACATAGGGTCGGTGACCTCCGCAAGCGCTTCGGCTCGCTCTTCTGCCTCGTCGACTGCAGGCGGGACATGCGAGACGCGGACCAGCGCCCACTTGTCGCGGAAGCGCTCGATGGGCTGCATGAAATTGTATCAAAAATTGAAACAGCATGAGCGCGCTCAAAAAATGTACCTCGGTTCGCTTTTTCTTGAGCAGCATTTTCCGCTCGATGTTCTTGTAGTATGCGCCTTGTGGACGCTGCGAAACATCGCCCTCGTCGAACACGAGCAAGAACTCGTTCGGCACGTCCTGCTCGACCTTGACAACCTCGTAGTCGCGTTGGAAGAGGAAATCTGTGCCCTGTACGACACATGTGTTTGGTGATCATGAATGAAGGGATGGCAGGGATGGCCTACCTCGTCCTCGTTGAGAACGTCGTCGATTCCTGTTTGCGACCTCGTCTCCTTGAACTTCAAGGCAGATTCATCGTCCTTCGTGAGATAATAAGCGAGGAAATGGTCACCGTCCGCTTCCATCGGACGCATGACAGCGCAATCCAGCCGCGGGTCGTCCACCTGAACGAAAGCTGCATGAGAAAAAGGCACGTATCTCAACGAAGAGGAGAATGCGAACATCTGGAGGGCGTTCTCCCGGACGCTCGCTGAACCGGAACAGGTCGTACGCATTGGCCCAGATATCTGCGTCTGGCAAGATGTCGTAGGATTCGACAGCCGTGAGGTGGGGTTTTGTCGGGTGCCGCAGTTCGGCAAGTGGCAACTCGTTTGCGGCCTTGAATGACGCCTCGACAGACTGGAGCTGCGATTCTCGCGTAATGGATACGTCGTTGTTCTTCTTTCTGCAATGGCCGTCGAGTGATTAACATACCCAGACAACATGACGTATGGAAGGACGTACTGATCACGCTGCGCCTGTCGGTGTGCTCCCGACTGGTTCTCGCGACTGATGTACTCCGTTTTCCGCAGCCAGGGAACATGGGCAGGTAGTGGTGTGGAAGTACGAGACAAGTCGTGTGAAGAATGGAAGGCAGAGCTGGAGGGGTCTAGAAGAAGCGCCTGGTCTTTCGGGTCTAGAACAGGGAGATCCTTCGGGTCTGGGTTGAGCGCTGGATATAGAGAGGAAATGAAAGTCAATGCATGCGTCACCGGGACAGGTGCAGTTCGGGTGTCGTATTCAATCGTACCTCGGTCGTCGGCGTCCTCCTGCCAGAGACATTCCCATTTTCCCAAATCCAGCGGCATACCGCATTCAGCGTCGACAATCATTGGAAGGGGCATCTCGTTTGTCACAGAGTCGAGGAACTCTGGTTGCGCGTAACGCTGCGGGTTCGTTGGGATATCGATGAGCTTGGGAGGACATGGTGGCGGCGGCAGCGGGTTTTGATACCGCACGCGAACGAGGAGGTCAAGTTTGCTGCTCATTGTGATGAATACGACGTGTAAAATGAAGATGAGGCGACGTACCTCTTCTTGAAGCTCATCTCGAATATTGTACCTGAGCAAAGTCAGATTTCCAAGTAGAGTTGCTCTGCGACAGATTTTAGTGTATCCGTTTGTCCAATTGCGTGGCTGTTTTGTTTAGCGAGCCAGTTGAACGAAGAAAGTGAGGAGGTATTGGAGGCTGCTGTGGAGTTGAGAGCAAGAGGCGTGAGCGCGCCTATTTTGGGCGCTTAGTTCACGAGCCTCAACAAGCGCCCCTCCTCCTCTATAGCCGAGCTGCCCGAACGTACTGTTCGAGGTAAGTATTATACCATGGATATTGCGAAATTACTGACCGCGGACTTCCGTGCATATCCATAGCACACAGAAATATCACATCGTATTCAACAAAATCATCCGCACATGAACGCACAAGCTACGAGACAATTAGATATGTAGTACACGATACGAGATGTATCAGGGAATAGTGAGAGTCCGCAGTCTCATCCGTAAGTTAATATCGTTAGTCGTTATACCACCAAATGGTGAGCCAAGATAAAAGTGAGGAATGGATTATGGGTAACGGGTATTTCGTCAGAGAAGAACGGACCACAGACCAATCAGCTCTTAGCTACCTCCTCTTTCAGATTGGTCTCTTCCAGGGCCAACTTGGCCCCTCCCGCCTTCGTACTCGCGCCCACTCCTTCTCGATCAATAAGCTTTCGTATACGTTGTGCCATGCCGAAGCCCGCACTCAACCTCGAGGCAGCTCGCGCCGCGGGCGTTAGTGTCTTCGTCGAACTTGGGGGAAGGCGCGCAGCGTATGCGTTTAGTTGGCGCAAGAAACCAATATTGGGTGACACGATCCCGCGCTTGGCTTTGACATATGACACAGCTTGGGTAGGCGTCATGTCCATCGTCGCCATGAGGTATGCGCACACGACCGTTGCGCTACGACTGATGCCTTGGAAGCAATGAACCTGCAATTCACATCTCACGATGAATACATGCGAGCTCACGCACGAAGAAAAGACGCACCATTACACGGTTCTGCTCGTTCTCAGCCAGCGTATCTCGAATAAACGCCGTCGTCATGTCCAAATGGCTCAGCAGATCCGCTTCTGGCCTATCCATAATGGGTATGTGTACGCGATTGTCCACGGGGAGTAGCTCGGGAAGCGCAGGGGCGTATTCGATGACGGACACGACATGGGTGATACGCAGGCGCTTGAGCACCTCTTCGTTGCGCACGGTGAAGTAGTCCGTTAGATACAATCGCGGAACTATTTCTGTCGCAGCCCGTCCTCGTGGGCCCTGTGCGGTTTCCCGTCTCGCCTTGTCCCTCGTCTCCGCGGCTGCGAGGAGAGAAGCCTGCCACGTTGGAGCGCCGAAAGAAAGCATGGTATGGAGGGTGTAGTAGGATGAAGGGTATGTCGGGGACTCTGTGAGCGGTGAGAGGGGTATGTTTAAGTACTGCTATCAGTGTTTAGATTGGTATCAGCCTCCGCAAACAGGCAGAGAAAGTGATTGTACCTTACTATAAACTCGACTGGTGACCTCTATAAAGCCTCAGCGCGGGAGCCAAGCGTCGATGTTTTGGATCGTCGGCGCCCCTTCTGGTATATAAGATCTAGTGTTATAGCGGTGCAACGTGTTGAGCATTTGCGGGAATCAGCACACGGAAAATGAAGCGGGTGGGAGGCCAGCACAAGAGGGATAAGGAAAAGCTGATCCGCTCGAGAATGACGGTGAGAACGCGGCTTTCACCACACCGCCACCGGTCCTCAAGCAACCTGGCATCGCTCCCGCCCCGTCCAGAGGCTCAGAATACCCAGGCTACTGCGGGGCCAGAGTTTCTCTTGACCAAAGATCATGGCCATGCAGGCCCAGAAATCGGAGGTATTCACTTGTGCTCGAATCGTGACGACATACATCATCGAAACGATAATCCAAGCCGTGGTATTCGCTATCATCTGGTAGGTAGATATCACGAGAACCCTTGGCAGTCTCCTATGCTCTTCAGCGTGATAGCTGACAATCCATATCAACCAGTTTAGGATGGTACATATCTGTCTTTAAGTTTGGTAGTAAGTGTTGTTCAAATCACCTTCTGTCGATCCCGAGTTCTCTCTGATGTCCACATGATACGAATTCAGTGGGTTACCTTATGTATAATCAAAACAAGAACCATTTTGCAGGAGGTGAATACAGTTCGCGTCCTTTATCTCGTCGTTCTCACTCAGGCGCATGGGGATCACCCAGTTGTATATACAATAACTGTAAGCTCCGTACTACAGCTACTCGCAGCCGTGCACGCCCATCTCTGCCTCGGCCGGACGGTTCACAGCGTCCCTGACTATGAGCCGCCCGCCCTTGATACCCTGACCGAGCCATACGAATGCCTCTCAGACGGGACACTGGACTTTTGCTCCAAAGGATCCTGCAACGGGCGATGGAAGCCCCCGGGAACGCATCACTGTTCTACATGCGGTGTCTGTCGCCTAGAATTTGACCACCATTGCCCATGGGTACGTCTCACCAAGCTTGCTTTATACCACAAGTTCCAGCGATCTAATCACCATGCTAGCTCGGCAACTGTGTCACCGCATCCCGCATGAAAGCCTTTCTCTGCCTGCTCTACGCCACGGCATTCGTAGTCCCCTTCGCCGTAATACCCGTATCCGGACCGCTGTCAGGCCATTTGGCAACAGCGCTACGCGTCTCAAAGGTAGATCCATGGGCTGTACGAATTTGGTGGAGCAGATGGTACTCCTGGGTCCTCTGTGGTGGGCCGCTCGGTCGCTGGGTGTTCGGCACTTTTCTCGGGTTCCGGGTGCTCAAAGCGCAGGACGCTGCGGCGCATGACCGTTGGTGGTTCCAGGGCAATATGGTCGATTCGCCTCATACACTGGCCGCATTCATCGTTACCGCGGGTTCGGTGTTGGCCATTTTCGCTGTCGTAAGCTGTAAAAGAGCCCGTTTCTTTCCGGGAGTGCTGACGGAACATATACAGTGCATGGCTGTCGTGACGACTCGCGACGTTCTGCTGGGCCGAACTACCCTTGATACCATCAGGGCTCGCAGACCACGAAATACGGGAGCGGGAGCGCCACTGATGCAGCATACTAGCAGATTTGTCTGCATACCCACTGTAACCTCGTCCGTGGCCTCGTGTAGCCATTCTTCTGGCGTACAATCGCGGCCGAAGACAGATGATAGCGCACAACTTGATCCGCCCAGGCGTCGAGTCTTCGAGGTGCTCCCCGGCGAGCGGTTGTATGACCTAGGATGGAGAGAGAATTTGAGAAAGGTGTGGGCTTCACCATTATTTGACAGGGTGCTTCCGAGGTCCGTTCCGTCCCCTTTCTACAGAATGAGCGACTCTGACTAGGCGTCGTTCTAGCGAGTATAGTTGGCCAAAGATAAACCCTGCGGTATTGAGGCGCATGAAGGAGCATATGTAATATCAACGACAATTGGGATCTACTTTTATCTAGTTTTGCATCTGCGAGAATCCCGGGCCCGTTGGACAGCCATCTTCAGTACCTCTCGCAGTTCGCAGCGTTATTCGACTGGCCCGCCTTCAGGGCGATACAGTATTTTATTTAATTGTTAGGAACACGGGTAGCTACATAGGTATAAGTCCGAGTGGCGCAAAGTCCACGAGTCAGAGTCCAGGGTTACATAGGGATACAAGTAAAAGAAAAATGAAATCAAGGCATATAAACGTAGTTGGTCAAGACCGAGTAGGGTCGGTCATTGACGAGTACAGTTGTAGCGGGGGGCGGGGCCCTTGATCAAGCCTGCCTGCCCCCGAACCGGCCGCAGTCCGCTGAGGTGCCGCAGCCCACGACCGAAGAGCTCTGTTGAAGAGCCCTGCCTTTGTAGAGTATCAGTTGCCTACGCGGCAACGAGCCGAGAGGTAGTTCCGAGTGACGGTGAGATCTGGTGATTATCGCAGCTAGCGACGGCGCCCTTGCCGATTTTTCCGTCCCCTGCTGGCCTTGGCGCTACTAGTTGGATGATGGGGAGTCGAGTGGTCTTGGGTCGGGCCATTGCTAGTGCTGGGCGCTGCAGGGCCCGTCGCGGCGGGTGGCGACTGCGAGTCCGGTGGTTGTAAGACGGTCGGCACAAGTTGCGGGTCTACAATTGATATAATGGGATCCTGTTGCAACATGAGGAGCTGAGCGCGTTCCTGTGCAGATTTCTGGATGATGGAGTCCAAGATCAATGTAATTCAAGAGGACGGAAGATGATATCTTGGATCTTACTTCAAGCTTCCCCATTAGGCGCTCTAAATCGGCAGGGCCATTCGGGTCCACAGGCCGTGCACACTCTGTTCTTGAATAGTGACCGCCCGTCGACACACCGATAGGCAAGGACGCTTGCTCTTGAACATGGTGCACCCCCATTCCGCGCTCACTGACCACAGTGGATGAATCAAGAACGTCCGGTGCGGGTGCAGATTCCAGATCCAGATCACCGCAGTCCGCAGACTCGGAAGGTTCGTCATTTCCGGCTGCTTCAGCTTCCAAGACGGCCGACAGCTCCGCAAAAATCTCTGGCTTCACAGGAAGGTCCAAGGCCTCCGCAAGTCTATGTTTACCACACAGATAATCTTGCTCAGAGTAAGCCTGCGTGACGCAGAGAGCCAAAGCCTCATGGGTCCGGTCGATAGCTGGCGTAGATTCAGCGCTGAAGAGATCCGAGCTCATGTTGCGAAGTTGAAGCGCCTTGACACTTGGTCCTACGTCAGGGGAGAGAACGGCCTCTTCAACTTGAGAACACAGTACGTCGTCTTCCGCCTTAGAAAGAAGAACATGGTCTTTGAGCGCTCCGCGGGACGGCATGTCGGGTGCAGCACTAGAAGCCTGTTCAACGTCGGCAGGTGGCGTTGTAATATCGTTGTGTATCGCCTGTTGATCTCCATGATCATCACTAGCATGCTCAGGATCAACCAACTGCGTTTCAGAGACGGGGGAGAAGCCAGGCGCGAACGATGACGAAGCGTTGGTCTCAAGCCCTGCGTTGTCGGCTGTAGAGACTAGGCTAGTGCAAGCATCAAATACAGCATTAGCAGCAGCATTCATCGCATCAAGGCCAGGCTGGCGGATGGTCAGAGTTTGTGGGAGGCCTGCGTCCAAGTCGATCGTCGGGTAAGAAGCATCGGAGACCTGGCACTAGAGAGCATTCTTCAGTGACATGCATCACCCAAGAGTAGACTAACGTACAATTTGCGCCATTATTTGTTCGAGGAAATTCACGTCGCCTTCAAGAATAATTGTAAGGCTCTTAGATGCCATTGGCTCGTCTGTTTCCAGCAAGCTCGTCGAACCAGATGCAATGAATTGGTTAGAGAGGTTGAGCACCTATACAACGTTCAGCCAAAGCACACAAGACGCGCCACACGACGCCACATGACAAGAACGCACCAGTATCAGTAGTAACGCGGACAAGAAACCCAACAAGTAGGCTTGTCCTAAGCGAGCAGGATCGGGGAAGCGAGTCGAGTCGTCATCGAAGAACCGATCGGTGCGCGAAGTGTTCGAGGCCAGGGCCACAGTGAAGACTTTGGGGACTGGCGCAGGCTCACAGATATAGTCCAGAGCGAGGAAGACCGGGTTCAAGAGCGGGATACGGTGAAGGCTAGCGAGGATGGTAGACTGCTGGATGTAGGAGCACATGAATGTGCATAGGGCATCCGACGTTACGGAGCTGAATAGCACCGAGAACGCCCCGGAAAGGGCGAACATAAGACTAAGGATGATCATGTTTCCTTGTCTATGAGACAGTGGAAAGAGTAAAGCTCGAGGTATGAGTGGAGGTGGTCTCAGGTCGCTGGAAAAGCGGGGGGGCACACGATGGTAGAAGGTAAGTTGGTAGGGGAAGGAAAGAACAATAAGAACCCTTTATATACGGGGCCGTGGACGGATATGGCGCCCGGACACCAGGAACCTCGAGCGGCGTAGACGCCCGCATGACTGGCTGTGGCTAGTTCCTAGGTTCCTAGGTTCCTAGGTTCCTTGCCCCTGCCCTGCCTAGCAGCTATGCTTGTGCCATGATTGCGTTACCTTCGCCACAGAAACAACGTACCGCACATTACTGCGATGCAGTCAGAGTCGAATAAAGTTGAGGTCGGCCTGCAGTTCTGGAGGTGCGGGGTCCGCACCGCGGATTAGAGGAAGCAATCACAAGATCTTCTGCTAGCCGAATCACAATAATGTGGTCCATGTGGTATTGCCATGCTATCGCCGGATTGTAAGGATGTTGTTGAAGAGAATACAAAAGAAAAGACGGATGCCGAAGATGGCCGGATGCGCCGTACCGCACGGCATGCGGTACCTTTGCTTTGTGCTGCATCCGGAACCAGCGGTCAGTTGCTTTTCTCGTTCTCGTGATTGCGCTTGGGGAACAAAGTCTGATGCCTTGTCAGGGAAGATGCTTGTCAGACAACAGCCTCATTTCTAGAGAGGCCAGGTATTCAAATTGCGTGAGTCAGCGGAGATCATGCGCTGCTGGCATTCAGCCGAAATCTACTGATTGCGAGATGATGAGCTTGAGCTACACCGCCGTCCCGATGGCTGTCAGATTCCAACAGTAGTAAAAGCGATCAGTGGCAATCACGAATTCGGATCTGTGGGAACCATAAAACCAGCTCATCTACTTTCACAAGTCCGTCCAGCAGCCCTAAGCTCTAAATATTATCATGAGCTAACCAGATTTCGGAATATCAGTGGATTCCGACATTCAAGCCCATTGGGATCCAACCTTTAGCCCATGCCGACGCTCGGCATCAGATCTTAGCAGCGAGTGCGGTGTATGCCGCGTCTGAAGTCGCATACACATAGAGGGTATCTGTAGCCTCCCCGTACTTTGTGTATTTCCGAGCAGAAGTATGAATAAAAATCAGTATAATCGGGTGTATGCCTTGCTGCCGCTTGTCTGAAAGTTTCAGAGCTTACCGCGAGGAGACGCCCTCGCAAATTGAATAGCAAGGATGACTTCAATATTCAGGTGAGCCGCGGCGTTGCGTTGAAGTCATTTGCATAAGCTGGCGCCTCTGAGTGCACTATCGACGTTCGACTTTGAACTTAACCGTCGTGCCACGGTTGCCTCGTATTGAACGCAGTAGACCCGTCACCTCGCGCCATACATCTTTGTATCATATCTTGAGGTGAGTCACAAGTACACTAGTACTGGTGTAAACTCATCAAGGGTTTGGACTTTGTGCGAGACTGTACTACTGCTCGGTTCGGAGCGGCGACGTCAGTATTTGAATACATGTTCCAATTGGGACTGCGGACCCGTCTCACCCCCTCCGCACTCGAACTGGACAGGGGCGGCGAGTCTTTCTTGAACTTCCCCATCAACCACGGAATGTCCAGTCCGCCTGCTGGGCCGTCGTTCTCAGATCCGAGGATTGAGTTTCTCGAGCCTTCTTTTGTGAATCCTACAGGTGTGTCCCCATCAGTGGCTTTGTTCAGGAAACCTCCAATGATAGGGTTCTGGAAGTGTTCCAATGTGACGACAGGACTGGCCGTTTTCGCTGTACATTATGTCCCGAGAAGCCATTTATGTCGGCAAACAAGGCTCTCCTTCACGAAGATACAGAATCCCATGTGCGGCGTGTGCGCGACGCTGACATGCGAGATTCGGGGTCGCTCGTCCATTCTAGCGACCCCTTTCAACGAAACATCCCGGTATCGTCTGATGCAGGGCCCGCCAATCCGCTTCACTCTGGAGTCTATCCAACTCACCTCGAAGCTCCCGTGCAACGGTCACCACTCCCACCATCGTCTCCTCGTTTCTACGAAGACTCGGACGATGATCTTCCCAGTGCCCCGGATGACGACGTTCGTAGCACCGCGGACCCCTGGGCATTCAAGCCTCGGGTTTCATTTACTTTGCATGGCCCTGCTCTTCCAAGTGATCCAGAACATCAAATTTTCGATGACTACAGCGGCATTTTGGCTTCCGACAAACCAGAGCCACCTGAAAATCCACCAGACGAAGAACACAATCTCTCGGACGAGATACAGCCGCTGTCAGACAGCGACTCTGGTGACTCTGAGCCAGAGCACATTAGCGACCCATTCTTATATCCTGAAGCTTCTCGTGATGAACCACAACCCGGTAGGTGTCGCGTCGCGCACTCTTAAGCTTGCAATTGACTTGGTTTCGTATGTAGATGCTGCACCGGGTGACGGAATAAACCTGGATGACAATGAAGATTGGTGGCCTTGGCCTAACAAAAAGGTGAGCAAAGCCTCGCCTTATCGGACACATATCTTGCCGCTTATGCCTCTAATCCCTGGCCATAGGAATGTCTGATGGATCTTATGGGAGCCTTCCCTCGCTCGGTTTTCTCTGATGCCGAGCTTGAGGTCACCCGTTGGTTCACAAATAAACTCGGCGTTCGGCAACTTCCCACTCCACGTCTCGTCAAGAAACATCGAGTTCCTGTCTTGAACCTTGCTGGGTCAGATCCAAAATTATTCCAAGGCAGTCTAGGTCATGTCTATTCTGTGGCCTCGCTTTCGCGGATAATACAACATGTAAGTCTCTCATTATGATACGCCACTTCAGAGATACTCACACGTATGTAGGAGATGGCCAATCCACGAGTCAGGCCTCATCTGAGATTCTATCCCGAGGATGCCCGCCCTGAGCACCGAGAATCTTTTCATGCTGATCGCTGGCGGATGGAAGTCGATGCTGCATTAAGCGGCCCAATGGCGCGGGCTGTGGATGGACAGGACTACTACGTCGAGGAGCCCGCGGTTGCTTACCTTGGCGACTCAGGTCATACGCAGCCTCAGACTGTTTGGCCGACTCGCTGGTTTCAACGTGCCGATGAGATGTATGCACTTGTCCATCTCATGACACCTGACCCACAAGGCGAAGGGTACTTCATCGAGACTGAGCAGTGTCTGCAACTGCCACTTAGCGCATTCTTCATCAATTACGAGAGATTTAAGACTATGTATATGTACTATGGCCTACAAGATCCCTCAAAAATTCAAGGTATTAATCCACCGGTAGAGCACAAAACATCGCTAAAGTCTCCTGTCGCTTTAATAGGTCTGCGTCAGAAATCCGTGTTGCAGGGTAGCGTCACCACGGTGTCCTATGAAGTTAGCCTCCCCAATCCGTGGCGTGTCAAGGCAAAAGGACGGCGCATTGCAGTATTACCGTTTTGGTTATACTGCGATGACACTTCAGGCAACGTCTCGAAGAAATGGAATAAGCATAACTCTTTTCTTTTTGTCTTTGCGGGCCTACCTTTCGAACATGCATCATTGTCGTACAACATACATTTTTTATCTACTTCAAATTTGGCTCCACCGCTAGAGATGGCCGAGCAGATAGCAAAAGATATCAAGTAAGTTGATCATCATGTCGTGATTTCTGTATTCAAACAATCATTCTAGGGAGACGCAAACAAATGGTGTCGCGGCATGGGATTGCGTACTCAACGAGGAAGTTTTATGCATCCCCTGGATTCTCGCACTTCTCGGGGACAACCCCATGCAGAGCGAACTGTCTTCGCATATTGGTCTAACTGGGAAATTCTTTTGTCGTGTTTGCCATGTCCGTGGCAAGGACAAGAACCGTCCGCCTGGGAGTGAGGGAGAACAGGCCCGGATCATGGAATTTAAGACCGTAGGTGTCATCATGCTTGGCAGTCTGTAATAGCGATAAATAGCTTTGAGCAGGCAGGGACCGCACGCTCTCGCGCGGAGACACTTCAGGCGCTTGAAGATCAGCTGGAACAAATTACAAATGGTGTACCGTCACGGGCAGACGCTGTGGTCACAGAAACCGGGGTAAAGGACCGGCATTTTGTACCGTTCTTTGACAGCTGGTCAGCGGCCTGCGGAGCTCAAAAGGAGCGTAATCGCTCTGCTGGAAAACCCGAAATGAATGGGGTCCGCGAGTTGATTCAGCGATTGCGAGCGGGGAGGGCGGCATCCCACCTGTTCAATCCGCTCCTACAGTTCGCCGGTAAGTAAATTCTTGTATTGTATTCAGGTTCAACTCAACTGAGTGACATGTAGATCTTGACCCAAATGCTGACACCCCCGTCGAAATACTCCATGTCGTACTCCTCGGATTTGTCAAATATTTTTGGCGTGATGCTGTTTCTCGCCAGAACTCCCAAGGAAAGAAAATACTCAAAACTCGACTGTCGAGTCTTGACGTTGCCGACCTTCAAACGTCACCTCTTCGAGGCCACACTCTCGTGCAATATGCTGGATCACTTACGGGCCGGGATTTTCGAGTTGTTGTGCAAGTCGCACCCGCTGTTCTCTACGGCATGGTGCCGGCTGCGGGATATCGTGCATGGCTGGCACTCTGCCATCTGGCGCCTCTAGCATTCCAATCAAAGATTACCTCGCTCGACTCATACCTGGTATGTTGAAATCACGTCACGTCTCCTTGAATTGATTTGACCCATTTCTCTTGATTTCCTGACAGAGCGAGTTACAGCATGCGATTGATGACTTCCTCTCGGCAACAGCTGCTTGGAATCCCCAATGGTTCAATAAACCAAAATTTCATATATTGCTTCATCTACCGCTGCATGTCAAGCGTTTTGGCCCGCCGCCTCTGACTGCAACGGAAGGGTTTGAATCCTACAACTTCGTTATTCGTCTTCGCAGTATCCATTCCAACCGTCAGGGCCCAAGCACGGATATCGCACAGAGCATGAGCTTCATGCACGCCGCGAGACATCTAGTCAGCGGTGGTCTTGTTCTCTCTTCTGCAGATGCACGCTCACCTCGCACTGCCGGAAAAGCAGTGTTGGATCTCCTCGAGGATGAAATTTTTGTCAAATTCATGGGAATGACGGATGTTCTGCACGGTGACAAGAAAACCAAAATCCGTATGCACTTGCCAGTTCAATAATCCACACATTCCTATTGACCCCCTCGAAGATCATCTTGTTCCGATTGAAGGAACACAGGTTCTCCCATGGTCGGAGACACTGTCAAGTAGATGCCTCCACAGCCGCTTGACCTGTCCGCCTTCGGATAGAGCGCGCGTTGGGTTGTATCGATCAGCAAGTCTACAAAATGGTGATATCTGTCGCCTTCAAGGCTTCATCATGTTCAGGATTGGTGATGCCGATACGTGTTTGGGACGCATAGAAGAGATTGTACATGGACCCATCGGATTGGTCGGTATCATGGTGAGGCGGTGGGATATCCAGGATGATGAAAAAGACTACCAGATGCCCCGAGTCTCACCAACTGGAGCATGCATCGTCTTACTATGGGAGGTGAGCTCATGCCGTGTTTGTTGTGATCTACGCTGATTTGCATCCATGGCAGGATATTCTCTGTTGCGCTCATACTTTCCATAACTGCGCACGGCAGAAATGTATCTCCACACTATCCCGTCAGCTGCGTATGGAACGTACATTAACAGATCAGTTTGACGCTGAATTCCGACATGACCACTTTCCGGATGACCGTATACTCAACCTCGCGCAATTGCGGTCTGTTACCTGTTACGAGCTCATCCGGGCTGGCCGACGCATCAACTTCTCCTTGGACAATGACAATGATGGTGAAGAGGAGCCCGAGGCTAGTCACCATGGGGGGCGGGACTCAGTGGGGCAATGTGAGACTCAGGTTGAGACGAGATCAACCCGAAGACTAGATTCATCACCGCCTCGCGAGCACTCACGCTTGGTACGGCGTCGGACTGATGACCAAATGGATATCCCCAGCAACCATCAGGTTGAAGGTAGTAGCCGAAGTCGGTCTCGGAGCAGAGGCCGTGGTAGGAGTAGAGGCGAAGGTACAGGTCGGGGCGCAGTGCGAGCACGAGCACAAGGTCACTCCAGAGGACGTGCACGTGGGCGCCGAGGTAATCATGGACAGGCACAACCAGGACCAGCAGGGCTGATGCCTGCAGGGGAAACAACTTTTACTTTTATACCATGGACACCCGATGACATGTAATCTGTATGGTACAAGGAATTTCGGGCCCAATGCTGGGGACATTCTGCTTACGAGAAGGCCATGACACCATGTCGCACTTGTGCGAACTCGCGCATCTGCACACCTTGAGCACGACCTTCAGCGCGGTCTCGCACAACCGACTCCTCACAAGGCCTCACGATTTGCAGCTATCGAGAAGTCTCTGTTATCATGATGAGCCAGGCTAGTGATAGTTACGAACCTTCTCAAGAACCATCCGAGCTTGCTCCTGCTTCTCCGAGACCTACGAGAGAAGCCGTCGTGATCACGCAACTACACGGTTCTACTACACGGTAAGCACGCCATTGGTTTGAATACAATGGCACTGCTTACCTTGTTGTGCACCATGGGAAGATTGTTCGAGCATGGTGGAGCACTTGACACACAAACCACCGACTCGCAATACATTGACGGCTTGCTTGATGACGAAAAACCTGTCATTGAAGCAGAGCAAGATAATAATGATGTTGATGATGATGACGATGAGAAAATGAGTGGTACGTACTGGTCACTAGGAGTAGAATCACGCTCACCGGCATTGATTTCAGATGGCGATGATTCATGTGCTTCTACGTGCTGTGGTCGTTGTCGCTATCGCGAGAACGAACTAAAAGACTGGCGAGTGGAATGCCTGCATCTGAAAATGAACTGCATGGATATCAATGAAGACTTGGAGAGATCCAAACGCGAATTGGAGCGACAGAAAAGACTGACCGAATTCTATCGTACGCAGTGGGCGGAATGTCACGACCTGCTTGAGGAAGTCAAAGCTGGTCGGCCGAGGGTACAGGACGTCATGGAGCAACACGTACTGTTTCACTGAATGCTCTGCTTGCTGGTGAAACATTCACTGATAAGTCCATCTAGAAAAAATGGGAGGGGTTCCATAATGCGCAGTTGGTCCATTTCTTCCGCCAAGAATGGACCGCTTGCCATGACCATGCTTCGGCCCTCGAAGAAACACTTAATAAACTGCTTGATGATCGTCTCAGGGACGTTAGGGTAAGCACAACTTGATGCACCATGCAGGAGACTCACGGATGTGCGTCTGAAATCTTCGGTTATTCACAGAAAACCTCTTCCACTGAGAATGGAACCGGGAGTGCTCTTGATCCCATTGAAGTCCCGGAGTAGATGCTCGATCTTGTGACCTGGAAATCGAAGGCAGAGAGGATGTAGAGAACGTTGGGAACTGGACAGTAGGATGTTGGGACGGGGGATACTATAGCGTACATAATCATGGATCGCCCGGGCCACGAGGCACTGCAACTTTGTATCTTGACTCCCACGATACACGAACATCGACAGATTCCCTCACGATATCTTCTCTCGTTACTCGTCCATACCTCAAAGAACAAACAAGGGAGAGGTAGGTCTGCCTCGCTTTTTGGACCTCAGTATCCCGCATCAGCCAAAAATCGCATTGAGCGTGCATCACATTGCTGTATACTGACAAAAATGTACAGATATTGCCAATGTCATTCGACCATATCTCTGATATCCACCTGTTGGTGGTTCTTGCGAGCACCCAACATGGATCCCCGACTAGACTACGAGGCGGTTGCAATCCGTGAAGCGTGCAGTAAGGTACACAGTCCAGGTACGAACTCTCCCGACAATGCTTTCTATTTCTGCTGCAGCACGACAATCACATTTGTGCTCAGTCGAGACGTGCACCTATGTCCTGGAGACATTGAAGCTCGGGGAATTTTGCCTTCACCATGTAGGTAGGCTACTATTCACTGCTCAAATCAATCAGTGAAGCTAACCGCAGCAACGTTGTTGGCGCCATCATCGATAGACGTCTCAAATGTAGTTGATAACCCAACAACCGACGTTGAAAGCGGTCGCGGAAGCAAATCACGTCCATGCTGGCGTGTTTGGAGGGCGCGTCTGCATCACGTGCAAATCACGACTCAGGTGAGAGCAAATTATTTGTCGCACAGCGTGGCCTCACGATTCTTTGCTCACGTCTCTGGCCCCGAATCCTCATGTCTCACAGCAGCTCCGAATCCCCTGGCCTACCCATGTTGGGGCCTCTTCGGCCTGTTCCATCCACTCGACTTGCACGCGAGTCAACATCACCTTACGATCATAGTTTGCATCTGTCTTCTCAGACACGCGCCAATCCCATTACGCCCACTCACTCTTTCTCCTCTACCGAGTCTGAATTGTCATTTGCGTATCGCAGTGGCATTTCGGATCTGGGTGGCGTGACTACGACTCCCCATCCATTGCCGAGTTATCAAGGCGGGCCTGTGCAGATGAATCGTCCTGACCCCGACATTTTTCAAAATGGCGCTCGCGTTTCAATGCAAATTATTGAAAGTGTTGCAAATCTCTTCAAGCTCGCCGACGATGAGCGCGGACAATTGTATAAATTCTCACAGGTACGGGTGTCGATCCAACTGAGAAACAAATCTGACGGAACGTCGAATAGGAGAGTGCAAATAGTCAACTGATAATGATCTTTGCCCATATTCTCTCAAGCAACAAGGCTGTTTCTGAGGTGAAAGGACTGCTGAGTGGTGCCATAGTGACGCTCGAACGCATCCTGATGAACACGCGGCTGGCATGGTCTTTGACCGAGGCTCAGGATGTGAGTTGTCGAGCATTTTCAAGTCATGGACATCTGATCGATGATTTAATTCCAGCGCATGTTGAAACGGATCATTCGCCACTGGTTGATCAAGCCAATCAACGCGTATGGTAAGCCAGTGAATCGTGCTGTTGAGGTAGGTTCTTTGTCTATGCGAAGGTCGTCGTAGTAACTCATACTCATTGTAATAGGACTATCTTTTCCGAGTTGGACACAAGTCGCTCCAGCTTGATTTATATCGCACGGACCATATCATACAACAGACGGTCCACACTTTCATTGCTGCTTTCCAGAATAGCCATCGAAGCAACTTACGAAAGAAAGTCTTCACGTCGGTGAAGAACGGACAGTCCTTACGACGCTTCGCCAACAAGCTCATTGATACGGACTACGAAGGCAAGGACCCAAGCGTGGAGACCAGCAAGGCAATTCACGCGCAGGTTGCTCTTATGGTAGGCGCTGCGCAATGCTTACAATATTTGCCTGATGCTGACCATCCTTCAATCTAGCGTAAGACTGCCCGGCCACTTGTCAAGAAAAAAGGAAAGAAGGGCGGTAATACGGGATTTTGGGGAAACCTGAACGGTGCACTGCGAGGTCTCATCAAGAAAAATGGAGAGGAGCGTGGTAACGCTCAGTGGGTCGCGTGCGTAGTGTCACCCTCTGGCTTCTGGAGCATTGAGACTAATATGCATTCATTGCAGATGGTACGACGAGATAATCAAGGAAGACGAGGTCATCACTGGCCCAACAGGCGATGCTGTCATGTCCGAGGATGAAGATGAAGATAACGACGACCTCGAGTACGATGAGCGTGGTGCAACAGAGATCTTAGGCGAGGATGAGGAAAGCTTAGCTACAGTACCTACAGCTGCCGCTGCGCCTTTTGCTGTACAGCCCGAGATTGAGATGCTCGGACTGGATTAGAGCAAGAAAAATCATCTCAATTGGTTCCTGCTAATAAATAATGCCTTGCCTCTCGTTCGAACACTTGAACATTGCAGAACTGCTTGATATGGTTGAATGCTTACTATCGCAGGCTGCGGTTCCTGGAGAAAATACTATCGGTTCCCAACAATGAAATTCTGCGAACACGCTTGATGGATGGACTTGCGGCATTCAATGTTCCGCCCCTTGGATTACACAGATCACCTTGACCGGAGGTATCCGATAGCCATCGGGACAGCGGTGTAGAAGTAAAGAGCATAAGTACGAGGAGCTCGCCTTCAGTCTGTCTGCTGCGGGTAAGAGAAAAGTATCAATTTTTGAGGTTACATGCTGGCAGAATGCGAATATTGGAAGGCCAGGGGGATGACATTTGAGCAGTAGGTCGGATTTCGAGACTTGCCGTGATGTTACAGCGCTTTCACTTTATCTTGGCACTCGCGGGTTTTTTTTTGAGTGAGGCTCGACGCGAATTTCCTAATTGGGACGACGCGCGGCCGGGGCCTTCGAGTGAGCAACGGGTCTTTTGTACACCTCCGCATCTCTTTGTATGTACCGCAAGATTAGCACAGACCTGAAGCAATGTGCTCTCGACCTTTGGGAGCGTGGCTGGGAAGAAGACGACATCATCGACGCTCTCGGAGTCTCCCGCCGAAGTCTCTTTCGCTGGCGCCAGATCTTTGATGAGATAGGTACTGTCGAGCGACCTCCATCTCCTCTCCGTGGACGACCTCGCATCATCACACGACACATCTTGGAAGCCGCGTTCCAGCTGTATCGAGAGCAGCCTGACTTGTACCTAGATGAGCTGCAGCTTTGGGCCGCCATCCATCATGATCTCGACATATCTCTCTCGGCTCTGCACCGGAATCTTGCGTCCTCGGGGCTGACACTCAAGCTCCTTCACCGTATTGCAAAGGAGAGGAGTGAGGAACAAAGGGAAGAGTGGATGCAGATGGTCCGACAAACATTTCAGTGCGATGGTAACCAGCTCATCTTCATTGATGAAGCAAGCAAGAACGACAGGACTACAGCTCGACGTCGTGGACGTGCGCCGCGTGGTCAGCGCGCAGATGCAGTTCAAGCCTTCATACGAGGACAGCGCTACTCCCTTGTAACTGCAATCTCTTGTGATGGGTACATTGCGGGACGTGCTCTCCCGGGTGCAGTCGACTCGTTCGAGTTCTTCGATTTCGTAGTTGAAGAAGTTGTGCGTCTCAACCTCATCTTGCGATAATCCAGAGTCTGATTTGATGCAGCTCCCAATGATGAACCCTTGGCCTGATGCACGCAGTGTACTCATCATGGACAATTGCCGCATTCACAAAAGCGAGATCCTTCAGGAGGTCTTCCGAGATGCAGGTGAGTATGAGAAGCTTCGCATCAATTTCAATTTCTCAGTCAATTCCAGGATGCCTTCTCTTATTTTTACCACCATACTCCCCTGATTACAATCCGATTGAAGAGTCATTCAGTACATGTGAGTAATCTTGTATTCTTACAGATTTTTTTTGACAAACTCTGAAGGGAAGGCACATCTCCGCTGTCATGGACTCGATATTGATCAAGCTGATGATCCCGAACAAGCACTGATTGAGGCATGTGGCATAATTACAGCAGAAATGGCACAGAGTTGGTATCGACATGCTGGATACATCTGGGATCCTTGAACTCGAGGCTGTAGTTACAGAGTTTACAGTACAATTATTCGAAAATACAGTACTGTGTAGCAAGAAGGACATATAGAATTACTCAAATTTTCCATCCCGTAGGTCCTGGCGAAATTGACGATGCTTAGTAATGAATCGGTCCCAGGCAAGCTTCGAAAAGCCTGCGATATCACCCCAGTCTTGCCTCCCGAGTGTCTCTACAGCTTTTTCACCAGGGAGAACTTCCAGCTTTTCGAGCTTGACTTTATCAGCAGGAGAAATGTCATAAAGTTCACAGAACATGTCAAGTGAGACACGATGGTTACTCATCGTGCCTGGAGATGCCGGTGCTGAAGTTGTCTTGGCGCCAGGAAGAGATGAAGTGGAGGTGGACGATATCGGCTGGGATACAGATGAAGCATTGAGTGAGGGCTGAAGCAGCTGCTGTAGTAATTGAAACTGAGGAATCCCGCCGAGCAGGCTAGCAGACGAGAGCAAAGAAGCAGGACCGAGCGATGAGAATGCGAGCAAAGGATTGAGTCCAGACTGTAAGGCTTGGAGAACTGAGCTATCTGACGGTGACTGCATGACAGCGAGAGCACCCGGAGACGGTATGGGCATGGCGAGACCAGTAGCCGGTGTCGAAGCGGGTGGTTTGATGCATTTGTCGACACCAAAGTGGACCGAGAGTGGCGCAGTCTCCTTCGAGGCCCCTTTCTGGCTCTGCGCAGCATTATGTCAGTAATCAGCGCAAGATCTATAGTAAAGAAGACAACAGACGATATGCGAAGCCCAGACACGGAGCCGCATGTCGGTCAGCTCCCAATATTGATTACCCTTCGAATATATGCGTTTCCCAGGGAAAAGAGCATTGTTCCCGACCGGATAGCATTCACATAGTGCCTCGAATGCTAGTTTGGACGATGCATCAAGCCCTAACTGGTTAGAAATGAGGAGATCATGATGGAAAAGATTGAAGCCGCAAGCCAATCAACGTACAAGTTGATCGCGTGCAGAAACTACGGCATCGTCTGGACTGCGCGCCATGAGCTCCTCACCGATATCCTGCCCCTCGTTGATGTTCTGGTCATCTCCAGTATCCCATGGCTGTTTGATAAACATGAAGGTGAGCAGAGGAGGTGGAAGATAAAATGCGTAGTGCATACGACGGCGTCGGGTGCTTTTGTCGGTGCCGGCATGACAATGATCACAATGCGATCCTTCTTCTTTTCCTTCAAGGCTCGTATCATTGCTTCATAGCCGGTTGCATTTGTAAGTGCCTTCGTCTGTGAGTTCTGTGGCTTCTCGAATTTCCAGGACATGCGCGACACAACCAGGCCTTCGACGCGGCAAGGTGTCGCTAAAGCGAGTTCCTTCAGAAATGAGTCGTACTTCATTGTAAGGCTGAAGAAGAAGGGTCCTCTGTGCAGCGTCTGATCCGAGGCTGTCTTGCTGGACTTCCCGCCCCTACCTGAGCGTGAGCTCGAAGCGACAGGCGATCCCGGAACAACGACGTGGATGTATGCGGTCGCTTGTCTGTCAACCGTATCATCCTCATCCTCGTCCGAGTCAATCGTCTTGGTTCGTTTTCGAGGCGGATCCTCGGCTGATGAACCCTCGTCGTTGTCGTTGTCCAATACATCGTCATGGTCTGCGGCGTTCTTCCGCTTTGGTGCTGGTGCAACGGGGGATCCTGGGTTCTTACGCTTTCTGGGCTTTTTAGGCTTCTTGCTTGGTTTGTATTGCATGAATCTCCGAGCTACAGCTCGGGGAGATGAGCTATGATTCATGCCAGGGTATGGGAACGTACCTCCAGCCGACAGCCTGAGGACAGGCAAAACATTCTCTTCGATGTCTTCGTCAAAAGACTTGGACAAATCTACATCTGCATCGAGTGTACTGTTGAAGGGGGTATTTTCCATGGCTTCAGAGAGAACAGAGGATCAATGGCGAGGGAGGTACAGGACAAGAGCGACAGTGAGATCGCCGTCGCGTCGTTTGGCGCGTCGTGGCACGTCGTCCCAATTAGGAAATTCGCGTCGAGCCTCACTCAAAAAAAAACTCGCGAGTGCCAAGATAAAGTGAAAGCGCTGTAAGTCAAGCGTCATGGTGCTCGTATATATGTAACTATGCGACGGCTTGCCGTTGAATTATGGCAATAAAAAAAGATTTGTTATAGTTCCGGTCGTGCTGGCAAAGGCTTGGAGTTGATCATGTGTGATGCGGACAAGCAGTGGACGGTCGTCAGAGACTGCGATTCTGTGGGAGCGGCAGTTGCCGACAAGTTATGGAGCTGCCAGTGCTCGAACGTCTCCACCCATCCATACACATAGGAAGTCCATTTGACATTATTATCTGGGATAGCACATGAGGGTTTCTAATGAACATGGATGTAAAAGCACATGAGAGTAAGAAAATGGAGACTGTTGCTTGTTCTAATAAACATTGGACGATGAGATCATGACAAGTGGAAACTGCCGACGCCCTCCTTCATAGCTACCCGTAGTTTCTCCCGCATGACATCCTTCGAGCTGTATTCAGGCAGCTTTAGGTAGTTCACGCAGGTCATCACACTGGGCAGGTAGTCGTCTGCGGTGAGCGGTGCTTCATGTGGCTTGCGGACCACAGTGAGCGGGGGGTTGAGGCCACGGAAACCTGAAGGCAGGCGTTAGTCACGATACTATCCATGGTGTGGAGATCACGAACCTCCGATGGGCAGCTTAGGACTGCCAGTGATGAACTGAAGATATTCGCGTCGAGTGGGCGGATCGTATTCAGACATGATCTCAATGAGATTCCGAATCGCTCGACTCTCCACGTTGAAGCCATGGTCCGCCTTCAGCGCCTCGCTCAGAGCTGTGAAGGATGTTTAGTTTCCCAGTCAATAACAACGATGCGGGACACCCACTTTCGCTGCTCCAGTCTTCATCAGAGTTACCGAAGAGCATGATAAGCTCATCGACTGTGAATGCCTGCAGATCGGATATCGGGAAGACTTTGGAGAACCCTTCTCTGAAGGCTTTTGCCTGGAGTTTGGCCCCTTGGCCAATGATGGCGTCGACAATTTCGTGAATGTACTCCTCGACGTTCTCTGAGGTCACCATGATGTCTTTGCCACCAGGCTAATCATCAAACGCAAATGAGTTTTGCGAGCCCGAGGTATATTTAAACTACGCCTTACCCTGAGCTCGATGTCGTATCCAGGAATGGTGAAGTCGACTTCAAGGTCCTCAATGTTGACTTGGTCCTTGACAGCCTTATGCATCTACCATAGAACGTCAATTACCTCCTCCTTTGAAGGCACGTCGTATGATCTAACCTTATCCCCAGTATTATTTGGCATAGCTAACGACCGCAGCTTCTCCAGCGAGTTAGCCAGTTCCTCGTCGACGAGCTACATGACAGTCAGAATCATGAAATCAAATACCTCAGCAGACGAGCATACCTTCAGCGAGTCAAGAGTCAAGGGCACCTCCTCTCCGAGCGCGAGCCGTACGAAGATCTTGTTGAACGACATATCGATGATCCTCGAGTCCAGCATTGCCTTCGCGACGAACTGCCCGATGACACGGATGATATGCGTCCTCTTCTGCCCGCCATCGTTGGCGATGTCTTCGGGGCTGATAGGCGCAGGGAAGAGCCCATGAGGGTGGAACACGAAGCTACCCGACTTCGTCGGATCCTCGTCCCGCCAGATCTTCAGGTCTTTCCTCGCGAACTCTTTCGACACAAGCGAATAGAACTCGAGGGTAGGGCCCAGACCCGTGCCCACTTCCTCGAAGTACTCGACCTCCAGGATGGACGAAGAGGAGCCGTACAGCTCGAACACCTTCATGGCCGACTCCAAGATGTGTTTGCGCGAGATCCGGACCTTCTGCCGTTGCAGACGACCGAGGAAGCCAACACCGTCATCGCGGCGCGAGCTGTCCTGCCCTCGGGCCTGTTGGCTCTGCCACTTCAGGATAAGACGGGCGTAACCGAAGGACGTCGATTGCAAGAAGTTGTAGCGTGTCGCGAAGGGGAACAAGAAGGGGAAGTGTTGCGGTAGATCGAGGGCCCAATCAGGCAGACATTGACTATACGACGTGCCTGTCAGAACAAAAAAAAATGCGAAGAATACAGTTGTACTTACCTTGCGACAATCATCGGCTCCTCCAACTGCCTCGTCAATTTAGCCGTCAACTTGTTATTGACGAACGACGATTCCGGCAAGCTCCGCTGGAGATGCGTAGGTCGTTCTGACTCTACAACATTCAGCTTGTGAAGCACACGCAGCAAGCGCAGGATCTTGGCGTGCGGCGCGTC
This sequence comes from Dentipellis sp. KUC8613, assembly GCA_002286715.1. Classification (NCBI taxonomy): domain Eukaryota; kingdom Fungi; phylum Basidiomycota; class Agaricomycetes; order Russulales; family Hericiaceae; genus Dentipellis; species Dentipellis sp. KUC8613. The sequence goes on along the minus strand of NSJX01000005.1, from coordinate 827,296 downwards.
CTCGGGCAGCGAGGACAGCGATGGCGTCGGCGAGCGGCTCCGAGAACCTGTGTCGGAACCTTCACCTCGCCCTGAGCAACGCTTAGCACCGATACCATTTGTAATAGAAAGAAACACACCTTCCGACGGTGCGGGTCCGGGCACCTTCTTGAACTTCACGGTGTATACGCCCTGCCAGAGCATGCTTGGCGGCAACATCGACGGTGCTCCAGCCGCCTTCTTCCTAAGCTCGTGCTGATGAATCGCGCCATAGATCGTGAGGTCGAGAGGCAGAATATGATCGTCCATCGAGAACTCGAGGTGCCAATCCGACGGCTTCGTCTTGAGCGCCGCAGCATACGATCCTTTGCTGGACGATGCCCCACGGGGTGTCGCAGCTGGCGTCTCCCTGGCCGCGCCGGGAGTACCAACCCGAGTGCCATCAGGTGTCTGAGCTTCCACTTTAGATCCGTCTAGTGTGATCATCAATGAAAATATAACACGATGATTGTCAAGTCTATTCTCACCATCGGCGATAGACAGCGTGACCGTCTTATCCGTCACTGAATTGTCGGGGTCCATCTCCTCGTCGAACACCTGCAACGAGCGCTCAGCAAGCCATTCCCTGAGTGATTGCGTGGAAAAGAACATACCTCCGCGTCAACCTCATCGTCAGTGAACTCGGCAGCGAACTCTGCATCTTCATTGACGACCGTCTCGCTCGGCGGTGCCTCCCCAAGAGCAGACGTTGGCGGTTCCGAAATCGTGCTACGCGACAGGGGAGGACGATGTGACGACGGACCAGGCTCATCGGTGTTCATGCTACCCGCAGTCGACGCTGCTTCCGCAGGAGCCTCAGGCTCGGCAGTGGTACCATTCCTCGCGCTGAGACGCATGCTGCGTCGCCGAGCGATGGTTGAGGACCCTGCAGGGGCGGCAGCTGGTGCAGAGCTGCTTTCCGCAGCGGGAGCACTGCTGGAGGACGCGCCCGCAGTCAGATTGCTCGCGGCGAGGGCGGCAAGCATGCCAGAAAGTCGAGAACCGGTGAAGGCAAGCCCGGACACGCGCGGGCGGAGGTAGTCGTGCAGGGCCTGGAAAGTCGCGATCGCGTGAATGGAGACGACAATGTTGTTGAAGTTGCGCGGGATGTCGGAGTCCTCGGCAGCGACGAGGCGGAGGCGCAGCTGGCGCGCAAGAAGTGAGGGAGAGCTGCTGCGTTTCGAGTCTAGAAGGTGGGAATACAGGTGAGCCACAAACAAGGACGTGTGCATGGAAACTAACCGTCGATACCTTGGGTGATGGTGACAACGTCAAAGGACTCCATTCTTGTCAGACTTTCCTGCAGCTTCTTCACAAAGATGGATAGGGGCGTCTGTGCATCAGTTGACCCCTTCGTTTTCCTTGAGGTAAACGCATCCAAGAGCAACTCTTGTCGACGGTCAATGGATACTGCAAATATTCTCTCAGTGTCCATACTCGCAACAAAGGAGAAAACACGTACTGCTCCTGGTCTTCTCAGTGGCGAACCTCAACAATCCATCGATAACCCCGCTCTGCAACAACTCGAAGCTGGACACCGACGCATGGGGAGACGCAAACAGCGTCGCCAACTCCTTGAACACGCTCAAGAGCTCCTTTTCTGATGCATTCGGCTCCGACATACGGTCCACCAACTTGCGGAGCGTCGAGAACACGTCGTTACCCTCGGCACTGTCCGCACCTGTGAGGTGCCGGAAGCGAATCACCCGGGCACGCAGAGTGATCGCGTCCTCAGGATCGAGCGCGAGTGACGTGAGCTTCTTGAAGCCAGGCATGCTCGCGGCAAGCACGGCCGGAATGGGAGTGGGCGTAGGAACGGGAACGGCAGGCTCCGCTGGCGAGGGCGCTTCCGAGCCATCTTTGTGCTCCTTGTCTTTCGATTTCGAAGCAATAAGATCCCGGGAAGCAAGCGTCTCGATCTCATGGAAGACTCCTTCGCGGCGGAAGGCAGGACGGTACTCTTCGGGGACCTTGGTGAGCAAGAGTTCTACAAGCTGGAGCGCGCCGATGACGAGGGTGGGATGGTCCTTCGACGACAGGATGGATGACGCGAAACCAGCCACGGGGACGAACTGCAAAACGGCATGAGCATACCTCGAGTAAGGAGCTAGACGGCAAGGCCCACCGTCAAGACACGCTTCGCCTCATCTCCGTCCATAAAACTAATGGCCTTCAACAAGCCGGTCAAGGTCTTCACCCTGACGGTGGTAATCACGCTCGCCGCGTAAACGTCGATCAAAATCGGGACCAGCAGCTGCATGAACCTGCCCACGACCTCCGGTTTTGAACGGAGCAACTCAGTCCGATCAGCAGTCGACTCCTTCGAAGTTGATACAATCGGCGCCGGGGGGGCCTCTTCGCCCTCTTGACCTTCCTGAGTGCTGTCAGCGGGCGTAGCTGCCTCAGAGACCGCCGAGGGCGTAGACGCGGAGGCAACAGGCGCAGGGAAACCTATGAATGCATTCAGGTGACTCGCAGCTGCCTGTCGCGCAGCGGCCCGCTCTGCCTTGGCCTTAGCCTTAACCATGCGGGCCAACGACTTCTCTGTATAGCCCTTGTGGTCGAAGACCCCATCTGATTAGAGGTGTGACGTGAGAACGGGCGGATCTGACATAAAAAGAAATGCGGTTTACCTTTGGGCAGTGGCGGAAGGAGCTCGGAGACGAGACTCAACGCCTCCTCCACTTGGTCCTTGGGTCTGTGCGCGAGATTTTGCATGACAGTCATATCGGCCAGGCCACCTCCCAGCCCTTGCCCGCTGGAGGCGTCGCCTTGTTCGTCACTCTCGTGAGATGATGGCAGCACACCTGTCAGAATCTGGTGAAGTGTATCAACGATACCAGCCTCGAGCAAAGTGACCGTGATCTTTGCGCTTGAACGCGCGGATGTCGCGAGCGCCCGCAGGAGCAGCGTGAACGTGTTGGCAGTGATCAACGGCGACCCGCCGGCGGGCAACAGAAGCAAGTTGATGGCCTTGATGAGGTCGACATCGACGAGGTTCTCGAGATTCTCGGGCGAACTGCGGTAATACGAGTCGATGACACGAATCACGCACAGGCATGCAAACTCGACCAGACGCTGGTCAGAATAGCCCAGGCAGTTGCGGATGATGGGCCAGACGTCGCGGATCATCTGGAAGTGCTCGTTCGGCACGTTGCGGCAGCAATTGGCAGCGGCTTGCAGAGCGGTGCGCTGCACGGCGATGGAGAAAAAGTCGAGGTAGTTGAGCAGCGCAGCAAGACCGCCCTCGCGGACGATGGAGCTAGGGAATTCCTCGGAGATCTTCTCCAGTGTCTAGAAGACGAGTAATATGGTGAGTAACTGTGCTACAAAGCCACAGTACAAACTCACGCTGAGAGTCTGTTCGGCCAAGTCGATGTACGATATCTCGATGAGTTTGCTGCAAAGGACGGGAATGGCACCATGGTAGACAACGGTATGAGCCACACCTGGGAGAGCCTCCATGAGGTTAGCCAAGCAGCGTGCAGCGAGTACCTGAGCCTCAAGATTCTCATCGCCCTGGTACTGGTTGCCACCACTGAGCGCAAGCGCAGCGGCGAGAGCCGCATCCTCATCCTGATTCGCACCTTCCTCGTCACCGTCGTCGTCGTCGTCCGCCTCGCCGCCCGTGCCGCCGAGAATGCGGACGAGCTCCTTTACAAACGCATCCACCTGAAACGACCCGGCGAGGGTGTCTTCGGTGCTAATGCTGAGCAACTCGCTGAGCTCCTGGAGCGTGACAAGGCGGGTCGTCGGATCCGCCGACGCTTTGATGTTGGTCAGCATCGTCTTCAAGCGGCCGCTGAGCGACATCATGTATGAGCCCAGCTGACGATAGTCGGCAAAGATGGCCATGGCTGCGGACTCGTCGAGCCCGCCGAACGTCCGCGCTGCGGCAGCCGCCGCACCATCACCGTCCCCATCCTCCTCACCGGCATCGTCATCCGCCCCTCGGTCGTCGTGCGGCTCGTCGTCGCCGCCGTCGTCGTCGAAATCGTGGCCGACGTCCAGCTGGTCGTCGTGATCGGAGGAATCGCGCTTGAACTCGACATCCATCATCTCGACGTCTTCGTCCTGGATGCGCGAGGGCCCGGGGGCAGACATGGCCTTGCTCTTGGCGGCGACGCCGGCGGCCTTGCCCTTAGCTGTGGATTGTCTGTGATCGGGAGAATAAGGCAGATGGGAGGAAACGGAGGACGGAGCGCCTGACCTGGTCTTCTTGGGCATGTCAGTGGATTGGGATTGGGAGGGGTCGTGACGTGAACGGAGGGCGTATGCGGTGGTGGTGGTAGAGGTGCGGGGACGCTTGGAGGCGGCGGCGGTAGGGGTCGGGGTGGATTCTTCGTCGGAGAGTGTGTCGGGGGCGGCGCGCTTCTTTCCTTTGGTGTCGCGGGCGGGCTCGTTGATGGTCAGAGCGGCGGCGGTGACGGGATACGTGACGCGGCGGGCTCTGTGGAAGGATGAATGGTGGGTCGAGAGGAGTGAGAGAAAGGAGACGGACTTCTTGCTGGGTGGGGGAAGGGAGTCTTCCGAGACTTCCTTACCCTTTCCCTTGGGAGCAGGCGCTCTTGTGCGTTTGGAGGAGGTGGAAGACGAGGCTGTGGCGGCCGAGCGTGTGTGGCGGGCGGTGTCTGTAGGTGGTTGTTGATCAGAGGTGTCGCGCTGCTTGCCCTTGTCCTTCGGGGCGTCCGTCTTCTTTACTGATTTTGCGCGAGTGCTGGACCGCAAGGTCCTGGAGGAGTCTGCGACGGCAGAGGAGGCGGAGGAGTCGATTGTCGAGCTGGAGCTTGCGGTGGCTTGGTTGAGATGAGATGGTGGTAAGTCCATTTAGAGCCTGCGTCCAGCCATCGATCCAGCGCAAGTTATTGAATGATGAGAGTAGGAAAAGAGAATAGAAAAGCAAGTCTTAGGACGACTCGCAGGACGACTCGCTTCTAATGCGAGAGCGTAAGGGTCAAGGGCCCCAGTCACTGTGACAGTGGCTGATCTCCCCAGTGTGATGTCACATTTCCTCTGTTACTCCCTCTGCTTTGGTGCTGTACATACAATGTTTCCCTTTGTGCTTCTACGCCAGTGACTCTCGCAAAACCCCCTCTACATTTTCCACAAATACGTCCACAATCTTCTCCACCTGCTCCTTCGTAATGTTGTACGCCGGCGCAAAGATGATATGGTCGCCCTTGGTGCCCTCCAGATTTGCGCCACCAGTCATGCCCATCACGATCAGCCCGTTCTCGAGACATCTCGCCTGCACGATCATCGCGAACTGCTTGCCCTTGAAGTCCACGTTCGCGCCAGCAAAGTCGAACTCGACGGCCCAGAATGCGCCGCCGCCACGCACATCAAACGCGTACGGGGCCGCAAGCGCGTTGGGCGCCTGCAGGCGCTCACGCAGCAGCTGGCCCAGATACGCGCCTTGCGTGCGGCAGTTTTCCAGAAGGTTCTCTGAGGCAACAACCTTTTGCACCGCAAGCGCCGCGGCGCAGGCCAGGGGATGCGACTGTTCGAGGCAGAAATTAACGCATGATCAGCGGCGAAGGAAGGAGGCATGCCTGATAGGTGTGTCCGTGCTTCATGAATCCGGCACTATCGCGGATACCGTCTGCCACGCGCTGCGATAAAAGCACGGCGCCGATCGAGGCGTATCTATAAGTAGGCGAGCACAGGTGAGCACGCAATGCACGATCATGTAAAGCGAAGTACTTGCCCGCCTCCGAGACCTTTGGCAACAGCCTGCATATCAGGCGCTTCGCCGTCTCCAAAGCTCTCCCATGCATGGAGCGTTCCCATGCCTGCGTTCCACATTCAGCGGCGCGAATCGCTCTAGAGCTAGTGTGACCTACGTCCCATGCCGGACATCACTTCATCGAGGATGAACAGTGCGCCGTACTTCCGGCAAACAGACTTCATGGCCTTGAAGTACCCCTTCGGGGCGGCGACACAGCCGGTAGTCGCACCGACCACGGTCTCCGCGACAACTGCAATCGATGTCGATGAGCATCAGATCCTCGCCTCGCAAAGGCCGCACTTACATCCGATGACCGTATCCGGTCCGAGCTCAAGGAACTTGTCCTCAAGCTCCTGGCGCAGGCGCTCAACGTATTGCTCTTCCGTCTCGTCGGGTTTCTGGAAGCGTTTGGCGTAAGCTGGGGAGACGTGGTGGAAGACGTGGTTGTTGAGGACAGCTTCATAAGGCGCGCGGCGAGCTGGGTGTCCCGAGAGGGAAAGCGTGCCGACAGTGTTACCGTGGAAGGAGAGGTTCCGCGAAATGAAGTTCTTGCGCTGCGGCTGCTTGGTATCGTAGAAATACTGCAAAAGCCCATGAGTCTCTAAACGTGCTACGGCGTCATAAGATGCACATGCCTGGCGCGAGAGCTTAATGACAGATTCCATGGCCTCAGAGCCTACAATAGGTAAGGGGATGCTATATGAAGCACGTTGGAACCGTCTTACCTCCTGAGCTGAATCCGACCAACGAGAAGGCGCCATTGCTTGACTTAACGAGGTATTCCGCGAGTTCCTCAGCGGGCTCATTAGAGAGCTGCATGCTGTACACATCTGCCGAAGCGATGAGTTGGATCGCAGAGGCACATAATTAAGACTTACATGACACTTTGTCGACCTGATCTTTCAGAGCCTGCTTCACAACTGGGTGCCCGTTCCCAATGCACGAAACAGCGGCGCCGCCTACGGCATCGATGACGGTACGGCCATCCTCCAGCGTGATATAGATACCATCCGCAGAGGAAGCAACGGGCGGGCGCCACGGTGTACGGTGCAGGAGCGCAGTCGGCCTGTCTGCGATCTTCTTCGCCGTAGTCGCAGCGCCGTTCTCGACAGTCAGTGCGGGTGCCATGATTGTTCCAGTCGGCGTTGTGGTGGAGGGTATTTATGCGACGATAGGACAACCAATCGGCGCTGTGAGTCAGGATACTTATCTAGTGCCCCATGGCCAGATGCAGATGTCATATCCAGCCCGTCCCGTCTGCCTTGAGGCTTAGCCTTGCTTCTTCTTGTGAGAGCCAAACGACGCATGTGAGGACAACTGGGCGTAGAATTGCGCGATACATGTCTCTAGAAGAACCGCAAGACATTGTCTTCCTTCCTTTGTACGTACGAGGGTGCAGCACTACGCGTTGAGGGAGAGTCGTCACTGGTGAACCTCCTGAGTAGGCAGCCGGAGGACATTGCCGACGGCACGCCGTCAGGAGCCGGCCGGTCGGCCGACACAAGAAACGAACGCCTCCTGAATTACACCGCGCGTCGCAGGTGCTTGTCTTGCCTCCCTCACCTTTATCCTACGGGTACTCACAAGCCCGAGTCTTCGTGATTGCTACGTAGAGGCCCCGAAAGTGCCCTAATTCTTATCATCAAATGCGTCCACCAAAACCTCGAACACCCGGCTCTGGAAACAAATCACAATCGGGAACCTTGCACGCGTTCTTCAAAGCATCGTCTGAGAAGAAACCGCGCTCTCCTTCACTGGCTCTGAAGCCGCTCAAGCCGTCCGCCAGCGGTAATGGATTGAGCACGAAGGCGAAGGGCAAACAGCGCGCGAGCTACGTGCCGCCACCGGATGCAGAGATCATTGTCATAGAATCCGACGAGGAAGTCGCAACGCATACCTCGCGTGGAGTCTCGAAGGGGAAGCGCAGGGCGGACGACGCGTCAAGTGATGTAGAGATTGTCGAAATGTTTGGTACAAGGTGCGCTGGCTCGAACAAGAAGGTCAAGAAGGAGGCGAGCGACGACTGCAAGGATTCGATCAACCTCATTCAACCAGGTCCTTCAATCGTGCGGGCCTCAAGCAACTCAAGCCTGAAAGCCTCGAGTAGCGAAGGTGTACTGTCCTTCGGAAAGCCTTCTAAGCTGCTACTTCCTTCGAAGCGCGCCGAGTCTCAGAGCCTTCTACCGGCTTCCCATGCAGTAGACTCTATCTCTTCGAGTTCATGGGGCGTCCCGATCCTCTTGCAGCCTAGCCGGTCTGCGTCTAACGCGGATACTTCCACCACTCTGTCATCTCGGAATTCACCCATACCTGAAACCACGCCTCAGCTCGTCGCAGACGAGATCATAGAAATAGACGATGAATGGGGCATGGGAGACGATGAACTGGCCCCTGTAGGCGACGATGCAGGGCAGAACGACTCGCAGATAGGTGAGGATGAAGAAGTCGAGGACGTCATCGACCTAGACCCGGATTCGGAGGTGGATAACTGTCCAATCTGCGGAAAACTGTTGAAGGATCTGCAAGCCCTTGTATGTACCATCTTTCAACTTTTCCGCTTGCCTGCATCTGAAGGACATAACCTGCGTTCAAATAACAGGAAATCCAGGACCATATGAACAAGTGTGCGGACACATCCATGTCCCCTTCGAAGCCGGAGCATAATCCATCTTCTTACTCAAATTCTTCGGCAAACCACTCGCCCTCCAAGACAAGCGCGTTCTCCGTTCTCATGTCTTCACACCAAGAAAACGAAGCATGGAAAGAGGCGACCGTTGCCGAAGACCGCAATTTCCGCCCGACAAAGGGCAATGGCGGACGTCGGAAAGCACCCTTTTACAAAGTAATGACGGGCATGCCGATTGCCGTAGACGCATTTCGGTACGGTGCGATACCGGGGGTGACCGCTTACTTTTTGACGTGCGTAGTCTCGCTCCCTCTATGAGCCCCCCTTTTTTACGAATGACGATACAGACACGCACATTCGGATCATTACACAAATCTATCGTCAAAGTGGAAAGCGGGACCAATATACTGTTCTGGTCGGTCAAATTGTGTCTTCCGCCCATTTTATAGTACTGAACATGCTATGCATTTTACCAGAGGGTACCGCGAATCTGATTATCCACATGCTCTCGGTCGACCGCAAGTGGGTGCACCCGTTGCCTATGGACGTCCCTACGACCATCCCGAATACGGGCGGAGTGAAGGTCACCCTGATCGAGGCAAATCACTGTCCGCACCTGTCTCTTCATATGATGCATATCTGTCGCTGACCACTGAAATCTGTAGGCCCGGGCTCTTCACTCTTCCTATTTGAAGGCCCACAGACAATCGATGCAGGCGATAGCTCGTACAAATCGCCATTCGTTGGCTCTGCGCGGATGTTTCGTTACCTTCATTGCGGAGACTTCAGGGCGTCGCCCCAGCACGTGCTGCATCCTTCTGTCAAAGGGAAGCGGCTGGACTGCATCTACCTCGATACAACATATCTCAACCCGAAGTACACTTTCCCTTCTCAAGCGCAAGTCATCTCCGCATGTGCAGACCTCGCAAAGAAAGTGGTTTCAGGGGAGTCCGTGGCTACCGCGATTAAGGGGAATGGCAGCACCAAGACCATGGACGACTGGTTCACTATCGTACCAAAGTCGGAGGATAAGGGAAATGTGAAGATTCAGAGGACACTCGTCGTAGTTGGGTACGTATATCGCGCGGGGATGTCCGACGACCTGAAACTCACATCGGCCCTGCAGGACGTACTCCATCGGCAAAGAACGTGTCGTGAAAGGTCCGTGCTGTCTCAACGTTTGTCGGATAGACTTATTGACCTATGTAACAGCTGTCGCCAAAGCACTACGAACCAAAGTATATTGCGATTCACGCAAGGCCGCTATCCTTCGATGTCAAGCAGACCCAGAGCTCCATGCCATGCTGACCAAAGATCCCTACGAAGCTGGCGTCCACTTGGTCCCGCTCGGCGTCATATCTTCGGATAGGATTAAGGAATACACTGAACGCTGGAAAGGTCACTGGAGCAAAACACTCGCATTTCGCCCCACCGGGTGGACATACACGCCTGCCGCAGGCACCGACACCGCTCCCTCCGTCGCCTCCATCGTCTCCCACCTTCCCCACAAGGAGTTCACCTGCACAAATCTACGCCCGATGCGCAACAGCACGGCGACGCACCAGCTCTTCGGCGTCCCATACTCAGAACACAGCTCGTTCTTCGAGCTCACGTGTTTCGCGCTCTCGCTCGACTGGGCGCGCATTGTCGCGACCGTCAATGTCGGAAGCGAGAGCAGCAGAGGCAAGATCGCTACGTGGGTGGCGCGATGGGAGGCGGAGAAAAAGAAGAGGGGGCCAGGTGTTGTGCCGTATCGGACATTGGACTATTGGTAGGCGGGTAATACATGGCGGATTTTATTCTGGAAATTCTATACTAGGATCATTGGTTTGTTCTACTGTGGGACGGGGTCGAATTATGTTCGCTCGCAGTTGTATGTTAGATTATTGACAAGATACGTCGAAGAGATCCAAAGAGTGTGTATCTGAGCGACTTTAATTCATATATGTAGTAAATTCATTCGTTTCACTGTGGTACTCAATTCAAATAATTAATAACTTTTGCTTCAATTCACGTGGTCCCTTTCTCGATTTTTATACCTGAATTCCTGACGGTTCCGTGATTGAACGTCCTGCATGCATTGGTGCTTTCTACCAAGCTCGGCTTGCACGTCGCCTCGGTCACCTGCGAGCTTGCTGCTGAGTCAGTGAAGCAGTATAAGCAGCTGACTCAGCAGGATTGGCAGCGGACAACTTGCAAGAGCTCTTGAACTTGACGCGCTTCACCTCTTTGAACGCTACCCTCACCGACTCACCATGTCCAAGCATCACCCAGGTGCGTATTTATTGCTTCTTCGAAGGAAAGCGCGGCCTCAACGTTTGTTATAGATTTGATCATGTGCAGGCGGCAACCTGGCATCGGTGAGCACTTTGCATTGGCCTAACACAACCCTTGTACTCATGAGCATTTCCACGACAGCCATTGGACGTCTTTGCGAAAAATGTGACGGCAAGTGGTACGTCTCTCCTTGAATTTGTGCGCTACTTCTATTCACTAACGTCAACCCCGCACTCAGTCCCGTCTGCGATTCATATGTGCGACCTGAGACCCTCGTCCGGATATGTGACGAGTGCAACTTCGGAACGTATGGAGGACGGTGCATCATCTGCGGCTCCCCTGGTGCGTTTCCATGCTCCTCTCCTGTTACGATTTTGCGCGTACTGACCCCGAGCGCCCCTAGGTATCTCCGATGCGTACTACTGCGCGGAGTGCACGCGGCTAGAGAAGGACCGCGATGGCTGTCCGAAGATCGTCAATCTGGGCGCAAGTCGGACTGATCTATTCTATGAGCGGCGTCGTCTAGGTGCGTAGCCGTGTGTCTGCTATGTAGTTCCATGCTGAACGTCACGATAGGTTTCAAGAAGGGCTAGCACCATATATATGGGGCGTACTGTGCGCCGCAGTTCAGTACCATTCTTGTCCATTGTGTATTCTTTTTCCTTGTAAATTCTATATGCAGTTGTGAGTAAAGCAAGAAAGCAGGTTCATTACAGAAAGCAAGACTACAAGCGTAAGCAATCGATACATGATATAGAGGTGATACGCGACGGGGAGAAATGGTCAATAAAAATTCCACTGATCCAACTGCTAGTAAATCGACACCGCAACAGAAACTGGCCTATGAGTAGTATACAGGCTCGTGCAGAATCGGCGATCCCTCGTCGTTCTCGCCATCCAGCCCAAACAGGCGACTGCAATGGGACCGAGGGTCAATGATCAGTCCATCACGCACATCCGCCCGAGGGGGGGAAAGGAAAACGAACGTACGTGAAGGAAGGCATATCCACAGGAGCCTTGAACTCAAGGAATACGTGCGTGTTGTCGTGTGAGTCGATGGCCTCGCACTTCGTGCACAGATCCTTGCCCTGGGCGCAATACATGCACCGCAGCCATTTGCCGTATATCCGCTCCATATGCCGGTCACAGTATGCGCGGGGGTGCCGCAGTGTCTTGAGGTAGTCTGCACTCTTTGTGATCAGCACTGCGAGGAAACATATGAAGATAATTCGTGCAAATACCCACCTTCAGGGTCCGAAGAGACTGTGGGCGACTGGGGCCCAGCGGGGGAGCTATACCTAAAAATACGACGGTGGTCAAAAACCATGCGGTGAAAAGAGGTGTTGGTAAGGCGAGTGCTTACACTGGGGGGATGATCGGGAACTCAGACTGAAGAGGGGCAGGATTGTGGACGGGGCGGTCGAGCTTGACGAAAATGTGCATTGGGTCGTGGACTTGATATGACTTTTTCTCGCACGATGCGCACTACGAGATAAAGAATAATGAGCACTGAATTTCGTCGCCAGGGTCGACATTGCACGTACCAGACTGTACGAAGTCGGCTTCGACGGGCAGGATAGGCATTGGTATCTCACTCCGATGATAGACTGCGAGTGGCTTAGACAAGCGGATAGTAATACCATGGCATGGTACGCACCTCGCCACACGAATTGCAGAGCATGAGGTGGTCATTGGAATCTCCGCCCCCGCCATCAACGATGGTCTTGGCAAAGCTTGACGAGGCACTCCCAGGACTCGAACGCAGTAGCGACGACACGAGACCGTCGCCCCCATCTTGCAGACTGCGCGCGTGCCGCGACAAGTTCTCGACTTCGACCACAGGCAGGGGCCGGGGGATCTGTCGGAAAGAACGCGCCCGCGTCCACCGGTGAGAACCGTGTATCGGCACCGGTACACGATGTACCGCGCAGCAGTAGCAGCAGCACGTACCTTGAGCATGACGTGCGACGAGTCGTGCCCGCCCTCCGACGTATGCAAGTCGCCTGGAAGGCCGGCGCTTTCGCAGTTCGAGCAAATGTCGACGCTCGAGCAGTCGATGCACCGGAATCTGGCGCCGATAATGTCCTGCATGCAGCTGAACAGCGGTTGAGTTCCGGAGAAGAGATGGAGATATGGTAGCGGCTTACTGGTAGCATTTGATGCCTGGATGGGTCATTGCTGCGCGAAGGTACATGTGCGGTGAGAGTGTGATAGAAGCGGCTTTTATACGTGTACTCACACTGATCATCCGCAGCATCGACCGTCACGGGACGATATAGAACGTCCGGCGCGCTTTGCGAGCGCACTGGCTTGTCGGGCATGACCAGGAACGCGTGAATCGGGTGGATGTTGTGGATCGTGCTGCGCAGCAGATCGCAGGTCAGAAGGGAGGTGAAGCGGGAGAAGGAACGGAACATGTCAGTCACCTATAGCAAGCGCGACACAACGTGTACGCGTCGCATGAGGCGCACTTGTAGCGCGTTCCATGCAGCTCGGACTTGCATACCGTGCACTTCTGCGCATGGCTCTCTTCGTGCTCTTTTAGCGTGAAGATGGTGTTATTAAGACGCTATCGGCCGCTGCGCAGATAAGTATGGCTCACCGATGTCCACCCAGCCGTTGAATTCCCACATCTTCTCGCAGTAGGCATGTCGTAATTGGCCTTGTCGGTCTGGCGCACGACGTAAACGGGCAGACAACACCTGTGGAGATGGTGGGCTGCCTCCGCCCATTCCGATAGACGACACCGTTTCCTCGTCTGGGTAGACCCCGTGGTACATGCCACTCTTCTGGATGCACATAGCACACAGCTCGTATCCGGAAGTGCGCGAGGTCGAAGACGAGGAAGACGACGACGAATTGCTACGCTGCTGTGAATGGGCGGACGAACCGCCGACGAGGGTAGGTGAAGTGGACGGTAAATCAGGGAGGGGCTTTGAGAATGGCGGCGGAGGGTATATCTCTGTGTCGGCTGCAGAGAAAGCCGTCGAGGACGAGGATGCCGAACGATGGGCGTGTGGGGGGTAGGTCACGGTGCTGCCAGATCCTGAACTGTGTTTATACATGGGACTCGTGGATTTCGCCTTCCCTTTACCGCTCTCCAGCAACGCCTCCAGCTCCTGTCTAGGCAAGGGGGTCTTCTCGCCGCACGTCGTGCAGACGTATCGCATCGAGTCCAGGATGGTCTTGCATTCCGAGCAAGCCGTAACCTCGTCGGGGACTAGTAATTGGGTATAGTAAATCTCCTGGGACTCCGATGTTTGCGATAAGGACATGCGGTTGCTCGAGCTCTCCGTGGAGACTGGGTAGCCCGAGGAGAGGATGCCGCCAGATTCTTCCGTGACCGTGGTCATCGAGATCGGCCGTTCACGATGCCCATGAACATTGTCGCTGGCGCTGGCATCGTACTCGAAACTGGAGCTCTCTCCCAAGTTGTCCTGGAAGTCCGCATTGTATTGCCAATATGTCTTCCCGCCTTCATGGGCCTTGACAAGTATCGGTTTGCTCGGTTTCGATAAGTGAGCATCGACGTCGTCGGAGGTCATGGTGTGATCGGTGTTGAGAGAGAAGGTATCGGCGTCCGATGGAGGGTGCGGGATACCTAGCCTGATGTTTTGAAGACGAGCTTGCTCTTGTATCCACGCCGGGCTTACGATAGAGCGCTGGGGGGTCAGTGTGTGCTCCGGCTGGTCCTCGAGCTTCAGACGCTCAAATACGGCGGACGGATCCGATGGATAGCGCCTCGAGGACGAGGCAGAAGGTGCCATGCCGGTTTGCCTGCTATGGTCTGTCAGATACGCAGCAGAATCTCCCTCCGTGGATTGTCGATACGAAGAATGTATATCCGAGGTGCCATTGTCCGAGTTCCGGGATCGTGAGCGTTGCCCGTTTCGTGATGGAAGACGTAGTGCGGAACGCGAGGGCCTTGAAAAAAGCTTCTTGAGGAGCGAGTCCGGTTTGCGCTGCACATCCTGGCTGCTGCCGGTGTCTTTTGAGCTAATGGTTACGGCGTCATCATCTAGGTCGTCCGAGTGCGGAATATCCAGAGACATGGGCCGCTCGCTGCCGCTGCGATTCGTAAATTCGTCGGTACTAGCCAACGACGCGGTGTCTGAGAGGGCAGGACCGTCGTACTCGACGACGACCTGTATTTTCATGACGATCCTGCTGGAGCGCGTCAGGCTACGATACGAGATATCGGAGCTGCCAGAAGATCCAACTCGCTCGTCGAGTGGACAGTAGAATCGGATAGCCTCGACCACCTCCTCGTCCGTGCGAATGGCTACTTCTTCCCCATCGTCATCTGTCCACTTGATTGAGAAAGTCCGTGACGCCAATAAGAACGCCTTCTCCACCTGGGGAGAAAATCACGGTGTTATTTATCGCATATCTGCCCAATATACTTGCGAGACGCACCTGTAACATCAACGCATCGTACGTACATGTCCGAGCCGAGCCAAAAGTGACCTTCTTCGTCCTATCGAAATAGCTGCATTTCACAACCAGTGTCCTGTCGGACCAAGCGTTTGTTTGATCTGAAGACGAACTGAACGAGGAATACGAGTTGGTGGGCATTGCGCCGCAGTTGCGAACGCGTGAAACGGAGCTCTGAGACGATCTGCCCCTCCGCAGCAAGGTCCTCGGGCGCTTAAATTAAGCGCCTGCTGAGACCGTCATCCTAATCTATAACGTGATCACTTCCCACTACAAGCACTTCGAAAAGGTCTTGAAAAAGGCACTCACGCTGTATGTCTTACACGTAGCACGAATTCAAGGTCGGACGTACCCTCACAATGACTGGAAGTTGAGCCACGTTGCACCAGTGCCTAGTGCCTGAGGCTTTCTTACTTGTATTGCAAACTCACAACCCAACCCAATAATCATAACTACAGTGCTGTAAATACACATACATTATTGCGGGTCATACAAATCCGAGAAGAAGAAGTCATTATTTGTCGGGGGCGGGCCCGCCACGAGGCCGCTGGGTATCTCCACCTTGTCGCCGGACAGATCTACAAAGGCACCGACAATATACAAAGTCAGCATGGCACTGGCACTGGCACTGACACACCGGCTCTCGTGCCGGCGGTCCACAAAACAGGCGGCAGCGTACGCACCCAGCAATTTAATCTTGAGCCCGATCTCCGTGAGCGCCTGTATGAACTCGTTCGTCTCCTGCGACGACACATGGCCGCCGCCGCGGCGCAGCATGTTCAGGCCGTCCGTCCAGTCCGCCCACCGCGACTGGTCCGGCGCGATCTGGTCCGCGAGCGAGCCCTCGTGCGTGCTGATGAGCGAGAACGACAGCGGCGACGCGACGAGCGGCGACGACGGCGGCAGGTCGCGGTCGCCCCCCGCCATCGCGAGGTTCGCCGGCGGCGCGCAGTTCCCCGTCGCGACCTCGCTGATCAGCGACACGTCGATCCGGTCCGGCAGGTCCTCGAGCCCGTGCCGCACGGGGAACTTCACCTGGCTGTCGACGTAGTGGAGGTACTTCAGCCCGTTATCCTGCGCCGGAATGAGATTGTATGAGGATCGAGCGTATGAGGGGAAATGAGTACAGGCACGACGCACCATCCGCATAAAGCGCCATTGCCGGGTCGGGCGGCGCGAGCTGTGCGACGATAACGGGATCGCATTCATGAACCAGGCGCCCTGCAGGAGGCAGTGTATTCGCTGCGAGCGCACGAACTCCTGCGACTCCTTATAGAGCTTCTTGCTCAGGTTCCTAAGCCGCCGCAGCCCGTCAGTCACCACGATCGGTCACTACAGCGAAAGGACACATACCGCACGGGGACCTTGCTGAGCAGATCGTCCTCAGCCTCGAGCTCCTTCATCTGGCGATCCCGCACGGCGCGGTACTCGCACTCGACGAAGTCCGCCTCGACCTCGTGCCACTGCCGCACGTTCTCCTGCCGCAGCGCGACCTTGACTCTGCGGGTCATCTGTGAGCGTCCGTCCTTCGAGGGTGCGGGTGAGGGGCGAGCTATATACTCACTGGCTGCGCACAAGCGCGACAACCCGCGTGAAATCACCCAGCGCCGCACCGCTCTCGTTCCACATGCGGTAGAAGAAATTCGTCGCGAGCGCGTGCACCTTGTAGAAGTTGAGGAAAAACGGCGAGAAGGTCGGCGACTTCGCGTCTAGATGCAGATGCGGCGATGGCGTACGTCAGTCGGCCGGTCACGAATCATCAACGCCACCAACAGCAGCCCGCATTCATGTGTCATATCCGAGGAATTGATCTCGATCTCGGGGAACGGAAGATGTGGAATGCAGAATGCAGAATGGAAAAAGGAAAGAGAAAAGAGGAAAGAGGAAAACGCGACGTACATCCTGGCGCGAAGATGGCCCAGTGCTCGGAGAGCAGCTCGACGACCTCATTCGAGGCCTTGGTGATGGGACACCGGCGCTCGGGCGGGCGGCTGATCTGCTCCTGCACGACCTTGGAGAAGAAATCCGGATCGCTCTGCACGAAGTGCCGCTACAAGAAAGATAGAGCGATAAATATCACAATCACCTGGGACCGCGTGCTAAAACGTGCACGGGCATGGGCATAGTGGGGCACTCACTAGACAGTCGAGTCCGAGGACGCCGACCTCGGCGAACTCGTGTCCCAGGTTCTCTGTGTCGCACCCCAGGAGGCGCCACTTGAGCATGTTCCCGTCGCCGTCGCGCTGCGGCTGCAGCTTGCTGTTCGTCCAGATGTACTCGAGTGCTGCGTCGTGCGCCTGCTCGACGTCGGGCTCGACGAGCGTCGTCTTCTTGCGATACGTAACGCGCGCCATGTTCTCTTGGAAGTCGAGGACGCAGGACGTCAGGTCCTCGACGGTGTGCGAGGACATGAGGCGCTGAAGAGGGCGTCGTGTCAGAGATATTCATACTCATATCCATAGCCATAGCCATGACCATGTGCTGATTGGGGGTGGGCGCAAAGATAGAGCACACGCACCACGACCGCCTTGCGGATGTTAAGACGCTCAAGTTTGGCGATGAAGGTGTCCCACCAGTTATCCGTTACGTGTGCCAACAGTGAGTTGATCAACATCATGCTGCCGCGATGATCAGAACCACTGCGGCTTCGGGTGTCATTGTATCAGACGTGCCCACACACCTGTGAAGTGCGAGGGCAGTATCAGCACTGCCCAACCGGCTCACGACAGTCTCCAGAAGCCCCTGTTCTTTCCGCATTTGTTCGAAGACAACGTCGAAACCATAGCGGTAGATGGACCCGGGCGGCGCTGGGGGTGGACTTCGACTGGAGCTTGCCGCCATCAAAGGACCGGGAGCGCTGAAGGGATCGGCTTCTACCAGACGCTTCAGAATGGCAGTCGCAGGGCGGCAGACGTTGATTAGGGATTGTGGGGAAGAGAGGATCTGAACCACTTTGAAGATAAATTCATCGTCAAGGTTCGCCCACCCGTAGTCGAGGTCCATTAGGTTCTGCATGGCAGTCAACGCATACTGGACCGCAGGGACGCGTTAATAAAGGAACAACGAGAGATGACAAGATAAGACTCACTGCAAGAGTATTACCATGGCTGACATTGATCACATCTATGAGCAAACGAAGGCCGTCTCGGTTCAGGAATTCGTTGGCGAATTGCTCTTCCTGTATGTCATCGTCAGTAATGGATTGTTTTGACATAACCGACCGGTTCTTACCCGGATGTACTTCTGGATGGAGAAAAGCGTAAGCCTTGTCGTCTTGTCGTCACGCATAATGAGCTTTTCAACAAGTTCCGCCGCCTCTATTGTCGGCGCATTCACGAGTCTACACGACATAGAAAGACGACACATAAGATACGAAACGGACCCTCGACATCGGCAACAATGAAGCAGAGTCAGAAAGAAGGATACATACTTCAGATTGGCCTTGGACTTGATCATCTTCCTCAGGTTGTCGTTTGTAATCAGCTCATCCGTCTCATCTCGCAGTGAGTAATGAGACGGAAGTCCCTTGACTTTGAGGTTCAGACACAATTGTTTGACGACGTCGGCAGCGCTGAGCGTAGGGTCGATGCGGGCGCGAACAGTCTGTCCCTCCTTCGTGGTAACGCTGTTGGTCGGAATCAAGGCGGGTTTGCTGCTTCCTGTACCATTGGGAGGAGCTCTAATAGGACCATCACCATTAGGGACGTGGCGGGGAGATCCAGGGTGCGACATGACGATCTATTGACTACGAACGACAGATGAGCTCCATCGGAAGATCCGACATTGGAAGCTACTGTGTACTTACAAATCCTAAGGTATACGAAGAATCTGAGGAGGGAACGATTAGTACATGTCACATGGCGAATTTCAATAAAAAAAATGGATTCAGAAGCGGAAATTGGCGTCCTACACAACTACAGAAGTCGTTCTGACTGACGTGCAAATGTCGAAGATTCATCCTCAAAAAAAGAATCGGAGAATTAACTCACCGAGCTAGGTATTGAAAGAAAGGCGGAGGATGGAAATCACGGGTAAAATCACGAAAAATTTTGCCTAGAGAAAAAATGTCTAAGTGAGCGGCCGAACGCGACGATGCATGGAAACAGTGGATGACATGACGCGAATGGGAGAGATCATGGTGGTCGAAAGAATAGAGGCGAAGTTTTCCATCTTGGATGCGGGAATGGAAGACTGAAGAGATATCTCACCGAGTTCAGATGCAGGATTGATATGGCTCCGTCTCCACGTGTCGATCGAAGCAAAAGAACAGGAAAGACGTTCCGAGGTGTCAGAAGCGCAACACGAAGGGTATTAGGGTATGGATCGCAGGGGCAGGTGAGCTAGGCAAGAAGGGTATACAGCTTGAAAAGTGGGGATAGCCTCAAGGCGCTGCAGCGAGATGATAGGAGCAGATGGTGGGAGAGTGAATATAAAGCGCGTCGGAGAGTAAGAGGGGGACAAGGATTTGAGTGGTACGCAGAGCGCCAGCGTCAGGACCAACAGAGAGACGAGCCGACGAGACCAGCGGTGGGAATTTCTCCGAGCCTGCCTATCCTGCTTACGTATCGCACGCGACCCTCTCCCGCCGCCACCACCGCTCACAGTCTCCTCGACCTCCTCGACGCTGCGAGCCATGGCGGCCACAACACCGCCCGTTGCATCGGTCGCAGAGGGGGAGGCACCGACAGACAAACGCAGCGACATCGACATACAGATTGAGCACCACCGCAAAGCCCTCCTCGACCTTCGACTCCGCCGAAACGCGCTCGCACCCATCTCTGTCCTCCTCCCCGAAATCCTTTCCTACATCTTCCATTTCTGCGTCGACGACTCTGGGACGCGTGAGAGCATGTTTTGGGCCAACGTTGACCTCCCATCCATCGTGTCTCCCGGCCTGTCGTACGGCTACGCGCGCACCGCACTCACCCTCTCACACGTCTGCCGCCAATGGCGCTCGATCGCACGCGACGACGCCCTGCTCTGGACACACATCTTCATGTCGAACGTTGAGCTCTGCCAGAGGATGCTCGTGCGGTCGAAGCAGGCTGCGCTGACCGTGCGTCACGGCTTCATATCCAACGACGGCAAGTCTCTGATCTCTCTCGGGCACGCACTCGCGCATCTCTCCAGGATAAAGACGCTACAAATCAGCTGCCAGTACTACGGCACGAACCTCCCCCGCCGCTTCATGGAGTACATCTCCAGCCCCGCGCCGCTCCTCGAGGAGCTCTACCTCTCCAACCTCACCGGGCACTGGGCAACCAACGCGCTCCCCGACACCGTCTTCGCCGGCTGCGTACCACGCCTCGCGCGCCTCACCGTGCTGCACGGCGCGCAGCTCTCGTGGTCCTCGCCGCTGCTCAAGCTCTCCAGCCTCACGCACCTGCACATCGGCGACATGACCGAGTGGAAAAACAGCACGCTCGACCCACTCCTCACCGTGCTCGCGCGCCTACCGCTGCTGCGCGGGCTCGCGCTTGAGCAGGCGATCCCGGCAGGCCCCCAGGTGACCGGGCGCACCGTTGCACTCCCCGCACTCACGCACCTCACGCTGTCGGATGACCAGTCCTCCTGCGTCGCGCTGCTGCAAGCGCTCACGCTCCCACCCTCCGTCTCCATCACCCTCCAGAGCTTCCTCGCGGGCGACCAGGTCGACTACCAGCCCGCGCTCACGCACTGCCTTACCCACGTCGCGCCCTTCTTCGCGGGCATGCGCACCGCGCGCATCTACGTCACCAAAGACGGCGCAGTCAACCAGCTGCGCATCCAGGCGTGGGAGGGCGCGGTGACGGACAGCGCCGCGCTCGGGAGCATGCACGCGGGGCGCGCGGTCGTCGACTTCATGTGGTCCGGGCAGCCCGTCATGGACATCCAGGTCGTGCTCGACGCGTGCGCCGCGCTCGCGCTCGACGGGCTCGACGTGTTCGCCGGCGGCATCCTCAGCTACAACAACGAGCACCCGCAGGACTGGCGCCCCGTCTTCCGCCGCTGGCCGGGCGTGCACACCGTCCACGTCGGCGGCACCATGCTCGACGTGCTCGTCGAGGCCCTCGCGCAGCCGCTTCCGCCCCATCCCAATCCCAATCCCAATCCTCATCCCAATCTCAACCCCGACGCCGAACCCCAGCCCGCCCATATATCCGATGCGCATGCTGACGACCCGCCCGCGCCGCTCTTCCCGCATATGCACACGCTCCTCATCGACCGCGCGATGCTCCACCCCGACACGGCGCGCACCCTCGCGCGTGTGATCGCCGCCCGCGCGCCGACGCTGCGCACGGTCGCGCTGCTGCACTGCAACGTCGAGGCGGAGACCGTCGCCGAGCTGCGCGCCGCCGCGGGTGCTGTCGCAGTCCCAGGGGAGCGCGCCGCCGCAGGCACGGGGGAGGACGCGCGCACCGGCGAGGGCGCTGGCGAAAGTGCTACCGCGCGCACAGGAGACGGCGCCAGCGCGAGCACGGCTGGCGCGGTCACCGTCACGTGGGACGGGAAGCAGAACCGCTCGCTGCAGCCGCTCGGGCTGTGGAGCGGGAGCGTGATGGACGACTACGAGACCGTCGACGAGGACTTCGTGCCGCAGGTCATGCAGGCGGGCGAGTTTGCGCACGAGCCGTAGCCTTGCCGTGTCATGGATCTTGGGAATGGAGACGGAGGAGAGGGAGGCGGTGCGGTGGTGCGGTGTGGATCTTTGGGTATCTGGGTGTTCAGGATGGCAGATGGCGGATGGACGGTGTAGACTCTGGCGATGTGAGTGCCGTGAGGACTTTGGACTGATGTTATTATTTAATTGTATACTAAGCTGCATAGGAATTTCGACTTACGAGCAATGCTCTCGATGCTGTCACCGCTATCTGAATGTGCATCTGCATCTACATAGACTTGCGCCTTCCCATGGCGTACCATTTTGGGCAAACCATGTATTTGCTTCATATAATTCAGTCAACACGACTTCTCATATGCGATATCAACGTACGCACCATCCCCTGCATCTCCCAAATCCACCACTGATCAGCTCGTCTCCCAAGGTTTCCGCATTTATCAGTGTATTACCCACAGCGATCAAACATGAAACATATGCAGCCCGCCCCAGTGGGGGCATCCGTATCAAATCGATATAAGGGTATACGTCTACGTCTACGTCTGCGTCTGCGTCTCCGCGATGCCACGCTCGCTAGCTAGGCTGTCTACTGTCTAGTGTCCAGTGTCTAATGTCTAGGTAGCAGTCCAATAGTCCACAAGAGCGCCTGCCGCGCGCGGCCGCCATTTTCCCCAAGGATCCTCTTACGGCCCGAGATCAGAAAAACATCCCTGCGGTGGCGAGGCCCATGACTGCGAGCACCACCGCGCCGGGGAGGGCGACGGTTGCCTTTGCCCCGCTGGCGCTGTTCTGGCCTGCGCTGGTGCCCACGGCCGAGTCGGGCTTCCCGTCGCCGTCCGCGTCGATGGTGGTGGTGACGTTGTGATAGGGGAATGTCTGGTTTGTGGTTGATTCGCGGTACATGTCTGTCGCTGGGATCTTCATGCATTGACCAATCGGTTTGAGCTATTCGATCCAGAAAAGGTCAGTATAGGGTATTCGGAAGGGGAGCGGCTTACAGTGAAAGGTGGGTTGTGGGTGACGGCGGCGTTCAAAGTATAGCCGAGTGCGAGATCGACCGTGATGGCGTACAAATCGTGCTGGAGGACGATGAATCTGACTGGGATTTAGTTCGGTGAGTCCTGTTGATAAATTTGAGCATACCCAGTGTCAATGAGAGACGCGTTGCCCAGGATGCCTTGGAAGGTGAGGTACGAATCGACTCCGGAAACCAAACCACCCGCAACCTTCCAGTCTGTGCCCGCACTGGTCAATAAGTCTCCAATAAATTCTGCTTGAGCAGAAATACGCACCGTTGGTGTCGAACTGGCCTGCACTGGGGGTACGTGTCCAGATGATGGGTGTCATGCCCATAGCCAACGAGATGGCGCGAACACGATCGTCTACTCACATATCAGCACTATCGACCATCTCAAGTCATGAAATAGCATACCCATATCGCCGAAAGGAGGACGCATCGACGTCGGCGTGACACCCAGGACGGCCTTGATCGCAGCTCGCGTCCAGCCAAGCTCAGCAACAATTTGTTCGTTCGTGAGCGAGGTGAGCGGCTACACACCACTGTCAAAATACGTCTCAATTGAGCCTGTAAAATGCAGCTTACCCGATGTGACCAAGTGTGGACACTGAGTTCATGTCCTTTCATGTACTCCTCAATGAGTACATCCGGACGCTCAATGACACGGGATCCGACAACGAAGAATGTCGCATGGATATTCTTCTCATCCAAGTAATTCAATAGTGTCCTAAACAAGAACTGTCAGTACACCTCCGCAACCCACCACGAGAACACAAGAACTAACTGGGCTACAAAAGCAACCCGAGTCAGTTCACTTCCAATATCCCAAAAGCATGTGATGGCTTACTGTAAAGACCAGGCCCATCATCGAAACTCACACCCCACGTATACTTGTCGGGGCAGGCCGTGATATCAGTGTCGCGCGTGAACCCACCACACGTCCACCACCCGCGCTGGGCCGCCTCGGCCGCGGCCGCGGGGTCGCCCGCGCACGAGCCATCTTTCGTCGGTGTGTAGTTCGGGATGTTGAAGCCTTGCAGCTCCTTCATCCACTCCTGCACCTGCGGCGTGTCTGCAAACCCCCATTCCCGCATCAACATCGCTCACCCAGTAGCAGTATGAACGACAAGCTTACTAGTCTCGGGCACCTTGTCCTGTGCCGGCCAATCGCCCTGCTTGAACACGACTAACCCACGCAAAACGCATCAACACGCTGCCAAGACAAGCGGACAGAAAAACAGACGCACATTGCTTCGGGAGCGGAGGCGCGCCCGGGATGGGCGCGGCGGTGCCAGGCTTGTACGTGGTCTTGACAGGCAGTGTGGGCATGGGCGGCATGCCCGAGTTGATGCTCTGGAGCGCGGGCACGCCGTTCTGGGGCGCGGGGAGCGTGACGCCCGGGGGGAGGGCGACGACGCTGACCGAGGCCGTTGCAGACGACGCGGACGCGGAGACGGGGCCGGCGGGGCCGGAGGTGGTGGGTGGGACGCCGGCGGTTGTCGACGCGGGGGGTGCGCCCGAGGCGGAGTGGGTGGTTGCGGAGGATACGGGCAAGGACGAGGAGGACGCGGCGGATGGGGAGGAGACGGGCGGGGGCGCTTGGCGCCGCGCGTGGCCGTGTCGGGCGTGCGCGACGTGGGCGCCGGCGAGGGTGAGGAGCGCGGTGACGGCGTGCAGCTTCATACTGTGTAGGCTGTTGCGGCGCCGCTATATGCAAGAATCGGGAAAAGTACGAGTAAAAAGTAAGGTATGGTGCGAAAGGAGCGCGGACAGTGGGCCACTGCGGGGGCGGGAGGGATAACGAGCGTCGGCGGGCGGGCGGGGCGAGGGAGAGTGGACAGGAGAGAGCGGGCGGGAGGCTGCTTTGAACGACGTGACCTTCTATATGTGCACATCGGCCGGTACGTAACCGCGCGTGGCCCGCTTTCGCGTCGCTTCTTGGCTGCACTTGGCGCGGTTTGGCACAATTCTCGGACCCGCCGGCCGCCTTGGCGGGACTCGTCCGCGTCTTGGAACGGCGTGGCTTGGGCATGGCTTGGTTATATCGTCCATAGTCCTGTAGCAACATTGGTGTAGCTACTGGCAGTAGAACGGACAGTCCTGATCGTGCAAGTCGCCGGGATCTACGCGCGATGACGGACTCTAACCTGCTCTTCGTCGGCTATCACACCGCCGCGGAGATGAAACGCTAATCTAGCCGAGCCGACTCTCTTCCAATTCACAACTTCTGCCAGGCTCGGATCGACTTGCACGAACTTCCAAAAAATAGCCGTCGATACAGTGGTGGTTATATATCAACCTCTATCACAATTGGCATGGCTTACGATTGTTTAGCCCTTCGTGGATTGAAACATGTCTCATATGCGGCTGTAAAGTGAGTACAATTATCCTCGACTACGGCGGCGCTCACTGCATGTAGCCAGAAAAAATTACTTGCTCCGCCTGCCTCGTCGGTGGCAAGGAGATGGCGAGGAGCAAATCCCGAAATAATTCTGACTTCGCGTCGCACCACCCACAGAATTCTTCAGCGATACCCCGCATTATCTTCAGGTGATGCTCAACACGCTCCCTGCCCAGGCACGCGATTGCGGACACGATAACCAGAGCTCCACAACACGCTGCTCGTACCCATGACGGGTCAGGTTCACCATGACCCTTGGTGTAGATGACGAACGGTGTGCAAACCATATCTCGTATCGCCATGCAGGGTTGTTCACAACGCCTCCCGGTCCCGTAGACCGCCGTGCCTTACAATCAGCCAGAGAAGGCCTGAAAGTCTCGTATCTGCTTCGAACCCCAGTGGAGAAGTTACAGTACAACTCCAAGGGCACAACACACGCATTGAACCACGTGTCAGAAGTTCCTATTCCTGCAGAACTCTATCAATTGACCGGTTTGACGACATCACTGACAGCAAGTGGCACCCCACCCCATCGTGGATCCACAGAATGGCTATCTGGCGTCCGCGGAGGTAAAAAGCCAAATTCTGCGGAGCCAGGTGCCCTGGTGTAACGCGGGAGGTACCTTTCCGCAAACAGACCGGAGACGAGCATCCCGTTTTTGAACATACGCTTGTTCGTTTCCCGCATCTTCGTACTTCCTTTACTGACACTCGTTTGTGGTCCTTATGAATGCACTTCAGTGTGCAGATCTAGTTGGGTGTAGCCTTGTGCCTAGTATTTGGGCGTTGGTTTTGCACGACCCCGGCTTCTCGTTGCGCATCATACGTAGACCGCACAAGTGCACTTGGCGGAGGCGACCAGCAGCCCGGAGTGCACCCTGGTGTTGCAAGTTACCATCTTTCTTCCACCAATCATATAGACAGAGCGCAGCAGCCAAGATTGAACAAGTATTGAACCGCGCACGACTCAACAAAGCTTGACTCGAACAGCGGAGTGTGCTTCAACGACGAATTGGCCACATAGCGACGCCGCTGCCGCAGGCGCCTGTCGATCCATGCACATAAACACTTGGCTGTTCCTGGACATCCGAGCGCAAGGGGTGCCTGATTGCTGCGTACCGCGTCACGTTCCTGAATGGACACTGCCAGTGGCTGAGCGATGGACCAAGACAATTCAACATCACGGTGTCGTGACGCTCGAGGAGGCAAAAAACGCCGGGGCATGAGAACGGGCCCTGCGATTCTATTGCGGAAATGGCCGGGAGCGCCCAGGTATACTATACTATGTCATACAAAGGGTCTCTGGATGATATGATACACATACTTTGCGTTGAGCGCTGGACATTGCTAGGAGACGGACTACGCCCGACTTGCAACACGGGGAGGTTGAGATGAACGTTCTGGTTCAGTCGGTGGCGGTCCCGACGTCTCGGGAACCTGACGGCGTCGGGGATAGGATATAATTGGCAGTGGCCTGATCCTGTGACCGAGGATGGTCGGCCGCGGGAGATGCGTGCTGGCGCGCGGATTCTGAGTGGTTTCCTATGTCCGTGGAATGTCGTGCCTGAGAGAACCGCGCAGCAGTGGAGTGGGTGCATACTTGGGACCTCCATTCCTCCAGGTTGGCCTGCTTCTTGCGCGAATTTGAGTGGGAGGCGGATAGATCCTCGAATCTGCGATAAGCTGGGAGACGGCGGCATTGCCCTTTATCAAATGCACCCTGTCGAGACGGTTGCAGAGATGGTCGTCCGGATGGAGCTCAAGACTGAGAGAGGTCATGGGAGAGTGGAGTTGGAACATACAGTCGAGTATTATGCTGGGGCGAGAACCAACGAGAACGTAAAGCAGGCTGATGGTGGGCTAGAGTGCCCACGTTTTCGAGATTTACAGGAACAGGACGGGCAGCATCAAGATCTATAATATACAAAGTGTACATGTGAGTGCGTATGACGAGGGACTACATCATCGTCGACGAGGGCCGCGAGGAGCGAAGGGTCTCGGCGGCCGCGAGTCCGTGATTGGGCTGGAGTGCAACCTGCAGGCGGGATCAGCTGGGATGGTGCCGGGCTTGCGTGAGCCAGTGAGAGGGTGGAAAGAGGACATGGAAATGGCATAAGGGACGATGACTGGGCGGTGGATGATAGTGAGGCAGCGTGAAGCCTGGAAAAAAAAAGACGGGCAGGCGCGCACGGCCGGGGGCGGCGGCACGCGGCTCAGACTCGGCTCCTCCTCCTCCTCCTTGCGGCGTCCACGCCTTGTTTGTTTACTCCCTCTCCTCCTCCTCGTCCTCCTCCTCGTCCTTCCTCCCGCCCGACATGGACAGACCCCTCGGCCCTCGCCAACCAGACAAACGACACGAAGCCTACGAGTCCATCTTCGGCCGCCCCTCTGCCTCTCACCATCAGAGCCCCCCGCCCCCTCCCGCAAACCTCTCCTACTCCGCCTCGACCCGTTCCTCCCACTACTCGGGTCTATCCCACCCCTATCCCTACCCTCAGCAGCAGCAATATCAGACCACTGCTGACCGCCGCTCGTCCTACGCCTCTTCCTACGCGCCTGGTCCCCAATCCTACCTTTCCCCTCAGCCGATTCCCGAGTACCAGCAGTCCTACTACTCGCAGTCTCCTCCGGCCCCCTACCCGCCCTACCAGCAGCAGCCGTACAGCCAGTCGTACCCCAACAATCATGCAGCGCCCTCTGTGCACTCGCACTCGCACTCGCATTCCATAACCAGCAATCCCCACGCACACGGAATTGTCGCTCCGATCCCCCAGCCCGAAGAGCCTCCAGACGCCAGCCTCGACGCCTTGCAACGTGCCGGCCTCACCCCTGCGCAGGCATATCAGGCCCAGGTCTACCAGAACACCCCCGCCGGCCCCCGACCTCCCTACAACAACTACAATGGCCAACCGGATGTCCCGCGCCTCGGCGTGAACATCGACGCGGACAACGGGCGGCTCGGCCTCGACTTTGCGGAGGACAGCAACTCGAGCAGTCCGAGTGACGAGAGCGCTTCCGAGCTGCCCTGGGCGCGCTCGCCCCACTCTCATTCATGTATGTTCCCGTTCCTTGCTTCTACCATGTTTGCTCCTCTCCTGGCCCTTCCGGTCCGGCATGCCCACTCCGGGTCTGCACCTTTTCTCTCTCCATCAGACGAGCCTGATTCTGTCCGAGTTATTTTTGGCGGTGGTTTGGTCTGGCTGCTCTGGGCTATGCGATGCATAACACAGAATGTGGACCACCATGCCAGTCAATGAGCGTTCTGTTGTCGATGGCGACGCGTCTTTATCGCAATGATGGTGTTTTAGACCTCCGCGTGGACGCTTTGTGGTCGACAGACAATGCGCACTTGAGGCTTGAAGTGGTTCTAGCCCCCTTGGCGCTGCGTTCAGTTATGTCCTGATCCTTACCAGATAAGCGCCCGCACCTAGAAAGGCCGGCGAAGTATGTCCAGTCTCGAAACGCCTTGCTCTCCGATCCGTTTTTCTTCCTCTATTGCCTCCGGTTCCATAGATGCTGACCAGCCCTTGCCTTGTTTGTAGCATATACTCATCAACATCCGCACTACCCGAACGCGTACGGATATCAGCAACCTTCGCCGTCCCTCCACCCCCACTCTTCACGACACTCCGTTTCGCCCATGCTAGGGCCGCAAGACGCACGTTCCATCCGCTCCGCCACCTCCGACCATTCATCTAATTACGTGCCATACCCAAATTCGAGCCCGCACGCATCCCCGCCGCCCCCACCAAGCTATAACGGCACGACCCGTCCGTATCCGTTGCAACTAAATACAGCAATGATGCATCAGCCACCTCGCTCTTCTCCATCGTCATCGACCGTTACGCATACCACATCCGAGACGACGAGCGGGTCCAGCGCGGTAGTGCCCTCGACGGCCGCCACTACGACGTCGCGCCGCTCCTCCGAGTCCTCGCGCACGGTGCCGATCAACATGTCCACGATGAACTCGGTCGCTGCAGGAGGCTCCTTGCGAGCGCGGGATCGCACGTCGCAAGATCGAGCGCGGAGCATGTCCGCGGCGACCGGTGCGACGCATATACGTGCTGCGCTGCTAAACGACCAGCACCAGCAGCTGCACTACCACAACTCCACACCCTCCCCCTCATCACGGCATCGCCCCTCTCTTCCGCCATTGCCCCACTCGCCCACGGCGTCCCCGCGGCCACGCCGCACGCCCATCGTCTACCCAGCCCTACTTTCCCGCGTCGCCGCAGCGTTCCGAGCGCGGATCACCCTCGCGGACCGCGTCAAAGACGGGCTCACCTACACCGCGGCGTTCGACGGGCGCCAAGCAGTCGACAAGCTCGCGTACATCATCAAGACGACGGACCGCAACCTCGCGCTGCTGCTCGGGCGCGCGCTCGACGCGCAGAAGTGGTTCCACGCGGTCACGTACGACCACCGCCTGCGCGACAACGCGGGCGACCTGTACCAGTTCCGCACGGGCGTCGTGAGCCCGTTCGTGAGCGCGGAGACCGTGCAGGTGCACGTGCAGGGCGACGCCGCGCGCGACAAGGCGCTGCCCGTGCGCCCCGGGAGCGCGGTGACGCACAACAGCGAGTCCCCGTCGAACGAGCCGTCGACCGAGTCGGACGGGAAGGACGCCGCGCCGCGCGAGTCGCCGTCGCCGCCGCCCGCGCCCGCGGGCGCGGCCGCGGAGGAGGAGCCGCTGCCGACGGGCGTGTTCACGCTGCTGACGGACTGCTACTCGCCGACGTGCTCGCGCGACCAGCTGTGCTACAGCATCACGTGTCCGCGCCGGCTCGAGCAGCAGGCGAGGCTCAACATGAAGCCGCAGCCCGGGCTGAGCTCGGGGCTCGCGGATACGACGAACGAGGGCAAGAAGGACTCCGAGGGCGAGGGCGGCGGTCCGGATTTGGAGTTTGTCGAGCCCGGGCAGCTGTGGATCCATTCGGTGCCGCAGGAGATTGTGAACAGCGTGAGCGACTCGGAGAAGAAGCGGCAGGAGGCGATCAACGAGGTTATTTATACCGAGCGGGACTTCGTGCGGGATATGGAGTATTTGCGCGACGTGCGTGCTTTGAATTTCTCTTTGGGTGTCAGTGCTGATGCATGGGGTGGAACAGCTCTGGCTGACGCCGCTGAAGACGTCGGATATCATCCCCGAGGCGCGGCGTGCGGACTTCATCTCGCAGGTGTTTTGGAATATCAACGACATCATCGCGGTCAACACGCGCCTGCGCGATGCGCTCAACAAGCGACAAAAGTCGTACGCGGTCGTCGACGTCATCTCGGACATCTTCCTCGACGCGGTGCCGCACTTCAGCCCGTTCGTGTCGTACGGCGCGCACCAGCTGTATGGGAAGTTCGAGTTTGAGAAGGAGAAGGCTGCGAATCCTGCGTTCGCGCAGTTCGTCGAGGTGCGTGGTCGTAATCGTAACACGTGGGACGCGCTGGCTGACTCCGTGTGTGCATATGTGGTAGGAAACCGAACGCCGGCCAGAGTCGCGCAAGCTCGAACTGAATGGATATCTCACGAAGCCCACGACGCGGTTGGCGCGATACCCACTACTGCTTGGAGCCGTGCTGAAGCACACGCCGGACGATAGTCCCGACAAGGAGAATATCCCGAAGGTTGTCACGATGGTGCGCGAGTTCCTCGCCGAGGTGAACTTGCAAACTGGCAAGGCGGAGAACCGCTTCAACCTGCTGCAGCTCGACCAGCAGCTCGTGTTCAGACCCGGAGAGCAAGTCGTGAGTATCCTTTTTCCCGCAGTCTGCCATTCG
This sequence comes from Dentipellis sp. KUC8613, assembly GCA_002286715.1. NCBI lineage: Eukaryota > Fungi > Basidiomycota > Agaricomycetes > Russulales > Hericiaceae > Dentipellis > Dentipellis sp. KUC8613. The sequence goes on along the minus strand of NSJX01000005.1, from coordinate 796,424 downwards.
ACTCGCCGTGCTGATGGGTGGGGGACAGGATCTGCGTCTGAAAGACGAGGGCAGAGAACTTATCTTCAAGGGCGCGCTGAAGAGGCGGACACAGGGTGATAGCGGAGAGCTGATGGTGTTCTTGTTCGACCATGCCCTGCTCATGGTCAAGCAGAAGAGCAAGGGCGAGCAGTACAAGGTCTATCGTCGGGTACGTACCTCTTTCTCTCATGTCAGCGTATGATACGACGTTTCCTGCAGCCTATACCCCTCGAACTCCTCTTCATCTACGCCGACGACAATAGCAGCACCAACGGGAACAGCACCACGCGTCCGCGCACCGCGAAGACTCTCACCAAGCGGCACTCCTCGCCGTACCCGCCCGCGATCCCCATCAAGCCCGAGGGCGGCGGCAAGGGCAACTTCTCGATCACGTTCATGCACCTCGGGCGGAAGGAGTACCAGATCACGCTGTGGGCGAGCACGTACGTGAGCCAGCGCAAGTGGGTCGAGAGCATCCAGCGGCAGCAGGAGATCATGCGCGAGCGCAGCGCGTTCTTCGAGATGGAGTCGCTCAGCGAGGGCTTCTTCGTCGGCCCGGTCAACCGCGTGACGTGCGCGGCGCCGTTCAGTGGCGGGAGGAAGGTCGTGTATGGCACGGAGGACGGGGTGTACTTCTCGGATCTGCGGGAGATGAACCGGGATCCGGTCAAGGTGCTCGCGCTTACGGATGTCGTGCAGGTGGATGTGCTGGATGAGTACGGCTTGCTGGTCGTGCTTTCTGGTGAGTGTATATTGCCATGCGTCTGGTTCGAAGCAATGCTGATGAAGCTGCGACGTCTCAGAGGGCCAAGTCATTACGTTCCCGCTAGACGCGCTCGACCCGAAGGACCCGATGGCAGGTCTGAAGCGCGCGAAGCGCATCGCGTCGCATACGTCATACTTCAAGGCAGGGACGTGCATCAACCGGACATTCGTGTGCGTCGTAAAGACGAGCCCACTGTCAAGCACGATCAAGATCCTCGAGCCAATTGACCAAAACGTCCGTGGACGCAGCAAGCCGACGTTCCGCAAGCTGCTGCAGGGCGGGAACGACACGTTGCGGATATTCAAGGTGTGTTCTGTGTCGCGAAGTTCTGTGTTGGGAGCGGGGCTGACACTTGCGCGCTCGTGATAGGAGTTCTACATCCCCGTACAGTCGAGCTCGATACATTTCTTGAAGACGAAGCTGTGCGTGGCCGGCGTCAACGGATTCGAGATTATCGATCCGGAGACGCTCGACACGCAGCTGCTGCTTGACCCGAACGACGAGGCGCTCGACTTTCTGCGCCGCAAAGGGGACGTGCCGAAGCCGAAACCGATGGCGATATACCGCATCGAGCATGAGTTCCTGCTCTGCTACGATGGTGGGTTGTCCTTGTTATTGTGAGGCTACGCTTGCTTATGATTTGTGTACGCGTAGACTTTGCGTTCTACATCAATCGGAACGGGTTCCGGTCGAGGAAGGAGTTCATGGTCTACTGGGAAGGCACACCAACCGGCTTCGGTAAGCATGCTCTTTCAAGTGCGCTCGAACCTCGCTGACTCGCTTGCGTACAGCCCTGCACTACCCCTACATCCTCGCGTTCGAGCCGACGTTCGTCGAGATCCGCGACGTGGAGACGGGGTCGATGTCGCAGGTGATCCAGGGCAACAACCTGCGGCTGCTCTTCGCGGACACGCCGCCCGTCGCGCACCACGGGTACCGCGCGTCATACCCGACGTACGGCGCACCGGGCCACCCCGCGAGCGCGCACCTCCCGTACGCGCAGAGCAGCTATGGCGGGCGGCAGTCGTTGCAGTCCGTGCAGTTGGGCTACGCGCCGCCGCCCGCCGCGGGCTACCCGCCGCAGTACGGCGTGCCGGGCGGCAGGCAGGCGGGCCGCGACGAGTTCATCATGGTGTCGGACGACCGCGTGATGACGCTCAGGATGGCGCCGCTGGGCCAGAGGCAGCAGTAGCGCGCTGCAGGTGTTTTGCTGGTTCTTCCTTGTCTGGTTTCGTGCTTGTTCCGACTCGAGTCTGGCTTCGGCTTTTTTGTCTTCCTCTCTGCATGCTTCATGCTCCATTCCCCCGCCCTGCTTACGCACCCCACCCACTCACGCATCAACACGACTACACGCCTCCCCCACGCCCCACGCAACACGCAACACGCACACCCCCTCTTGTTCACCCGTATAATATAATTCTGCTCCCGCGATACCGAGGTTGCCGCTATATCACTTTCTTCCTCTGCTTTTTTTCGTTTTCTCTTGTCCCGTTTTCCTTCATTTCTTCAGCTTCTCTCGCGTGTCTGTTTTACTCCTAGTCCCTTTCCCTCCCCTTGTCTTTTGTCCTTTGTCTTCTACCCTGTTGTCACCCGTCGGCCGTACCGCCCAGACGCCCGATCTCGCCTCCTCCGTCCGTGCATTGATCACACATATTCGATTCGCCCCGCATCACGAGCATACATATATATATCCTACCGCTACAGATTACAGTTACAGCCAGTTTACAGATTACAGTATTCTCGCATTGTATCCAGAGTACAGAGCACAGAGCACAGAGCACAGGCATCATGTACAGAGGCAGCGAGCGCTAGCCGTGCGTGGCTTCTGCCGGCGCCGTTCGAAAGCTGAGAAACCAGTTGAAAGCTTCTCCCTGCTCTTCGAGTAGAAGACGCGTCGGCGCTACGGTGACGATACCAGGCATCCCCGCGTCTCGCATCTTGGTTGAGCCCCGAATCCCGATCGACAACGCGCCCGACCCCGCGTTATAGCGACCCCGCACGGAGATGGCACTGGTCGTGACACTCACCGGCGTCGCGCGCCCACCTCCCCGCTTATCACGTGCAACGCGCCCCAGGGCCAGAAAAGCATACCCCGGCGACCCGCCTCATCTTCACTCAGGCTCCCTCGACGCCCACATCCTGCACGTCCACGGCCTACGTATAAATCCCCGCGCACGCGCACGAGCAGCGCAAATGCCCCTCCTCCAGCGCCTCGTCCTCCGCCGTGCCCCCCTCCGCACCATGTCCTCCTCCTCCCCTGCTCGTTCGGCACCTGTTCCAGAACCGGTCCTCCCCCCCGCCCCGCGCCCCACCTCCTGGAAATCCGGCGCCCCGCTCCCCACCGCAGGCACCACCTTCGCCGCGCAGCCCGCCCTCCCACCGCTGCCCGTGCCCGCGCTGCGCGCGACGCTCGCGCGGCTCGCCGCGAGCCTGCGCCCGCTCGCGCGTGATGAGGCGGAGTACGCGGCTGCGGCGGGCAAGGTGGAGCGTTTTGGGCAGAGTGGCGGCGTGGGCGAGCGCCTGCAGGCGCGGCTGGAGAGCAGGAGGGAGGAGGCGATGAGGAGCGGGGAGAGCTCGTGGTTGGAGCGGTGGTGGGATGATCTGGCGTATCTGGGATATCGCGACTCGGTGAGTTGTGATTTTAGTGAGGATGAGTTGGGTGGGTGGGTGTGCTGATCAGGGGGTGGTGCGTTAGGTCGTGGTGAACGTGTCGTATTATTGTAAGTGCTACTTGGGGGGTGGGAGGTCGGGTGGAGGATGCATGCTGATCGCGCCACAGACGGGTTCCACCGCCGCACACATGAGGGGCAGAACCCCGTGCGGCGCGCGGCGGAGCTGACGCGCTCCGCGCTGCTGTTCCGCCGCGCGCTGTACCGCGGGGAGATCGCGCCCGAGGGCAGCAAGGCCGCGCCGTTCTGCATGGACACGTTCCGGTGCGCCTGCTCCATACGCATACGCTCTATTATATTCCGACGCACTAATGCTACGACTACGGGCGCGTAGGTGGATGTTCGACTGCGGGCGCGTGCCGGGCCCCGAGGGGCTCGACTGGAGCGTGTCGTACAGCAAGCCGGAGAAGGAGGGTCTGGTCGGGCACATCGTCGTGCTGCGCCAGGGCCGGTTCTGGAAGCTCGACGTCGCGCGCGACGGGCGCCTGCTGAGCACAGAGGAGTTGCAAGAGTGCGTCTGCCCGCCCTCACTCACGCTTATGCTAGGGATGATTTACGCGCGCACAGGCAGCTGCAGCATATCATCAAGGAAAGCGACCGCCTCGGGCCCGGCGAGGGCCTCGGCGCGCTGACGGCGTCGAACCGCGACGTGTGGGCGCAGGACCAGCTGCACCTGCGCGCGTCCGCGGCGAACGACGCGCACCTGCGCACGCTGTACAGCGCGGCGTTCGTGCTGTGCCTCGACACGGACGCGCCGCGCAGCGAGGTCGCGTTCTCGCGGCAGCTGTGGCACGGCGGCGCGGGCGTGCGCAACCGCTGGGTCGACAAGCCCGTGCAGCTGATCGTGTGCGACGACGGCGCGGCGGGCATCATGGGCGAGCACTCGGTCATGGACGGCACGCCGACGGTGACGCTGTGCGACTGGATGCTCACGCAGCTCGAGCGGCCGGACTTTGACCACGGCGCGGGCGCGGGCACTGTCGCGCCTGCGGAAGAAATGCGCTGGGACGTGGATCCGCGCACGCGCGCGGCGGTCGTGCGCGCGGAGCAGGCGGCGGCAGAGCTGGTCGGCGGGCAGGAGCTCCGCATGACGCGCACGGCGTACGGGAAGCGCGCGATCAAGGCGTTCGGCGTGTCGCCGGACTCGTGGGCGCAGATGGTCGTGCAGCTCGCGTACGCGCGGCTGCGCGCGCGCACGGGGGCGCCGCGGCCGGGCGGGACGTACGAGGCGGCGACGACGCGCCGGTTCGCGAAGGGCCGCACGGAGGCGATCCGCGTCGTGACGAGCGAGAGCGAGGCGTGGGTGCGGAGCATGCTCGAGGAGCGCGCGGGGGCGGAGCGTAGAGCGCTGTTCGAGGCGGCCGCGAAGAAGCATGTGGAGCTGGCCAAGGCGGCGGGTGCGGGCGAGGGCGTGGACCGCCATTTGCTGGGTGAGTGTTGTACGTGGGTTGTGGTGGGTTGTGGCTGACGCGGGTGGGTGTAGGCCTGAAGCTGTCGCTGGAGAAGGGCGAGCCGGTGCCGGAGCTGTTTGAGGACGCGCTCGTGAAGCGGTCGAGCTACTGGGCGCTGAGCACGTCCGCGGTGTTCTCGCGGCACTTTGAGGTGTACGGGTGGGGCGAGGTCGTGCCCGATGGGTTTGGCGTCGCGTACATGACCGGGTTCGATGGTGCGTGGTGTCTCTGCTTGCAGGGGATAACGGCTGAATGTGGGGACAGATTACCTGCAGTACACGATCACGTCGCGCAAGGAAATGCCGAATGCGGAATTCGTGGAGGAGATCGAGCGGGCGGCGGAGGAGTTGTACACGCTGTTCGAGGACAGGGCGAAGCTGTAGAGACATACCAAATTCTTTCGTGTAAAATATACCGCAGTGCTTGTGGATGCGGAAGCAAGAAAGAGCGTGCGTGCTGCAACGGACGGAGACGCGGAAGGTGTACAGCCACCTGAGCGGGCCGAGTGGGCGCGGGAAGTTGATAAAAGTCTCACGGGCCTGGCGCGGATCCCCAAAACCACGTTCACTTGCCGCTTGCCTCTGACGTATCCCTAACGCCCGTCTCTGCCCTCCGAGCCACTATATAGCCTCCACCCCTTGCCACCGAACGACTGCTCCCCCTCCAGTTCCGCTGGCACAATGTCTCTAAATTCCCTCCGCAACGACCCCTCGCCCGCCCCCTCGTCCTCCTCCTCTGGCAGCGGCAGGCCCACGCCCACCAAGCTCTTCATCTCCCTCCGACCCCTCTTCTCGCTCAAGCAGAAATCCCGCGACGACATGCCCGTGAGCACGCACTCCCTCTTCCGTAAGTCACACCCACTGACGCAGGCGCACACGACAGGATCCGGACACGCTCGAGTTCGAGCAGCGCGCACGCGCGCGCTCGCGCTACCGCGCAGACGACACCGACCCGGGCGCGGCGCCGTCCGTCGAGCAGATCGCGATGGGCCTCCACATCTCCCGCACGCCGCACATCCCCGCGCACCTCGCGCACCTGCCCCTGCGCCCGTCCTCCGCGTCGTCCTCGCAGTCGCACTTCCGCTCCCACTCGCCCTCGCCCTCCCCGCACCCGCACGCGCACCGCCGGCACTCGTACTCGTACTCGCACGCCTCCGGCACGGCGTTCCTCGCACCCGCATCCGCACCGGCAACCCGCACGCGCCATCCGCACCCCCGCCGCCTCTCCTCCGTCCCGCTCCCGCCGCCCCCCGCGCGCTCTGCGCTCAAAAAGTCGTCCACCTCGGCGTCCGCATCCGCATCGCCCGCGCCGTCACCGACACCGACACCCACGCCGACACCCACAGCCGCAGCCACATCCGCATCGACGTGCGTCTCGGCACGCTCAAAATCGGGCTCGCTCACGACGCTCGACTCGGCCGCGTCCGTGTCGACCGCCGCGTCGAGCAGCGCCCCGCCGACGCCGCAGAGCGCGCGCGCGCTCTTTGGCAGACTGTGGGCGCGCGGGCGCGCGCATGGGCGTGTCGCGGCGGTGAGCGTGTGCGTGAGCGAGCCGGAGCTCGTGCCGCCGCGCAAGGCGGTCAGGTTCGAGGTCGGGGGCGAGCCGGTGGTGGGGGACGAGGAGGGGGAGGAGGCGCTGCGGACGCCGCGGATTGCGCAGGTGTAGGTGTCGTCTCTCTTCTCGTTCTGTGTTTATCTTCGCTTCGGACTGGATGGATATAGAGGGGTTGGCGATCTGCGTTTTTCGAGGCGTCTGTATCTATCTAGCTTAAGCTTATTCTGTCTGTTCTTTCCCTTTTTTTCTGCTGCTGCCGCTGTTGTTGTTTTTGATACGACTATACATCTTCGTTCTTATTACGTCGACGTCCGGGCTGGCGTAGCTAGCGCTGCCACGACCCGCCGTTGCCACTATTGGCGTTCATCCATCCATCCATCCATTCGTCTATCCGTTCGTTCGTTCATGCGTTCCGTCAGGGGTTTTTCGTTCCTTTTTTCTTTCTCGTTTTTTTTCTAGTTTCTCGCTTGGTTTTCGGTTTGGGGCTTGGGCGCGGGCGCGCCAAGACGGCGACGGCGACGGCGACAGGCTGAGACATGATGCAGATGCAGATGCAGGTGCACGCCGCCGGCGCGTGTCGGTGGTCAGTGCGCGCTGTCTCATGTGAAATGCTGTCCCCCGTCTCCCGCTTCATGTCTCCCGTCTCCAGCTCCCGTTGTTCCGTGTTTCATTTCGCGTTGGCTCTGCGCTCCACATTCTACATTCTGCATCATTTCACGCTGCTATCGCGTTCCACATACATACATACATACGCACCACACACCACACACACCATACAGCACACAGCACATAGTATTGCTTCAGGCTAAGAGACTTTCTCATGCGCTCGCGACACCTACATTTATCATCTATCATCTATCTACGTATCCTTTGCAGTCTACAATTTACATTCACGCCGTACTGGTACTGGTATATAGTTCGCTGTAATCACAATGCACAATGCACAATGCACAATGCGGTAGGCAGGCAATGTACGGTTTCGATTTGATTATGGGGTGCGGGGTGGGTTTTGGGTTTGGGTTTTGGTTTGTGGGATGATTGATGGTTTGTGGGTGTGGCGACGGGATGACGTGAGAGCGGGGGTTTGAGTTTGAGTCGAGAGGCGAGTCGTGGCTTGTGTCAGTGGACGGGTCTGACGCAGAGCCATGCATTGACGTGGTGGGGATGGGGATGGGGCTACGACCCCAGCGCAGCACTGCTGACGCTTAGCCCGATGTGTTGACCTACCTGGCATGTCGTCGGGAGGTGTGCCATCTGGCGTGGATGAGGCTGTCTCGGCAGGTCGAGCCCCTCCGCTGCGCATGACGGCTGAAGGTGTGCGGTTGCAGCTGCAAGCCTCGAGGTCTTGGGGTCTCGGATTGGAGGGCTTGGGCACAATGCGCAGTGGCGAGACAGTGCCAATGGGATCCGGAGCGGCTGGGGCTGGGGCTGGGGCTGGGAGCGATTGCATGTTCGTGGGTCACCGGCGACCACGCAAAGCGAGGTCATGCATATGAACATCTGGGGGGATCAACACCCCAGCAGCCGAGATAGTACATGTCGACGCCGTAGCTGGGGACGCGGGGAAGCCTGAAAGTCGAACTAGGTCTTAGCCTGAGCCACCCTAGTGCATGGCTGCGCTAAAGTTAGAATCATACACAATGGGCCGACCGGCAGCTGCAACTGCTGCAGCTCGTGCGATATCCAGACCCATGTCAGTACGTACGTATATGTATGTATACATGGCGTTGGGGTTGCTCGATATGGTCGGCACCAGCCTGCAAGCTTCAACCTTGGGTGCTTCGGGGCCTGTAGGCTATGTCACTGTCACTTCCTTCTGCAGCTGAGACTTGCGAAAGAGAAAGAGTCTATTACGACGCACCGTGTCAATGCTCCAGTGGCACCACCACACGATTCGCGCGAGCCACGTTTCTCGCAACCACATGTCTCACAGTCTGCACACAGAGGTGGCGGGTCAATGCTCCAGAGTCCATTATTGACAGAAGAGGTGAGCGAGCGCTTTGACAGGGCCGGAGTGAGTCAAGGGCGGGCGCCGAGCGGCCGGATGTGGACGGTGGATCGGCGGCACCGCCACTGCCGCGGTCGACGCTCCCTTCCGAGTCCACTCTGCAACTTTCCACTTCTCCTCCTCCTCCTCTTTCTACCACCACCACCTCCAGCACCTCCACAACCATCTCGCAAGCGTTCTCGCGAAGTACAACACGCGAGATCTATAGAGAGGGCCACCTACTGTGACTAGACCCGATAGGAGCCGATCGCGCATCCGGCGCCTGAGGAACTAGGACTACACTACAGCACTTCCTGAACCAGATCGTAGCGGCTGGAGCAGCAAGCGAGCGTACACACACACACACGCAGAAGCAGCAGCACCCTCGCGCCATGGCCCCCGTCGAAACGGAATACTACGATCTCGTGCGTGCCGTGTCCCAGCTCTCTCCTCTGCGCGAGTACCAGTGCCGCGCGCTGACACAGCTGCGCAGCTCGGGGTGGGCGTCGATGTGACCGACACGGAGCTCAAGAAGGCGTACCGCAAGGGCGCGATGAAGGTGCGTTTGCCTTTCCGCTTGCGTTTGGATGGGGGTTGATGGGTTGGTGTGTGGTGTGGCGGGTGGTGTAGTATCATCCCGACAAGAACCCCTCGCCGGATGCGGAGGAGAAGTTTAAGGAGATGAGGTGCGCGATGGGTTATCCGGTTTGCGGTGTGGTGTGGTGCTGACGCCCTATTGCGAATTCGTGCAGTGAGGCGTATCGCGTACTCTCAGACCCGGTGCGTACCGCTCACCCGTAGGCGCGAAAGCGAGATGGGCGTGAATACTGAGACACGATAATACATACAGAATCTGCGCGCAGTGTACGACAAGAACGGCAAGAAGATGGTGAGTGCTTGCTTGTTGGTGCTGGTATCTTGTGGCCCGGCCACTCTGACGCGCATTCCGCATATACGCAGGTCGACAAAGAGGGCGGCGTGAACGTCGAGGACGCCGCCGGGTTCTTCGCGAACGTGTTCGGCGGCGAGCGTTTCAACGACTACGTGCGTTCCATCCCCTCCCCATTCCGCCCTTACCTGACCCTCGTACCTGATCTCACTATGCACTCACACACGCATAGATCGGCGAGATCACGCTGATGAAGGAGATGACCTCCATGGCCACGACGATGATGTCCGACGAGGAGAAGGCCGAGCTCGAGAAGGAGCTCAACAGCAACGGCACCGGCGCCGCCGCGGGGCCCTCCTCCGCCTCCGCCTCCACGCCCGCCTCCGTATCCGCATCCTCGCCCACTTCCCCCGCGACCGCGACCGCCTCTGCTCCCCCCACCCCCGGCGCGCGGCCTACCCACAGCGCCAAGCCGTCCGACGCGCAGTCCCAGCCGCACGCGCACCCGACGCCCGGCTCGCTCGTCTCGCACACCTCCGACGCGTCGCCCTCCCCGTCTCCCTCCCCCGCACCCACGTCGGAGCTCGACAAGGACAAGGACAAGGACAAGCGGCGCAAGTCCGCGCGCGGGAAGCTGACGCCGGAGCAGCGGCGGCAGATGGACGAGCTCGAGCGCGAGCGGCGCAAGGCGATGGAGGCGCGCGTGGCGATGCTCACCGCGAAGCTCGTCGAGCGCCTGCGCCCGTTCGTCGAGGCGAAGCGGCCGGGCGATAAAGACGACCCCGAGACGCGCGCGTTTGAGGAGCGCATGCGGCGCGAGGCGGAGGATCTGAAGCTGGAGAGCTTTGGGGTCGAGGTGAGTGGGCGCCTTTTTGGGTGTGGGTTTTTGGGTGGAGGCGGGATGCTGATGGTTGTGGGTGGGGTTCGGGCTAGCTGCTGCATACGATCGGGAATGTGTATATCATGAAGGCGACGTCGTTTTTGAAGTCGAAGAAGTTCCTCGGCATGTGCGTGTTTTTTTTTTACCTTCTTCCTTCTCGTTCTATTCCGCATTTGCTAACGCTGTAATTTGCGTTGCAGCCCCGGCTTCTTCTCCCGTCTAAAAGAAAAAGGCACCGTCGCGAAAGACGCGTGGGGCGTCATCGGCAGCGCGTGCGTCCCTTTCCCCCTGCGTATATGCGCCATACTGACATCAATTTCGGGTATCTGATTCTCTTGAACGACCACTCGGTGCGCGCAGACTGAGCGTGCAGCAGGTGATGCAGGACATGGAGCGGCTGCAGCAGCGCGGCGACTTTGCGGAGGAGGAGATGCGCGCGCTCGAGCTGGACGTGACGGGCAAGATCATGCTCGCGTCGTGGCGCGGCACGCGCTTCGAGGTCGTGCAGGTCCTGCGCGAGGTTCGTCTCTCTTCCTTTCTCCCTCTCCCCATCCCTTTCCCCTCTTCCCCTCCCTTCCCCCTCTTCTCCTCCCTTTTCTTCCCAGCCCGCTTTTTCGTCCGCCATGCTCACCCCCGCCCATACGCCCAGGTCGTCGACAACGTGCTGAAAGAACACGGCGTGTCCGAGTCGACGCTGTACCTGCGCGCGCGCGGGCTGCTCACGATCGGCGTGCTCTTCAAGAACACGCGCCCGGACGAGTCGGACGAGGAGCGCCGCGAGCTCGAGCGCATGGTCGCCGAGGCGGCAGCCGGCAAGTCGAAGCGCGCGCAGATGCGCCAGCAGCGCAAGGCGCAGGCGCAGGGACATGTCGAGCATGCGCAGACGCCGGAGCCGGCGGCGGCGGGTGCGGGTGGCGCGTGAGAGGGTGAGGTGTGAGGTGAGGGTAGGGCATTGATGGGTGGTGGGATAGAATCTCGTTGTTGTTGCTTTCGTTTGCCGGTGTAGAGTACGTATACGTGTACGTGCCGCTGCTATTCACTTCACAGTTCACACTCTGCTAGCTGCTCTCCTCTCCCCTCGTTAGACTTCCCGCGTTAATCCCGCCCGCGCATTCCGATCTATGTACATGTCGCTAGTTTTTGGTTTTTCGGTGTCGGCGTCGGTGTCGGTTTTGCAGTTGGTTGGCGGTTGGCGGTTGGCGGTTGGCGGTTCCCTCGTTTCGTTCGTTTCGTTTCTGATCCTGTTTGCGTTCTTTCGCTGTGGCCGGTATGCGTTACACATAATTAATTGCTGCTATTCAGTCCCCAACACCGGCCGCGGTATCTATATGTGTGCGGTTATATTGGTCTGGTCGGGTTGATTTCCGGCTGAGACGACGGCATCGACATGGCATGGTGGACACGGTCTGCATCTTCCTGCAATTCAAAGGCTCACAGTTAACGTTCATTTTTAAAAGAGGAGATGGATAGAGATAGAGATAAGTAGAGAGGGTAGATTATAATCAAATAGGATGTGTTGCGTTGGGATAGAAATGTGCACCTCATCAACGTCAATGTGGGTATAGCTATAGGTATAGATGTGTATCACAGTCTATGCACGACTCGAAGCTTGAAAAGTCCAACTCGCTTTCTGTTCAGGTCCGCGAAGGAGGCTACATCTACACCTCCTCGCGCGCACCCTATGCCTCTCCGTCCGCACCTTGCGCTTCATACGCCGCCCGCGCCTTGCGCTTCATACGCCGCCCGCACGCGCGCGAAGAACGCGTCGTCCGCGAGCACGCGCAGCCCCGTGAGCGCGAGGCTGCGCGCCGCGCGCAGCATGGACGCGTGTGCGCCGGGCGTGCGGGCTGCGAGCGCGAAGCCGGGGGTGTGTGGGGAGCTGTTGGGTTCGGTTGTTGGGATGACTGTCCAATGGACAGGCGAGGGAGAGGGAGAGAGGGGTGGTTAGTGGTCAGCGAGGATGGGATGAGGGAGGGGGCGTACAGAAGACGGGGTGGAGGGCGGGGAGGGCTGTGAGTTGATTAATTAGTGAGTTGGGCGGTTTGGCGAAGGTGTGAAAGGGAGGGGGCGTACCGTATGTGACATTGCCCTGTAAAGATACGAAATGCGGCGTGAGTACGCCGACGAATGGGGAAGGGTGCGAGCACGTACGAAGTCTGTCGAGGCGGGCATGGTGTCGTCGAGGATCTGCGTAGGCAGGTTGTAGTGGTGCTGCGATACTGCAGCGAAGGCTTCCGCTATGTAGCCGTGGACAGCGTCAGTTGGGTTTAATGCAGGGAGAGAGGAAATGCGTACCGAGGACGGGGTTGTGTCGCAGGTCCATGTAACGCTCGCCGAGCGTGAGTTTGTGCTTACAGCCGGTGGACAAGGCTGCGGCTCTGGAAAACCGTAGGAGTCGTCAGACCGGGGCAGTGGTCCGAAGATATGGGACGCACTCTAAACAGTTGACGACGCGGTCACGTAGGACTTCGACCTCAGCCCAGGTCGGCGCGCGGACGATCCATGTCATCTTCGCGTAGTCCGGGATGACTGCACGGTAGAGCATGAGCACTCGGTACGCTGACGCTCGATGCGCACTGACCATTCGGCGTCCAATCTCTCCCAGACACGCTTCCCTGAACGCGATGCGTCGGCTTGATCTGCTGCCGCAGCACGGCGATGCTCGAGTACGCGAGGAACGCGGCGTCGAGCGCGTTGACGCCCTCCCACGGCGCGATGGCCGCGTGTGCCCTGGCCGGCTGTCAGTCACCAATATACGAGTACTGCGGAATGCAGAATGAGAGGAGGCGCACGTGTGCCCGAAGTACTCGACGTCGATGTTCTGCAGTGCGAGGCACGGCGCGACGCGGAAGCAGTTGTCGGGCGCGCCGGAGAAGGGGTGACACCTATATACGTTCGCGAGTGTGTGGTTAATTGTTGTTGCATCGGGAGAGGCGGGGTGGGTGGACGGACATGATGCAGGCGTCCATATCTTTGTACCCGCCTCGGTCAAGCAGGATCTGCTTCCCCCCTCCCGATTCCTCCGCTACGAATCCCAAACAAACTCCAAGTCAGCACCACAATCACGAAGACAAAGCTACCGTGCAAACGACAAACCAGGCGTCCCCAATAGCACCACCGTGCCCGCAATATCATGCTCCGCCAGCGCCGCCTTCACAGCGAGCGCGACGCCGACGCCCGCGACCGCGATGAGGTTGTGTCCGCATGCGTGGCCGATGCCCGGCAGCGCGTCCATCTCGGAGTTGACGCCGAGCACGCGCCCGCCTGTCCCGTGCGAGGCCTCGGCGCGCCAGGCGGTGTCGAGGCCGAGGTAGTGCGGGGTGACCTTGAAGCCGTGCGTGGACATGAAAGTGGTGAGCAGGTCATGCGCGAATCTGGGATGACGTTAGAAATGGTAAGGCCTCGTTTGAGACGGCTTGACGCGTCACGTACTTTTCCTGGAAGTTGAGTTCTGGGTGGTCTGCAAAGCAGTGAGAATGTCTATACTCGCTGCGACGCGATCACAAACATGCCGAGCTTGAACATACCATGTATCTTCAAGCTAAGCTCCCGCAGCTGCGGGTCCAATTCTTCAAGCTTTTCTTCGATGGTCCTGATGACTTCGGGACTCTGCAGCTCCTTCACGTCCGCGAAGTACGCTGGCGGTTTGGCGCCTTCGCGAGCCAAAGTCCCAGAAAAGTCGCAGCAGCTCGCAAACGTGACATGGGCATATTCCGGCTGCGAATCGCATGCATCAAAATCAGCATGGGGCGAAACAGGTACGGATGGGCCTATCAACGAGCGCTCCTCACCGGTTCTTCTCCTCCTGGCAGTCCAAATCCCACTGCTGCTGCGGACTCGGATGCTTTGGACGCGTCAACTTGAACGCGGTCGACGCGTTTCGTCGATGGTGCGCCGGTGCTGGTGCCGGTGCTGCGCTGCCGATTGGAGGTGCCAGCGCGGCGGCGTCGGCTGCGAAAGATCGCGCTGAAGCAGCCCGCGTGTGCTGGGACGTCACCAGGTGTGCTGTCGGATTTGGAGGATTTAACCATCTCGACGTCAGCGGAGGCGGGTTTGTACTGTAGCTGAGCTAGTTCTTGCTGGTCGAGGGCACAGCCTGGCGGTGAGAGCGGCGGGAGGGCTCGCATGCGCACATGCTTATATGTTGTAGGTACGCGTAGTGATCAACGCTCAGCCGAAGGGCGTGGCTCTGAGGAGGATCATCAGGCATCGTCCGCTTTGCGATGTGTCCGTGCTTGCCGGAGTGAGCTTGGTAAGGGACGCACCTGTTACGAACTAACGTGCGGTACCACCTGGTACCACATCATCTCGCCTCAGGTCCCAGCCGACGCTAGAACGGCACCGGCCAGTGATGATGTCACTTTGTGCGCAATCAAGTATGTAGAGTACATCGGTGGGTGCATAAACTACAGTCTGTGGCAGGCAAGCCGTCGTCGTAGGCGCGATAAAAATGTGTGCATAAGTACATGTCAATGGAAGGATCCTCAAGGCTATGAACAAATATTACTGCCCGAGCAGACGCCTGCCCAGCCTCTGCCAGAATCCGGGTTCCGGCGGCAGTGTCGTGTCCTCCCCGCTGAAGCCGATCTTCACGCGACCACGCCTGGACGCAAACATTCCGTAGTCGCCATTGTACATGGCTGCGGCCGCCACGTCCTGCACCTTTGACAAGGATGGATTGTCGCCGATGATCACCATAGCTCCGTTCGACGATAACTTGAGGATGCGTGAACATTTTGCGAGCGATGGGAGGACGTCGACGTTGCCCCTGCGGGAGCGCAGTTCGATTACGCCTATGTAGTCCCGAGGTAGGAGTATGACTGTGTCACCTGTAGGAGAGACAAAGGTAAGCATTCCGTCCGTGTGAACTGCATGTAAATTGAATGAAAAGTTTCCGGGATTCTGTCAACGGCGTGTGAGCGGTCGCGCGCACGTACCTCTTCTGGTGTACGTATGCAAGTTTATGTATCTTCCGGGCCCCTTCGAGAACTATGGGTGCCGGTGTAAGCTCCCGCAAACCAGAAGAAGGAATAAGAACGGTTATACTTACGATGTCGAGATGGATGCTGCCATTCCGCGTTCCAGCCTGCACTCGCGTCGTGAGGTTAGACGGGCCTGTGATGGCCAGTCTAACCATGACCGAGCCGTTGCGGGACGAAAGGGAGACGTTCGGAGGATTGGTGCCATGCCTTCTCCCAAAGTTGAAGAGACTCGGAGTTACTTGTCTTCGGGGAAGCGACGGGTCGACGTTCCACGTGCCTGGAGAGTTACTTGTATTCAGTGCCCTGCGCGGGCCCTTCGGAAAGCGGATACACTCACCGAAGATATCCTCCTTGCGAGTTTTCAGAATGAGACCGTTGACCGCAGGACTTGTAGGACCCGACGGCACGAGAGGAGGGAGGAGAGACGAAGAAGACGAATCGGACGATACGACTGGTGACGGGGGATACGACCGAACTGGTGAGACTTCCTTCACTGGCTCGACGACTTTGCGGTAAGCAGGCGGTGGCTCCTATTTCCAAGGGGTTACGATAGGTCAAGGAAATCCCAGCAAGGATTGGAAACGTACAATACGAGAACCTGGTACCCTGCCAGACAGCTTCGAGTCTCGGGACGTGCCCGGGAGGCCTGGTAAGGACTTCTCATCTTTCTCGAGGATCATGGTGGGTGGGTATACTGCGAGACGCTATGGTCGCCTGCGGATGGTACTTCATATATAAGAGCAGCAGCTGTACAGCGCTAACCATGAGTGTCAGAATTAGAAGGCGCTAGGCCTTGCTGCGCATTCATATCAGGCCGTCATGGGAAGGCCATCCGCATCAACCATGACATGAAGAGAGACCATATCGATCGTGCGATGAGGTGTGGCCTCGGCATGAAGCATTGTTTGAGTGGATCTTGGGTATGTAGAGATAGAGGTGAGTGAGAAGCTGAGTGAGCTAAAAGAAAAAGGATTTGACATTTGCTCCTGAAGGGCCTGGCCGTGAATTGAACACGGGACCTCCTCCATGCAGGTTAATGAAGCAATCTGAGAGCAACCCTAAGAAGGAATCATACTACTAGACCACCAGGCCGATGCTGCAGCAACACCTTTGAGCGATATAGCTCGGACTGTGCCGAGGAAGGCTGATCGAGGCTTACGCGTCTTGCATTAAGGACACTGAACAGCGCGACTCTACCCACACCATCCCACATCATGGAAAGCGAAGCCTCCACATCCTCAGGAGCGATAGATCAACGGCGCCAGGATGCCCTGAAAGCATATCGCGCAGTAAGTTCCATCTATGTGGAAGAGAACGTCTCAATACTGACGCGTTCACAGAAAATGCGCAACCACGAAGAGTCAAGCGAGAGCTTGAAGAATCGTGCGTCCATTCCTAGTCGCTCATACATGCCTCACTAATGTCTGTATCCAGTCCGCTTCTCACTGAAGGACCTGCAGAAAGATTATGAAAAGACAGAGGACGATATCAAGGCCGTGCAGTCTGTCGGCCAAATCATCGGCGAGGTCATGAAGCAGCTCGATGACGAACGGTGTATGCCCCTGCCATCCCATCTGCTCGCGGATAGAATATAACAGCGCTTTCCAGTTATCGTCAAGGCATCGTCTGGACCTCGCTATGTCGTTTCGTACCGCCCCGCCTTGCCGTCCGACAAACTGAAGGCGGGCACACGCGTCAGCCTCGACATGACGACACTCACCATCATGCGCATACTCCCGCGAGAAGTCGACCCGATGGTCTACAAGATGAGCCTGGAAGACCCCGGAGGTGCGTCGTTCGCGGGTATCGGCGGTCTCAGCGAGCAAGTGCGCGAACTGCGCGAGGTGCGTGCACTCCACCTCCTTCCGCATCCACGCCTCACCTTTCTCTCGACGAACACCAGGTCATCGAACTCCCCCTTCTCAACCCGGAGCTCTTCCAGCGCGTCGGCATCAAGCCGCCGAAGGGCGTCCTCCTGTACGGCCCGCCGGGCACGGGCAAGACGCTGCTCGCGCGCGCCACCGCGGCGACGCTCAACACGAACTTCCTCAAGGTCGTCTCCTCCGCGATCGTCGACAAGTACATCGGCGAGTCCGCACGCGTCGTGCGCGAGATGTTCGGCTATGCGCGCGAGCACGAGCCGTGTGTCATCTTCATGGACGAGATCGACGCCATTGGCGGGCGGCGGTTCAGCGAGGGCACCAGTGCGGATCGTGAGATCCAGCGCACGCTCATGGAGGTATGCTTTGCTCGTCGGCGTGATAAATGGTCATAGGGTGTTCATGGCGCCGCTTGTGTAGTTGCTGAACCAGATGGACGGTTTCGACTCCCTCGGCCGGACAAAGCTCATCATGGCGACGAACCGACCTGATACCCTCGACCCCGCCCTCCTCCGCCCCGGCCGTCTCGACCGCAAGATCGAGATCCCACTACCCAACGAGCAGGGCCGGCTGGAGATCCTCAAGATTCACTCCGCACCCGTCAACAAGCACGGCGACATTGATTACGAGGCGATTGTCAAGCTCTCGGACGGGTTCAATGGTGCTGATTTGCGCAATGTTGTGACTGAGGCGGGGATGTTTGCGATTCGCGATGACCGGTAGGCTCCTCTTCCCTCCACGCGCCTTGCACTCATCACTAATCTCTGTACCCTGCAGTGAGTACATTCAGCAGGAGGATCTCACGAAGGCGGCACGGAAGGTCGGCGAGGCAAAGAAACACGAGAGTGAGTCTTCATCGAATGCATACTTGACTCTAGAAACTGACGCACACCACTCTAGCGAAATTGGAGTACACTGCATAGACCCCGCTATCCTGTTTTGTGCCGCAATGTACACTATTATATGCATTTCTAATTTGGCGCGAAGCTTTGGGCCCGAGGCCTTGGGGGATATTAGTGTACTTTTTCAACAGAGATGTTTCTGCGGTCCATCGTCTACGGTGTATGGTCTATCTGAACGCCGCCCGCTCAACCCGGTGCTTCGCGCATCTAGTTTCATCCTCCACAAAGAAAATTAAATTACACAGGCCATCTATCATCACGAGGTATCATGGCCCCCCGACCCCCTCAACAGGCAGCCCCGCCTACCACTTAAACAAATGATGTTTCTTCTTCTCTTTCTTCTCCTTGCCCTCCTTCCCGTCCTTCCCGGACGCAGAGCTCGTCGAGAGCGTGCTCCCCGTGTACGACGGCGTCTCGGAGCGCGCGGACTGCATCTTGCGCGGCGCAGGCGACGCGGCGGGGCGCTGCGGCGGGGGCGCGTCGCGCGTGAAGTACACCTCGTCGTAGTAGTCCTGGAACGGCCGCTTGCCGCCGCGCGGGTCCTGCAGCCCGTTCGGCAGCACGCGCGAGCCGATCCCGCCGAGCTCGAGCACCTTGAGGTCGTCGATGAACTGCCGCGGGGTGAACGTGTGCGTCGAGCCTGGCGGGCGGTTCATATCGTCAGTCGCAGGTCGTGGAAGGAAGTAGGGTGAAAGGAGAGGAGGAAGGGACAGGGCACAGACCGATGTAGACGTCCTTGTTGAGCGTGTTCGAGAGGTGGTACGCCTCGCGCATCTCGGAGTACGCCATCCCGCCCGCGACGAAGATGAGCAGCCGCTGGCGCGTCTCGTTCGCGGCGCCCGGGCGCGCGGCGCGGTGCCAGCTCGGCTTTGCGCTGCGCAGGGAGGTCGTCTGCGTGGGCGTCGGCCGGAGGCTGGCTGCTGCTGGGCGCGCGGAGGGGTAGTCTTTCACGTAGGGGAAGAGGGTCGGGTCGAGCTTGTCGGCTACTTGGTCCTGTGGGGCGGCATCAGTACGAGGAGAGCTGGGTGTGTACTTGGATGAGAGTTACCTCGAGAACAGTACGTAGCAGCGGCTTGAAGCGGGAGAGCTCGTATTCCTCTTCGCTGGATGGCTTTTGCTTGATCTTCTTTTTGATATCCTTGTCACCAGGTCCCTGCAATGAGAAGAGACATCAATATTTGTGGACATGAGAACGAGGCGATGACAGACTCTGGATATCCGGACCCCCATGTGAAGCAAGGCGTTGATAGCATCCTGCTCGGGCATGGTCAATCTAGCATGCTGGTACAGCCGTCGTCTATCTTCATCCGGGACGCCTTCTCGGAATTGAATGTAGAGTGCGATGATGCGGACTTTGTTCGAATTGCTGGGAGCCATTTCAGCACGGCCATCAAAGAAGGAATACATTTATGTGCTCACATCACCTCACGGCTGTCCAGTAGCGGCACCATCTCCTCGACTAGGTGTTTTGGTGTCTTGCCTTCCGCAGTCAGGCCTGTTGCGCAGTTCTGCAAGCGATATGAGGTCAGAAATACATCAAAGAAGACGAGACTCCTACCTGCTCGACGTTTGCTACCATAGGAAGCTTGTCACGTTCAAAGATGTCCATACATTCTTGCGCCATGTTCAAGTGCACTGAGAACTTGACATCGGGCCGCTTAGTTGGATACTGGGCAGAGTGACCCGTCCTCTTACCGCTTCTCGCTGCTCTTGGTACTGGGGCAAGTTCGCCAACATGTCTTTCATGTCATTCAATGTAGCTGCTCCTTCTCTTCATGATGTTCAGGGGGAAGCGTCAGATATCATTGGGGGTTGTCAGAGGGCGTGCACCCACCCCTTGAAGCCTGCGTTGTCGGTCATGAACTTGTTGAAATCGGCCATGAGTTTGTCGATTGCCTCTCGCATGTGCATATGCCGGACGTCGGTGTATACGGTGTCGGCGTCGGAGAGTGTAGCTGTCTTGTCTTCGAACGCGCCAACCGACGACTGGAACTTGTATCTACCGAAAGGAGGAGAATTCAGACGTCGGCATATAAGAATAGTAGTACCACTTACGTATATTTCGTTCCATCTTCAATGGGGAGAAGGTCGTTGGCCATGGCTTGGTACGTGAATTCGTGAATGAAAGGTGCAATCATGTCCATGGATCGGTCTGTAATTATCAAAGTAGCCCGTGGTCGCGAATCTTGTTTCTGTTCTCAGTTGGACGGATAAATCTTTCAGGCAATGGTAAAGGGCTCGACACACGTACAGGGAAGTCAGGGTTGTTCTTCTTGTATTCGTCGAGAGTACCTTGTACCAAGAAGGCTATAATCTTGGGAAGGTAGTCTGATTCAGTCGACTCGTATTGCCTGGCCTGTTCACCGCGCGCCAAGTTCGTCCTCCATCGCATGCTCGGCTCAGGGGGCGGCGGGGCAGCACGCGTCGCTTCGTGCGGCTTCAACGCGCCGAGTGGTTGATGATGTGATGGCGTGTAATAGCGGATGTACGGGAACTCGTTGAGAGTAATACACACGTTCGCGATCTGCGGTAATAACACGCGAGGGCTAGCATCGCAAGGCGCGCAACGTGCCCGATGCACTCACCTGCTTGCTGACGAACATGATATCCTCCTCAAGCCGATCACGCGACGCCCGCGTAGTACTGTCGTTGCGCGGAGGGCTGAACATGCTGAAGAACTGACTTGGCAGCTTCAAGGAGAACGCCTGAGATTCGATGGCTAAACGGAGAAGCCTGTATCAGTCGGACAGTCCGGCATGCGACCGACGCCATGGATACTGACCCCAGAAGTTAATGAAGAGCTCCTGGAGTGACTTCAGGAAGGGCTCCGCGGGAGACGACGTGAGCTTCTCAAACAGCTGCTCCCCGAGACCTTTGGTCCACGGTTAGCCTAGCGCGACAACCGGCTGCAGACCCACCGTTCACATACCATCAATGAAGAAAAGGTGCGCGCCGGCATACTGCTGGCGGCCGTTGGAGAAGTCGCGGATAATGCGGTCGATGTTGAGAGATGTAGGCATGATGATGTATACCGCCTCGAAACCTGGCTGGGGCTCGCGGTTGCTCGTAATGGATTCAATCACTGCAGAGACGCGTTTGGAGACAAAGTCGGAGGAGAGTTTGCATCAGGAAGACGCACGCGTGACATTCTCCTCCAAGATGTCAAACTGCTTGAGCACCGAGTTGAGCAGCTTCTGAGAATGCTCGTCCACCACCAGGATCTTCCATCGCTGCGGGGGATTGACGGATCGGATCGCGTCCAAGAACTCTGTAAGACGAGATGAGCACAGCGTCCGCCTACCATGTAGCTTGAGGACATACTGGAGCGAACAGCTTGGATGAGGGAGGCCATGGCGGGGGAAAAGGACGGAGGAATCCTTGGAATTGGCGGTGTCAGTGGCGCGAGCCAAGCTTGGCTGTGTGCGGCAAAGACCGAGGCAGTCTATCCGGTCCCGTCGACTCTCCGTCCGCGTGCAGTCTCCTCAACGCTTCAAGCGCGTTGCCGCTGCCTCCATTCTCTGTCGGCGTCGCTCTAACAATGTCGACGACGTCGGCTCCTCAGCAGCCTGATGTCCTCCAGACTATCTTCCAGGGCCTCAAGAACAAGAACCATGAAACGCGGTTGCAGTCCGCGATTGAGCTTCGGCGTTATGCACGTATTCTCGATCGCGTCTTATTCACCTGTTTGCTAACATGAAGCACATTAATTATAGGTCTCTACGAAAGTCGTTGAAATGTCCTCAGATGCGGCCGCCAAGCTCTGGGATGACTCCATTAACAGGCGGCTTTTCGATCTCGTACACAGTCCAAACAATGTAGAGAAGTTAGGTGGTATTCTGGCCATAGGTGCGTCGTACTTGCATCGCACGACTACGTGTACTGATGCTCGGAATAGACCATCTCCTTGATGTCGACGGAGAGGAGACCATAGAGTCCAAACGCAACCTCTTCCGTTTCTACAACTACGTGAAGTCTCTACTTCCGAACAGCGACATCAATGTCATGCTCGCTGCGTCCAAGACGTTGGGGCAAATCGCAGAGATAGGCGGCGCA
Source organism: Dentipellis sp. KUC8613 (assembly GCA_002286715.1). Classification (NCBI taxonomy): domain Eukaryota; kingdom Fungi; phylum Basidiomycota; class Agaricomycetes; order Russulales; family Hericiaceae; genus Dentipellis; species Dentipellis sp. KUC8613. The sequence goes on along the minus strand of NSJX01000005.1, from coordinate 774,390 downwards.
GCATTCGGGGAGCATTTCATGGATTTTGAAGTTCCAGGCGCCATAAACCTTCTGCAGGGCGACAAACAAGAGCCAGGACGTTACGCAGGAGTCCTCATTCTCAAGGAACTCGCGCGAAACAGTCCAACATACTTCCACTCCCATATAGACCTGGTGTTCGACAAGATCTTGGTACCTTTGCGAGACACCAGGGTGATTGTCAGAGAAGGTGCGGCAGAACTCCTAGCGGCATGTCTGGAGATTATTACGCAAAGAGAGCGTCAGGCCCCTAGTGGCCACTTGTACAAGATCCTGAAGGATGCTCAGCTAGGGCTGAAGATGTCACAGCCTGAGATCATCCATGGGTCCTTGCTGACATATCGTGAACTCCTACTCCATGGGGGCATGGTATGTGTTTCATGGTATCCTGAGGCTACCAGGATTTCCTAACCCGTCGATATCAGTTCATGAAAGAGACCTTCCTTGATACTGCTGAGCAGATTTTACGCTTCAGAGGCCACCGAGACAACCTGGTCCGCAAGATGGTCATCACACTCATCCCTACTTTGGCGGTCTACGACACCCAGACATTCTCTGAGCATTTCTTGCACAAGGCCATGGCGCACCTGCTTCAGCAGCTTGACAAACCGAGCGAGCGGTCATTTGGTGACTAGGAACTCTACATTATGATCTATCAAATGCTGACATCTCTCCTAGCTTTCATCGCCATTGGGCACGTGGCCACAGCGGTTGGTAGCGACATGAAGCCCTTTCTCGACTCCATCATGGCGCAGATCAAGCTGGGACTTCAGAACAGGGGGTACGAACTCCGTTTACTTCATTCATTTCCTGGGATTCTCACGAACTGAGCAACAGAAAGAGGGCGCCTTCCGAAGAACCTATGTTCCAATGCGTTGGAATGCTTGCATCGGCTGTCGGTCCTAACTTGACGAAATTGCTTCACGACCAATTAGACCTGATGTTCGCCTGCGGATTGAGCGAGCCGCTGCGGCAGGCTCTCGTTGCTATTGCTAGACACATCCCACCACTCCTTCGAACTATTCAAGGTAAGAAAGCGTGCATATTTTACGCGTAGCACTCCTGACTTTCTGTAGATCGTCTCCTCGACCTTCTTTCCATGATCCTGAGCGGACAGCCATACAAGCCATTAGGGGCACCTCCGACGCTGGGACGCGACAATGTCTCGGCGGTTCAAAGAGACCTTACTGCTTCTACGGTCGGTGCTGACGATTAATCTTATTTTACGGCGACTTAAATTCCCTTAGAATGGGACAAATACAAAGAGTCCAGAACTGATCACCCTGGCACTGGATACCCTTGGGTCTTTCGACTTTAGCGGTGCGTTTTTTTTACGTGCCTATCTCATCGAATTCTTATTGAAGAGTTCGAAATTTGTAGGACACGTGCTGAACGAATTTGTACGGAACTGTGCTCTGCCGTATCTGGAGGAGGACCAGGCCGAGGTCAGGAGAGCTGCAGCACTGACTTGTTGTCGAGTATTCGCCCGCGACTCGATATGCTACCAAAGCAGCAATCACTCGATCGAGATCATCGGGGACGTGCTTGACAAGTTACTGACGGTCGGCATCGCTGATCCAGGTAAGGTTCTGAATACACCGTCATGGTAAGGAACCTCACACGCTTTGACAGATCCGACAATCCGACAGACAGTGCTGTCTTCGCTGCATGAACAGTTCGACAAGCATCTGGCGCAGGCTGAGAATGTGCGATCCTTGTTCATCGCTCTCAATGACGAAGTCTTCGAGAATCGGGAAACTGCAGTTGGCCTCATCGGACGCCTTGCGATGCACAACCCGGCTTATGTTATGCCGTCGCTCCGGAAGGCCCTCATTCAGCTACTGACCGAGCTGGAATATTCGACGATCATGTCCGTCCACCCTATTCTGCATGTTTGAAAATCCCCTCACGATCTATTGTTCTCAGGCGCAACCGAGAGGAATGCACACGGCTGCTTACGCTCCTAGTCAGCGCGACAGGACGTCTCATCAAGCCCTACGCCCTCCCAATGCTTCGGGTCCTGCTGCCAAAGGCCAACGACAGCAACGCCACCGTCGCAGCGAACGTGCTCATGTGCCTCGGCGAGCTATCCTGTGTGGGCGGCGAGGACGCGCAGCCGCACGTTCCGGAGCTGATGGAGATCATCATCGCGAAGCTCTCTGACCCGTCAATAGCGAAGAGGAATGCCGCGCTGCACACGCTCGGGCAGGTCTGCTCGAGCACGGGATATGTCATTCAGCCGTTGGTCGAGCATCCACAGCTCTTGCAGGTGTTGAGTAGGATATTGAAGACGGAGCCGACGCCGGCGGTGCGCAGGGATGTCATCAAGGTCCTTGGTATTTTGGGCGCGTTAGATCCTTACAGGCGCAAGGTGAGTGGTTTACCCTTCATTTTTTCTCTTATCTTCTCGCTGACATTGGCGCCTCAGTCGAAACCAGATGCGGACTCACCGAGCGAATCTGCTGCCCCTGCTACGAATGCCATCAATCTGACGTACATGACATCGTCTGCGTCGGACGACTACTACCAGACGGTTGTGATCAATGCTCTGCTGAGCATTTTGAAAGACCAGTCACTCAGCGGCCATCATCATACGGTCATCGAAGCGATTATGTCCATCTTCAAGACGCAGGGCCTGAAATGTGTCACTTTCCTGCCTCAGGTGTGTTTAACATGCATCAATTCAGTCACTCTTTGACCGACCCGCTCTAGATCATCCCTGCGTTTGCGGCCGTTACTCGCAGCTCCACCGCCCGTCTGCAGGAATTCCATCTTCAGCAGCTAGCGATTCTTGTTGGTATCATCCGACAGCATGTCCGCAACTACATGCCAGAGATCTTCAGCCTCATCACCGAGCTCTGGGAAAACAGCCTTCTGCAGCTCCCTCTAGTCTCACTGATCGAGTCCCTGGGCAAAGCGCTCGACGCCGAGTTCAAGCCGTTCCTGCCGACCATCCTGCCGCTGATCCTGCGCGTGTTCGACGGCGCGATGGACGAGAAGGAGAAGCGCGCGAGCACGCAGATCAAGGTGTTCGATGCATTCCTCACGTTCGGCGCGAACATCGAGGAGTACCTGCATCTTGTCATCCCCATCATCGTCAAGACGTACGAGCGCCCCGAGGCGCCGCTTGCGCTGCGCAAGAAGGCCATTTTGACGATTGATGGGCTGTCGGGGAGGGTGAACTTCTCCGACCATGCGTCGCGCATTATCCATCCTTTGGTCCGGGTCTTGGGATCTTCGACGAATGAGCTGCGCATGGCGGTTATGGACACGCTGTGTTCGTTGGTGATCCAGCTTGGCTCTGATTTCGCTATCTTCGTGCCGACTATCAGTAAGGTATGTGGCGCAGGTTGGTTCAGGAAGGTGTTGAGGTCTCAATTGTCTTGTAGGTGTTGGCGCGCAACCGGATCCCCCATCCGAAATACGAGAATCTCATCTCGAAGCTTCTGAACGGGGAGCGTTTGCCGCAGGAGCTGGGCACCCTGGAGCTAATGTGCGTATGTTGTGCCTTCCCTTGATTATTCTACTCACAGTGTTCGGTCAGCATGAACGAGAGCAATAAAGCACCCGAATTTTCAGCCCCCGCAGAGGCAGCGAAGATGACAGTAAATCAGCAGCATCTGAAGCAAGCCTGGGATACATCGAATATCTCCACCAAAGAGGACTGGACTGAGTGGATGCATCGTTTGTCGGTCGAGTTCATGAAGGAGTCGCCTTCGCACGCTCTTCGTGCATGCATGAGTCTTGTCGATATCCATCAACCACTTGCGAAGGAGCTATTCAACGCGGCATTCATTTCCTGCTGGCGGGAGCTGTATGAGCAATATCAGGTGCGTTTGGCGACGTAGTTATCAGCTGAATGCTCAACAGCTGTATAGGAGGACCTTGTTCGTGCCATCGACTTCGCCATCACCTCTACAAATACGCCGTCCGACATCATCCACCGGCTGCTGAACCTCTGTGAATTCATGGAGCATGAAGACCAGCGCTTGCCGATCGAGAACAGCACACTCGGTGAATATGCCCTTCGATACCACGCATACGCCAAGGCGCTGCACTACAAGGAACTCGAATTTTTCTCCGAAACCTCACCCAATATCATCGAATCGCTCATCAACATCAACACGAAACTTCAGCAGCACGACGCCGCCTGGGGAACCCTGCTTATCGCGAGAGAGCAATACGACGTGAGCAAGCATGAGGAGTGGTACGAGCGGCTTGGTCGATGGCAAGATGCTCTGGCTACGTACGAGCGGAAGGCGCAGGAAGACCCTGATGCGCCGGACATTGCGATCGGAAAGATGAAGTGTCTGCACGCGCTTGGCGAATGGGATCTGCTCGCCGCCCAGGTTGAGGAGAACTGGTCCAATGCGAACCACGAGGATCGCAGGGAAATCGCCCCTATGGCGGCAGCGGCGGCATGGTCGTTGAATGACTGGGACTCGATGGAGGACTATATCACGACGATGAAGTCCGATTCGCCGGACCGCGCGTTCTACCGCGCGATTCTGTCGGTGCACCAGAACCAGTTCACGAAGGCTCTCGGCCACATAACTAAGGCTCGCGATTTGCTGGATCCGGAGCTTACGTCGCTGGTTGGAGAGAGCTATGGGCGCTCTTACAAGTGAGTGTTTGATTTTCATTGTATAATGGCAAAGACATCCGACCTTTGCTATTGTAGTATCATGGTCCGCGCACAGATGCTCTCTGAGCTGGAAGAGATCATCGCGTACAAGCAATACGCTGATCAGCCCGAGCGGCAACAGACCCTGCGGAAGACTTGGATGAAGAGGTGCGGGTGGCGTTTCGTTTGTTGGTTTCTTGCGCCTCATGCTGATCATATCTCGACAGATTGCAAGGATGCCAACCGGATGTTGAAGTCTGGCAACGTATCCTCCAAGTCCGGACCTTGGTGCTGAGTCCTGAAGACGACCCTGTCATGTGGATCAAGTTCGCCAACCTGTGCAGAAAGTCGGACCGGATGTTACTTGCGGAGAAGACTATCAACTCGCTTCTATCGCAAGAAAGGGTACGCTCTGGCTCAATCCATCCCTCTATGTGCGATTTGGGTTCGACTGATTTTGCTATTTAGCACCTCAAAGCACCGCCAAACGTCGTATATGCCCAACTCAAGTACATGTGGGCCGATGGAGCACGCGAAGAAAGCTTGACCTTCTTGCAGCAATTCACGACAAGTCTATCCCGGGACCTGCAGGCGGAGACCACTGAAAGGACACAACGACCGGGAGTTTCCAGGCAGAAGTTGGACGAACTCTCCTGCTTGCTCGCCCGTTGCTATTTCAAGCAAGGTGAATGGCAAATGGAGCTCAGTGACGATTGGGGATCGGTACGCACCTTTATCGTTTTTTCCTTCGCTTCGCTCTCACTACTTTTCCAGAGGAACGTGAATGATATCCTTCATTCATATCTTCTCGCGACCCATTACGATCCCAACTGGTACAAAGCCTGGCACACGTGGGCTCTGGCGAACTTCGAAGTCGTGGGGCACTTGGTCAGCCAGTCGGAAAGCAAGACTGCTGACTTGTCTGGCGGTGGCATGGTCCCTCATATCGTCCAGGCTGTCCAAGGCATGTCATATTTTCCTTTATCTATGAGTTGCATGTAACCTTCCCTATAGGTTTCTTCCGTTCGATTGCCTTACGCAACGAGACCGCACTGCAAGACACTCTACGACTGCTGACCCTCTGGTTCAAGTTTGGTGCACATGATGAAGTCAGCCACGCCATGGCCAGCGGCTTCAGCAGCGTCGAAGTTGACACTTGGCTCGAAGTCATCCCTCAGGTATTTTGATATAGACTTTGTCTCGTATACCGCAGCAGCTGTTGAGCATGGCCCATAGATCATCGCCCGTATTCAAACACCCAGCACCAATATCCGCAGGAACATCACGAGTCTGCTGACAGACGTCGGCAAACACCATCCGCAAGCTTTGATCTATCCCCTCACTGTCGCTTCCAAGTCTTCAAGCATGTCGCGAAAGAACGCTGCCCTTGCCATCATGGATCGCATGAAAGAGCACAGTCCCACTGTTGTCGAACAGGTATGATTCCGAATTCTGGGCGTTATGATTAGTTGCTCATTCTAGCTGATCTGCAGGCTCTTGTCGTCAGTCATGAGTTGATTCGTGTCGCTATCTTGTGGCATGAGTTATGGCACGAACGGCTCGAAGAGGCTTCCAGACAATACTTCAATGAAGCTAACCCTGAAGGCATGATCGCTGCTCTGGAACCGTTGCATGAGATGCTCGAAGCTGTGCGCTATAGTGTCGGTTTCTTTGGTTTTAACTTTGGTTTGACCTTCGTGATCATAGGGTCCCACCACGGCTCGCGAGACCTCATTCCACCAGGCATTCGGACGCGATCTCCACGAAGCCCGGGAGGCCTGCCGCCGGTACCAGAAATACGGCGAGGTCAAGGACCTCGACCATGCATGGGATATCTACTACACGGTAAGCCAGACGATGGTCTTTGCGGGCGCGTTGTGCTGAACAGCCTTCCTTAGGTGTTCAAGAAAGTCGAAAAGACCCTGCCGACGCTGACGACGCTGGACCTCCAATATGTGTCACCCGACCTACTGAAGGCCCGAAACTTGGACCTCGCTGTTCCAGGTAAGTTGACAATTAGCAACGGGTACGCTCGTCTCTGACAAAAGTCGTGTAGGCACGTACCAGAGTGGGAAGCCCATAGTTCGGATCATGAGCTTCGCGCCCAAGTTGACTGTCATATCTTCCAAACAACGACCACGTCGTCTGTCGTTGAAGGGTAGCGACGGCAAAGATTATCAATATCTCCTCAAGGGTGTGTATTTCCTCTTCACACGTCTACTTTTGCATCATTGACTAACAATGCTCGCGACCTAGGGCACGAGGATCTGCGCCAGGACGAACGAGTGATGCAGCTGTTTGGTCTCGTCAACACGCTTCTCTCGGTCGACACCAACAGCTTCAAGCGCCGCCTGCATATCCAGAGATACCCCGTCATTCCGTTAGGGCCACATGCCGGTCTATTGGGATGGGTACACGACACCGATACTTTCCACGTTCTAGTCCGCGATTATCGTGACAGCCGCAAGGTGTTGCTCAATATTGAGTACCGCTTGATGCTCCAGGTATGCGGATCACTGTGGACTTCTTTTCAATTTTTAACATCTACCTGCCATAGATGGCTCCTGACTACGAGAACCTCATGCTCTTGCAAAAGATCGAGGTCTTCGAATATGCTCTGGAGAACACCACCGGCCAAGACCTCTACCGCGTCTTATGGCTGAAGAGTGTGAACTCCGAGCACTGGCTCGAGCGCCGTGCGACGTACACCCGGTCGCTTGCCGTGAACAGCATGGTCGGGCACATTCTCGGGCTCGGCGACAGGCACCCGTCCAACCTGATGCTCGAGCGCAAGACGGGCAAGGTCGTGCACATCGATTTCGGCGACTGCTTCGAGGTGGCTATGCACCGCGAGAAGTTCCCGGAGAAGATTCCGTTCAGGCTGACGAGGATGCTCACGCATGCGATGGAGGTACGTTGCTTCATCGGTGTTCATCTAATGTGTGGATTTGACTTGACATGGGGCATGTGTATACAGGTCAGTGGCATCGAGGGCAGCTTCAGGAATACTTGCGAGATCACCATGTCGGTGCTGCGCGACAACAAGGAGTCTCTCATGGCCGTGTTGGAAGCGTTCGTCTATGATCCCCTCATCAACTGGAGGTTGATGCCGACCGAGCCGCGCGTTGCTGGTACGTCTGTCTGTCAATTCTCTATCTTCCCGTATCTGAGATATTGCTGCAGGAGGTGACACCGTGCGGACGTCAGACTTGGTGCGAGACAGCCAGTATCCTCAAGGACCGACTCGCAAGTTGAAGGCGGATGAGAATGATATCTTGAATGGCAAGTCATTCGTGTATCTATGGAGTGTGGAAACGGCTGCTGATATCTGTCTGCAGAGGCGCAAGAAATCCGAAACGAGCGCGCGCTCGCTGTCTACAACCGCGTACAGCACAAACTTACTGGTGCGTACCACTCCGTCCGAGCCTGCTAGCCCTGACTGACACCGCTTGTGCTTGTTCAGGCCGCGACTTCAACCCTGACGTCTCCTTGCCTGTCCCCGCCCAAGTCGACAAGCTCATCTTGCAGGCAACCTCATTGGAAAATCTCTGTCAATGCTTCTCTGGATGGTACGTGGTTCTCTGTCTAGGTCTGACTCGTGTATGTGCTCACTGTGTGCCGCCGGTTCCCAGGTGTGCTTTCTGGTAATACTGGTATATTGTTCGGACATCATGATCTACATAGCTGCATATTGTACACTACACTACTTATATCACTTGGAAATCTATCTGTTTCACTCTCTGTTTTCGCGTTATCTTGTCGATCGTCTGAGCTGTTGAATGTGGTTGCCGGACGACAGGCCTTAGCACTCGAATTTCGTCCTCAACGTCTCAAGTCTTAATTCCTTGGAATTGCACAGATCATGTTCAAACTCGGTCTTGTTACAACAAAATATCCACTATCGCTACAACAGTTCACTCCACTGTGGACCCGTCATGCATACAATAATCCCAAAGCCATAATTCACAATCCACAATCCTCAACTTTCCATCTCCAGCCCTACACAATTTTATAATCAGCTAACTCGGCTCAGGAGGGGGCGGTCCACCACGCCCGCGGCCCCTCCCCCGTCCTCCCATGATACCCGTATATCCCATCCCGCGCGCAGGATACCCTAACCGAAGGATACTCGCAAACCCGCCCGCCTGCGGCGGCCCAGGGATGTCGGCGGGGGGAGGCAGCTCCGGCTCCGACGGCGTAGGACCAGCAGGGAATCGACCAGGCATGGCGTCCGTCGGCTCTTTCTCGTCGTCCGTCTTCTCCGGCTGCATATGCGCAGTTCAAGTTAGACACGCGAAATTAGGATATGAGAGGGAATCGACGCACCTCGAGATCAATGACCAGAGCACCCGTGTGCCACCCGGACGCCGCCGCCGCAAAGCAGAACATGCGCCCGGGCGGCGCATGCCCGAACGCGACCTCCGCGGGGACCTGCACGTCCGGGGGCGCGATCGGGCCCCACCTGCGCCGCTGCGCGTCCGCGCGCTCGCGCGCGCTCGCATACGCGCCGGGCGCGCCGACGGGCAGCGCGAGCGGGTCGCCGAGCCCGAGCGCGCCCTGCGAGTACGCGCCCCAGGTGAGCAGCTGCCCCGCCGCGGTGAGCGCGGCGAAGTGGTAGTCCCCGAGCACGATGGAGATGATGTTGCGCGCCTGCAGGTGCGGGTTGATCTTGGGCGCGCTGGAGGGCGTGCTGGAGGTGTCGCCCATGAGGATGATGGAGCTGGCCCCGGTGGAGTAGGCGACGAAGGTCTCGAAGTGCGCGGAGATCTGGGGTGGGTGGATTAAGAGGGTGTCTGGGAGGATGAGGTGAGCAGAGGCTTACATGGTTGATGAGCATCGTCTTTGGAGCCTCGAGCTGTGAGCCCTCTGCGGAGAATGCGGGATCCTCTGCGACACGAGCAGCTTCGCTGAAGTTGGGGAGCTGTCGCCTATTTCAGTGGCAGTATTCAAATCAGGATTGGTCGCACTCACATATTCCCACCGGACACCGGACTGAGTGAAGGAGGTCTCATCACTCAAGGGGCCATATTTCAGAACATGGCCTTTATTCGTCAAGCCAACGATATAGTTATCGAAAGACGCAATCTTGACAAGCCTCGTCTCTTCTGCCAGCCGTTCCGCGTTGAGCCCGCTATCGGGCAAGGTCGGCAGCAAGGATGGTATAGCTGGTAGCCTGACTGGGTCCACCTCTAATGCCCAGGGTGCACATGCGATGATACCTTCGCGCCCATAGGCGTTCTTGTCGCCCTCGGCGTTCATTTCGGCCATTTTAGCTCGGACGAGGGCCGTGATTGTACCACCAAAGGGCCAGTATACGAGGACATCACCCGACTTCGTGAGGACGGATGAGAAGGCCCAGCCGCATTCGACTTGTAGCGGTGTCGTGTCCGGAGCGTGACAGTCGAGGAGCGGGGATCGGAGAAGGAATGGACGGCCCCAGCTGAGGAATGTCCACACTTGAGACTTGGAGTCCAGAGCCATGGTGTGAAGTCGTCCACAACTAGGAGGGTCATGAGCTTGATACATGTAATTCAAAGTGAGGACATTAACGAACCTGATACTTCGAATTGGCTCTGGAAGGAGGAGCTTATGAGGCGTCAATGCGGATTTATATGGAATCGAAAAGCCTTCGCTGTTCAAAGCCATCTGGCCCTCTCCATCCAGAGTTCCTGTGTTGAATGTCATTATACGACCTATATCTGAGGGTGAATAGACCACATACCCCAGACGTACATGTTTCCCTCGGAATCGAGTGCATGGAATGACCTGAGGTGCATATTGGATCAACAGGCCACAATGAGACTCAAGAATACTGCGACGTACATGCCACCGGCGACGAGGCTAACGATGCGTACCCCTGGAATTGTGAGCTCTGAGGGCTGGAAGACGGCCCTTTGATACTCGTGGTGAGCCAAGACCGGGTTCCCAAGTCGACCGTTACGGTTCTCCCTAACGATATAAGATGGTCAGTTTAACGAAAGATCTATCTGCCCAATCTGCGTACCCCCAAACAAATATTCTAGGACGGCTCAGGCCTCTGTAGAGCCTCATAAACCCGCTCGTGCGTGCGGTCTCGGAACCAGTGAAGTTGAAATCCTCTTGACATTTCTTCTTCCAGAGCATATCATCGGCGCATAGTATGGCGAAGAATTTGTTGGTCCTCGCAAGCCTGGAGACATCGCGTATTGGAATCAGAGGAATTAGGTTGTCCAGAAGCACTTCAACAGGAAGATCTGTGAGAGTCGGCATATCCTACGATAGCTTGTTGATGGGGCTAAGCTATAAGAACGTGATGAATAATGTCAGATACAAGAAGTTGTGCGACGTTGAAGGAGGAGGATAGGTGTTGAAAGTGAAGGCGAGCATGTTCAGGCATGAATTGAAGCCAGTGCGCAGCACCGCGGCTGCACCAGACCACTACGTCATCGCCGTAAATGGCAACTCGCCGGGCCTCGCCCACCGTCAGCTTGCTTTCCTAGTCACCAACAGTCATTGCTTCAACTTGAGCTCGAATAACAGGCTACAGCAGGACGGTAATGCAGACAAGCTGAAGAAAGTTGCCCTTTCCCCGTTTGCTTGTTCAACACATAAGTATAGCGTAAATACGTGCTACGCCATGGCCACCGGGCCAATCAATTAGTACTGCCGTAGTACTTACCACTCTCTCGGCAGCCAACTTCCCCAAGGTTTGCTTATCGAACTGCATGTTTTCTTTGACGATACTTACGAGTCTCAAAGCAAATAGCCCCTTTACAGGACCCGAGGCATCACTCACGAGTTCACCTGCTCGACGGATTTCCAATTTCTACAGTCACGCCCAGCCTGTCAAGCGTCTCTTGTCCGTGCCCCTGCAAGTGCCTGCAAATTCAATAAAGGCCCATGTTTCCGAATTCCAATAAACACAGTTCATGGCCCCCGTAGCCCTGCCAGTTTCCCGGCCCGCGTTTCGAAACACCACGTCTCCAGGATGCTCTTTCCGCCTCCTCTTCCAAGGCGACCCCGTGTGCCTGTCGTAACATCCATCTAATTATTTCCTTTTCCTGTCTCCAGTACCAAAGCGCGGGACCGGGCAACGAGCGGATCAATCTCATCTACGCGCCCCTATGTGACTATCATGCATTCACGACGCGCTGTCCGTAAATGTATATCTCTCGGTGCTGGTGACACCGGTCATATGTTTATCTTCTGTCGTGCCTGATCCCGGACCCGCATTGTCGCCATCCGGTGTCAGAATGTTTCATTCTTATATACAGGAGCAAGATCCAGCAAGATGCGAACTCAAGCACGCCGATGGTCGCGACCGGGACAACATCATGGAGTATGCGTTACTGCGAGCGTCCTCGACATACCAGCCGAAGGTCGCGGGCTGTATGTGATCCCCGAAATGTAAGCCCTGCTCACGAGCCCCATGCACATGTCCTGCTTCCACCCACTCCGAACAGGTCCTGAATTTGGAGCATACATGAAACGCCCCATTATTTTTTTGCCGATGTCGAACTGGCTTTCGACGTCTCGGTTGCCTGTGCCTAGGATCAGCTGGCCTGCACTCTCTTTCGATCAGGATCAGGCCGCCTGCCCTGCGCTGGGCGCAGGATCCCAAGGAGACAAGAATTCTCCTAACGATGACGTTGCAGCAATATGATAAGAGAGCAGGGCTCTCGGACCTCTGGGGCCCCTCGATTACTTGGGCCTTCTCACATCCGATGCTCCTCAGCCGCAGGTTCATTCAAGTTGCTGTTCTGGGGGACAAACGCGAGGCGCCGTCGACGTCGGCCTGGATCCCCATGCATGATCTGTCAACCTTATTCCATCAAATGCCCTTCAGCATGCCCAGTTTGGATTATGGTTTGTCGCGGCGACGGTCGGCGGGGCGTCTAAAGAAGATTCAGCGGACGATGGCTCTGTGATCATACCTGTCTGCCGCAACCACGTTGCGTGGGGCGCCCTTTTCCAGCAGGTCATGCGCACCGGCCCTTCTTTTGCTTTCACAGCCGTGCGTCGGGCACCATAATGTTGCTTGTCTGCCCGCTCCAGGGCCCAGAGCGATCTGCCCTCGCGCGTCTACCCCTAGGTCATGCTTGCACGCTCGACACGACATGCCCATGGGCCATATGGCAATAAGCATCGGTGCTGGATCGTCTTCTTACAGCCCGTAGTCGTCCGCCGGTGATCTCTAACACGACTCCAGGATCCGACGATCATGCAACCTTTGCACACGCACATCGAACGCCAACCGCCAAGCTCGCCGAGCTTGTCATGGTGCACCCCGGTTTAACGTTCAAACATTCAACCTTTCAGCGCACCCACATGTGCTACAGCGCCCTGCCACCGTGACACCCACCACCAATATCCCTCGCTGCGGCGCCAACTTCCATTGCATCTAGATGCCTGCGCACCAGCATAAGCCCGCAGTCTCCCCGAACAGCAACATATGCCAAATGGCGCGCGCGCTCGCCGTCGCAAGATCTCATGTTCATGGTTCATGGCTAATCAGGTTTGCCTCGGAATCCCGGTCCTGCAGGTTCCAGTCCTGCACTGCATCGACAGGCGCCTCGCGTCCTGCATCCCCGACCGGGAGAACGATCGCGTGCAGCACCCGGCTGCCATGCACACGCCTACGCAGCCTCCGCAGCGCCCGGCGAATGTGCATTCCCGCTCCCGCTCCTGCACAATGCACGCTCGGACTCGGACCGCCTCTGCACGCCCTTCTGCCGGCCACGTGCGCACGCAGATCCACTGACAGCTGCAGTGACACCCACGCCGCACCCAGCGAAGCCCCGCCTTCTTCGGTGCTTCTCCTTCGAGTCCCAGCTGCGCGAACCCGGGGCCCCGCGCGGCTAATCGCTGCCTATGGCCAGCGGCGCGCACGCACACGCACACGCAGGGAGAATTCGAAGCCACGTCTATGTCTGTGTCCATGTCTGTTTCAATGCCTATCTTCTGTCATCTATCTTTTATTTTACGCCCCCCCTTCGATTCGCATGATCCCATCACACGGGGCGGGCGCTTTGACAGCGGCGCCCCCGTGGTTTGGATAGGCAGTAATTATGCACGCCGGGTGAGGTGAGTGCATAGCTTCGATTCGATATACATACGGGGCTTGTGGGACGCACGAACCGCGATTGCTCCCGGTGCGGAGACGCCCGCCGACGAAGCTGCAGAGCTTCTTCGTCCCCTCGACGACAACGGCGACTGGAACAGCGACACAACCATAGTGCAGAATCTCAATGCTACACCAAAGCGGCATGCCCGTCAGTATCGGACACACCGCTTTCTCAGCTCCTCGTCAAGCGACTCTCATCTCACCCACCTCTGAACTCTTCTCATCTTTCCCTATACCGGCGCACCCGCCGACCCACATCCACGTAGCGATGGAGCGCACTCATCTTCTTGCACTCACGTCAACACAAGCTCTCTCATCAATCCCTCGGGTCGCGCCAACCAAATGCGTCCCAAACTCTCCCTCCTGGCCACCGTCTCGTCTCGTTTACCACCGGGGCTGGGACAACATTCTCCCCCCGTCGCCCAAGCTGCACATTCTCAGCTTCTCTGCTTCGCTGCGATCATCGCTATCCCGGGGCCGCTCGCACCTCGGTCTGTGGCCGCTCTCCATCCGGCATGCCGACGCACAACGCGTCCGGTTCGCGGTACGTACATATACGCATGCTCGCTCTGGGCGTCCGGCGTAATATGTATGTATGTGGCACGATGAGACCCGCGAGGCGCTGGCCGGGTGCACGTGGGCGGACGAGGGCACCAGATCTGCGGATGCGGGGCGTGTGGTGGTTATTTGGGCGCCTCGCGCCTCACGCGGTGTGCAGTATGCTACTGCAGGACTGGATATGAGGTCGTCCATTTGGTCTCCGGCTGCGCGGCACCTGTACTCGTAGTGGTGCAGGCACTGGGGCTGAATACAGAATCAATTGTAGGATCCCCGCTGAGCCTCGTCCACGTGGCACAAGAACTGGCAGCGGGCGGACGTCTGCCCCGGATGCATATGTACATACCGGATGCCAGATACCAGTGCGGTGGGCCCCAGCGGCACTGCGAAAACTGGAGCTGTGGATGCACATGTCTGCTCTATTGCCCGAACCACCCATATGCATGTAGAGTCTAAGGTTACAGATCCAGACGAAAGTGAAACGCGGTACTTACTTTGACATTGACAACCAGACACCCCTGCAGCACTGGTCATGGCAGACCGGCCCCGCCCCCCAATAACGTGCCCCATCCGCTATCGGACACCGGCCGCCGCAACTGCCCCAGCAAACAAACGCATATGCATGTGCGCGTGCGCGCGTGGCGTGACGAAAGCAGCTGCCCAGGGTGATGAGCGGCGCGCGCTCCGGGTGCGCCACCATCAGCGCAGTGATGCATATTGAGGACGTTCAGGCGAAGGGGGGCTGGGTGTGGCCAATGGGCGTGCTGCGGGGGGCGGCCAGCGCGGGGACGACTTGGACGCTTCAGGTCGCCGGTGTGTCGTTGATGGGGGGTTGCGCTGCGGTGTTATGACGTGTGCGTGTCGCGCAAGGTTTTCGAATTCGGGGGGGCAGATGCAGATGGTGTGGTTAATTGCACATGCGCGTAGGAGTGGGGTGTGGTTGCGAGGCACGCGGTGGGGTGCTATGTGTGATAGAGGCCGTGGCAGAGATATGGCGAGAGATGAAGATGGATGGATGTTGTCGACAGATAGATATTACAAGGTTGCAGACGAGATAGATAGGCGCACGCAGACGCGTACCGCACCCGGACGTCACCAGTCGTTGGCATTAGCATTAGCACCCAACCCCAGATCCCAACTCGTCGCACCGCACACAGCACACAGCAGCTCTAGGTGCCCGTTGAACCAAACATATCACGCACCGTAACTGATACTGTCAATGACATGGCCAGGCCACCCGGATCTCAGGCAATTAAGCACTCCAGGCTAAGCACCCACCGATCCCGATCTCCACGCGCTGATAGGGCAGGTGTGCACTGCACCGTGCTAGGGCATTCCGAGAGATAGATAGAGATAGAGTTGCATATTTGTGGCCCGTCCAGGAAGAAGGAACGCTGGGGGCCAGTGCTGGCGCTCAGGGTCGCAGAGTTGGGATCTTGGATCAGGAGTCCCGATCCCGAGTCATTACTAGCTACTTATCGACGTGTTGGTGTTGGAAATGTTTGAGATTCATGGCAATGTCGATAGAGGTGATAGTGATGGTCTCTGGTGCAGGACTTGATCGGTACATGCGTGAAAGACGACCGTAGTGTTCGTTGAGTTCGATAAGGGATGAAAGCGCGAAGAAAGCCTGTATCTGAGCGCTTCTCGTATCTGACCGGGGTTAGTTAGAAAGTGGCATATCGGCGAGGGGGGATGCAGCCCGAAATGTTTACGAGCGGCGAAGAAGCCAATCTGTCAGATCCTAAAGCCAGCTCGCATATCTCTGTCGTCTTGGCGAGTGCTCTATCCGCCGCAACCAGGGCCTCGAGTGAGAAAGATACGGGGTTGATCCTCATTTTTGCCGTCGAGAGGTGGCGCCATGATGGATGGTTAGGGGGTCCTAGTAAACACGCGCGCCTCACGCCCAGCTGCCCCGTAGGTATCTGCCCGGTCGGGCTCGGAGCATGAGGCATGTGATGTCGCCAGCGCCAGAAACACGTCGCGGGGGGACTGGGGGCGCGACAGAGCGGGAGGCAGCGGCGGACGCCAATTACAGCCCCAAATGCTCCTTCCCCCCGATCCGGCCTGTGGACGAATTCGGAGGGCGGAACGATCTGCATCGCACGCACATCTGTATGGCGGGGTCTGGAAGGAGTTCGAACGAATGGATAAGACGTGCGGCGGGGAGATGGTTAGGGGTGAAACGAGGATGTTCCCTGCGAGGGCCCCGGTCAGGTTTCAGCGTTGGACGAGATAGGGGGACCCGGTGGCCCGCTGACGCGGCAACGGCGTCGCGCTGTGGGTGATGGATAATCGCCGGGACCGACAGTTTGCGGCTCTGGGATGCACTTCGCGGCGCATCAGCGCGAGGATAACGGCGAATGGTGCGCATATACTCACCCACGTTCAACTACGAGTGGATCTTCCGCCCGTGAATGCGCCGCTCGAAGTGCCGACTTTGTGTCGCGCTATCCATGCACGGGACAACCAAAACCAGCGGGCTCCACGGACGCAGTCTTCCAAGGCCTCGGATGCGGGCAGCAACTCCGTGAATTTTGATTCATGTGGGTGTTCACGGATGCAGCGGCTTGTACGCCCTCATTCTTGTAGCCTGCGAGGGATGCCGCCGGCGAGATCAACGTCGCGACTGAATGAGCACACAACCGACTGAGAATCCGGCAGACCGAGAAGGTACTCTGCTCACCGTCCGACGCGTCATAGGGATCCGTCACCGGCCGGCGGCGAGCCTGCGATTCATCGGCTCAAGTCAAATTGGGCGGGACGGCGGGTGGTGCGGGTGCGGGCCGGACTGGTCCGAGATGCCTGCATTCAGAAATCGGGATGCACGAGTGCGCGAGTATGGCGTTGAGTTGAGCAAAGCGCGCCCGCGACTGGGCGGATGAAGGGTCTATTTTCATGGATGTCGCGATCGCGATTGCGGGGCGGGGCACCGGGCGGATGGAGACTTGTTCCGCAGCACTGTTCACATCAACGAGAAATTTTAACATGTATACTTACAGTGAAGGACTTACCGCAACCAAGAGATACAGATGGCAAGATAAACAAGTGATCATCGGAGGAGGGAGGATGAGGAGAAGTGACTGCGACTTTCGGGCTTGGCCTAAGCGCCGTGACACGACAAGACGCGTCTCGTCACAAGTGACGAGCGCGTCGAGTGACAGTCACGGTCACAAGGTCGGCGGCCGCGACGCGCGTACACGTGGGCGGCCGAAATATGGGCACAACAACACGACGCAGGGCGACGACGCACGGGGCTGGCGCGCGACCGACCCGGACACCGACAGCCGTGCTTCGACTTCTGCGCATGCATCATGTTTCAGCGAAGACAGCACCCCGACACGTGATCTCTCCGCATACAGCCGTTTACAAATCGATAGGCCGCTTCGCGACAAATCATTACGCATGAGGAATTAAAAATTTAGGTCGGAGCTGAGAGGTGCCGAGATTCCGACAGCCGCAATTGTGGCGACGGTGGCGTTGCTCTTGCCAATCCACCGCTACTCAATTAAAGCTCCGCTTGAATATTGAAGGTCCACTGTGTGATGATCTCGTCAGAAGCGGCCTATCGATTTGTAAACCGCTGTAAGAACGGCAGCCCTCTCGTAAGTCCCATCAACGTTCGCGGGGAAGCACGAAGCACGACGCACGACGAGGCCAGACGTACGACATCGTGAAGGGCCGGGAAGCAAGGTGCGACCAGCCACTCCACCGCACGATGCAACGCACGAACGCACGACGCATGATCCACCTGTTGCCCTGCTTTTCCTTGCTCCGAGCGAGGCGCCACAAGAGGCAAGAAGGTTCCGGGGGGCGGCCGCACGGGTGATCACCAGCGGCGATGGGCACGTCAAGAAGGCCAAGGAAGGGAAGCTACAGATGTGCAAAAAGGATGCGATTCGGAATCGGATACGGATGCGGACATGGAGGCACGGTGCGTCGTCCACGCCCCGCTCGTGATGTGCGCATTGCGCCGCGATAATCACCAGGAAGCTCTAGCCTCGCTCGCCTCGCCCGCATCTCCGTGCGCACGCTGCAGCTGACCGCCCCCAACCATCAGCGCACGCACGACGGTAATTCGCATCCTGCGCTCTGCCCCCGCACGCGCACTGGCCATGGCAAGCCACAGTCGCGATCCGGCCCATCACCATCGCGCTTCGCTGTCACGCCACGCCACGCCCGCCCACCTCGCTTCCCTGCCGACGCGCACCCGCCGACCCGAAGGCGCCCCCGCAGACGTCGACGTCGACGCCGGGGCCGTGTCGCCGCGCGCAGAAACAGGAAGGCGCGCGCCGCCCGCGCGGCGTGCTGAATACCAAATGCCCCATGCCAAATACCAAATACCAAATACCGATGACGGTGCGCGTCACCGTCACGATGCGCATGTGCGCCGCGGCGCACCCAGCTGCGCTTCGACTTCGACGCTTTGATCGCAGGCGCATCGCGTGATCCCCGCGCGAGTTACAGTGACGCCCTGGCGGGGCGCCCAGGCAGGAACATCAATGCCCTCCCTCTCGCCAGCAGCGCAGCGGTGCATAGGATATAGGTACGCCGCCACGCACGAGCACGGAGGCGTGCGTGCATGCATATAGCCTGTTTGAGCCCATGCACGATTAATTTTCCAGCGCGTGGCGGCCTCGAGGCGGGGGTGGCAGATAGTTGATAAATGATCACGGCGCACGGCGCACGGCTCACGGCCCAACGTTCGCGTTGCCCGTGGGCCGTAAACGCATATCGCATATCGCATAACACGACGCGTGCGGCGAAGCACCAGCAGCAGCAGCAGCTGGAGCTCCATGCGACCAACCGCCTGGGTGCCCCGCACTCGAAGCGGCGCGCGCGGCCAAACGCTGGTGCTCGAGCCCGCAATTGCGCAATGGCATCCTCTGCGAATTTCATTTTCGCTTTCGCTTTCATTTCATTTCATCTGCAGGTGGGGCTTATGTACGTGTCGGCTAGCAAGAAAGGAAGCAAGGAAGCAAGGACGGACGGGTGCTGGGACTTACGCCGTACGGGGCAACCGCGAATGTTGCCGGCATGCGTTCTTATGGCATGGCGTGGCAGGCCTAGGAATGCATCGGGTTTGTGAGTAAGTGGCGGTGATGGCGACTGTCCACTGTCGCGGCTGGCTGGACACGGACACTGTGACTGGCGCTGGACATCGGTGTTGGATACGGCTGCGCGACAGCTGGCAGATGCAGAGGCAGAGGCGCGGCGGAGCTACTTATATATGACACCAGGCGAGCACAAGCCCTCCGCGCTGACGTCGACGTTCGTGCCCACGCCCAAGCTAGCTTTCACGCCGGTGCTTGTAGGATTGCGACTGATATTCAATTGCGCGTGTGCGTGCGTGTTGATATTGCGTGCGCACCCTTCACGCAGCCCGCGTTTTACATTTTACATGTAAGTGGCGTTGATGGCCCAGAACAGCCCCACCCCGCTGACAGCGCAAGCAATCAGCAATTGGTAGATCCGCTGACAAGGGCGGGCGGGCGAGACGCGGTGGCATGACTGCGTCGTGCGTGGCGCGTAACGCCGGTGAGCGAGTCTCATGATTTCTGCGGACGGGGCTGCTGGATGAGGGCTCTACAGCAGGATGACGCCAGGTCGCGTTTGCTGTATGACGGTAAATGAACCTGGCCACAGCTCAGCCTGAACTCTCGCTGCTATCGACCGATTGCACGATCAACACACACGGGTACCCTCCTCGACATTGACGCCCTTTCCATTACAAGATCTACAAATACAAAACACATTGGCACCGCCCGCCCCCCATCCCCTTCACTCCCGCCCACCGCCATACCGCCATGTATATATATTCAGGCACTGCACCCGCGCCCAATTGCAGTCCAGAGCACGAGCACCGAACCGTGACTGCCACAGCGATCAGTTACCTGTACCGTGCCAGTGTAATTGATCAGTTACTGTCCCATTGATCAGTACTCACCCGTGCTGACCGCGTCCCGTTACAGATAACGTCGCCACCGCCAAAGTCAGGCCCAGGGCGCGCGAGCGCGATATGTGCATCGGCGCATGTGTGCATCGGCACATGCGCATTATGTATACTGTAACTGATTATTCGTATGTCAGTGCCCCTTGAGCTTGAGCCGTCGCTGCGTGCCGGGTCCATTAACATTTACAGGACACACTGCAGATCTACTGTATCTGCAAAACGCGCGCGCGGGCGAGATTCGTAGGCGAGGTGAGCTGATTATTGAAGATCATACCTTGACTGCACTCCGTCGACTTGCCACTAGTACTGTATGCGCAGACGCCAGAGCTGGGCGGTGCGCGGTCTGCAGCTCAGGCGCTACGGGCCATACCTCCTCCACTCGCCCGCCCGTACCCATACACCTCAACCTCGCATACTCCGTCTAGATCTGGCGTCTAACACTCCTTGCGCTGATATCGGCTGCCCGCGCTTCCCTCGCGATATTCGATATCCATAACCCGTCGTTGATACAGATCCCCAATATACTTGTCGCTTATTGCTCGAGGGCGTCTCTCTCTCTCGACTATCCTGCGCGCCTGCTCAATTGCCAGCGCTCATTCTCCATTTTTGAATATGCATGTATAGTGTTCCATGTCCACGGTTCCTCGCGCCTGACGCCTGACGCCGCGATGGTACGGTGGTGCAGTACGGTAGAGCTTGGCTTTTGGAGCGCAAGCAGGCGGGCAGGCAGGCGGGCGCTCAGGTTTTCACGGGTGCGCGTCGAATTGAGTCGAGGGTATATTTGGGCTGGCGGTATGCAGTGGGGGCATAGGCCACGCGACGTGCGTACCTAGCTACGTATCGTAGTTCGCGAGTACCAATACCATAATTCAACTGCCGAACTCGAATTCAGCAGAGTCGACCCGTACTTGAAATGGTTGCATCTGGACTGCGATCGCGAGCGTACATATGTTGACCTTGGTCGCGAACCCAACCCAACCCACCCTCCCCAAACTCGCACTCACACTCAAACTCACAAAGACCCACATCCACCACACGCTCAATCAAAAAACAACATCAAAGACAGACACAGAGACACAGACACAGAGTGACAATACCGGGTACCAGAGTATATACATTACAAATTGCAATAATAAAAACTAACGGCTAACAACTAGCGACTAACGGCTAACAACTAGCTAGCGACTAACGGCTAACGACTAACAACAACCCTGTAAGCACTAGCACTTGATGTATATATAGCGGTGTGGGATGTGTGGCGTGGTGGTGGTGGCATGGGTGGTGTGCGGGCTAAAAGTAACGCTGTGCAGTACCAGGATTGGATTGGGTGGGAGCGAGAGGAGAGGATAGAAGTAAAGGCGGGGTGCGGAGTACGGAGGATGATATGGATATGTACAGAGGGCGGGCGATTAGGGGTACACGTAACACATAAACACTAGGGTGCGGCGGACGGTTCGGGCGAGTTCGTGGGGCGGAGCGGAATTGGAACGGGAATTGGAATTGGAACGGAAGCGCGAATGGGAATGGGAATGAGAATGATTGAAGCAAGGAATTCGAATGGGAACGGGACGGCGGGCGGTGGTAGTGGATGGTGATGGATGGTGAGGGTGCGGGAGCGTGGTATGAATGCGTGTCGAGGCCTGTCGGACAGACATAGAACAAGGAGCATGGGAGCCGGGGGGATGCGGGAATAGTAACACAAACAAGCCAGCGCGTGCGTCGGCGCGCAGAACCAGCGATAAACCAAACAGCAGCCGCGGTGGGAGGAGGCGCCATCCAACGGCACCCCTCACCAGTAGCGCCCCTCGCCCTGCACCTGCGCCTGCGCAGCCTCGCCGCCCTCGCCCTCCTCCTCCGCCTCGTACTCGAGGCCAGGCGGCGGCTGCGGCGGCTCGTAGCCAGGCAGGGGCGTCAGCAGCGTGCTGTCGGGCGGGAGCGGGTTGTGCTGCTGCACGCGCGGCTGGGGCTGGGGCGGGGGTTCGTGGTGCTGCGCGTACTGGTGCAGCGGCGCGGCGTAGCGCGAGGACGGGAGCGCGGCGGGCAGCGAGAGGCGGTGGTGCGGCTGCTGCGCGCGGCGGTCGTAGTCGCCGAGCCACGGCTGGCGCGCGCTCGTGCTCGCGCCCGCGGACGCGGGGGCGTCGTACGCGGCGCCGGCGTGCTCGCCGCTCCATGCGCCCGCGCCCGTGTCGAGCGCGACGAGCCCGTGCGGGTGTTGGTGTTGGTGTTGGTGCGACTGCTGCTGCTGCTGCTGCATGCTGGGCGGGATGGTGTACAGCGACGAGTGGCGCTCGCGCGCGGGGAGGGCGTCATACATCTGCGCGTGGTGCGCCTGCGGGCCGTAGCGCATGCCGATGTCGTCCACGGGCAGCGAGGACGCGTAGCGCTCCATGCCGGGGCCGGCGAGGTTGAGCGGGATGCCGAGCGCGGGCGTGGCGGCGCCCATCGGGGCCTGCGGCTGGCCCTGGCCCTGGCCCGCGTAGGAGTGCAGCGGGGTCGCCTGCTGCTGCTGGAGATGGTGTCGCTGGGGCGGGTACGGGTGGTGGCCGAGGCGCGGGTCCGAGTGCGCGTGGTGCAGCCCGAGGGGGTGCAGACGCGCCTGGGAGTGGTGCAAGCCGTAGTCGTCGCCGGGCTGCTGGAGGAGCGCGTTGACGGAGTGGTTGGCGAGAGACATGTGGTGGGCGGAGGACGAGGCGCGCTCGGCCTCGTCCTTCTTGGCCTTGCGCCATTGCTTGCGGAGTTCTTTGAACTCTGGGGGCGGACGCGTCAGAGAGGGCGTGAAAGGGAGACAAAGGGCACGTACCGCCGGGACTGCGCTTGCCGCCATGGCGCTGCATGACGATGTGGGCGTTGAGGTGGTTGAGGGTGCCGTAGCTCTTGGTGCAGCCGGGCCAAGAACAATGGTAGAGCCGCTCGATCTCGTCGTAGCGGCGGCGGGGCCGCTTCTTGACGGCATTGCCGGGGAGGGCGACAAAGGAGTAGGTCTTGCTGGCGCTGTCGTCGTCCTGTGCGGCGTCGGGGGAGGCTGCGGGGGGCTGGGGGTCGTCGGGGCGTGCGGGGGAGTGACGGGGGTACCCAGAGGAGCTGGGACGGGGGTGGTCTGGGGGGTGGACGGTGTGCTTGTCGTCGTAGGAGGAGGGTGCACGGAAGTTGAAGCTGGGGGAGAGAGAGGAGGAGTCGGGGTCCCAGGCGGAGCTGGCAGCCGAGCCAGCAGTGTCTGGGCGAGGGTAGGGGATGTCGTTGTGGTAGTAAGGGTTGGGGTTGTCTGGGGTCAGGTTGTTGTGGTCGCGGTGGAACATGACCTGATTTGCATATTGGTGGTTGAAAGAGGATAGAGAGAGCATGGGGAGGAGATCGGTGTCGGCTGGATTTGAGGACGGTCTAAATGTGTTTCGCCCGACGAGCCAAGAGTCCGACCCACAGATCCCATCCAAGATCCCCCATCCCCCAATCACCGCACCCGCCATTCCCCCGGCCCTAATCCGCTGACAAAACGTCATCTCCCTTCCAGAATTCCATACAGAAGCCCCTCCCATCACAGATCGAAAGAAACATATCAGATCCCGCTTCCCCGTCACTCTCACAGGCACTCCCCCACCAAACCCATCGATTACCAGGGTCCTTTTTATTTTCCCCAATATTCCCAAATCAGGCCCACCTTATCGTCACCACCGTCCTCCCTTGCACCACTGTTTCGCCGGTCCCAACGCCTATTATCCCCACTCGCCGCCCCCGATCGCCCGCCACGTCGCCGACGCGATACAGCTTTGAGGGCGGTGTGCGCGCACGCTTTGGCTCCATTCCCCGTCGGTGCGCTATCTGATCCCGAGGGGCGCGCCCGCGCCGGTCTCGCTCTGATGCCAGGGCCGCGGCGGTGCGTTGGCGTCCGGCCGCGTGTGCTCCTTGGCAAGTCGACATGGCGTGGACGGAGGCGTGCATCGCGAGGGCGCGCACCGTGCAGGATCCGACGACGGTGCTCGTCGTGGACGGGTCATCGTGGTATGGTTCGACGCGTACGGCTCTTCGCTACCGCTGACGCGCGTGTCTCAGAATAGGACACCGTGATGCTACCATTTGGGCACAGGCCGCCCGACGTCCCAAATCCGAATTTGGCACACAGCTCTGTAAGTCAACATTGAGTGAATCACGGTACGCAGGACACGGGTGCAGTACTTCACTGTGCCCCTCGCATCAGGTCCCATTCCTCCAACGACAGGCGCACCGCGCACCCTGCGCGAGGGCAAGAATGTACGTTCCACCCAGCGCACCCGTCACCGTCACGCGTACGCCACCCGTCCACCCATTCCTCATCATCGAATATGCAACCAGCAGCACGCAAAAACACAAAACACAAAACACGATCGAGCTCGCCACCACCACCACCGGCCGCCGCCGCCGTACGTCCCTTATCCCTTATCCCTCCCCATCGACATCCCCCTATCACGCTCTGAGTCTGCACGCTCCCGCCCGCCCGCTTTCACTGTCACCCCCGGTGCTCGTGACTGCGAAACACGGGGCACGGGCACGAGGCGCGCATGTGCATGATCGCCACGGTCCACCGTCGACAGCGTGCATTCTTACTTGTTATTATTCATTATCGATTGTGCGCCACCGCGCACCGCGCACCGTGCACCGTACCGTGCTCGCATCCCAATCCACTGGAACTGGAACGAAAACTGGAACTGGAACTGGAACTGGAACTGGAACGGAAGCTGGTGGCCACCGACAAATTGATCGTTTTCCCGCCGCCGCCGCACCCCGTTCTCCGTACGCGTGCTCGTCCGTCGGTGCTCGTGTTCGCTGCACAGCGACGCACGAGGCAGGCGGATAAGGAACGCAGTGGCGATTGGCCACGCCCGACACCCGACAATCGACAATCGACACCGGAAAATGAAAATGGAAATGGAAATGAGAACGAGAAAACGCTAATTAAATCAAGTATGGTAAATGAAATCGGTCCGCGCGGGAGGGGAGGGGAGGAGGGGAGGACGGTTTGGGTGTGTTCCGGCGGAGGTGCAGGAGATCCGGATGCGTATTCGGATTCGGATTCGGGTTTCGGTGCTGCTGGGCCGTCTGTGGGTCCGCGCTAGGGCGTGCTGGTTGCTGGTTGCTCGTCGGGTGCTGGTGCGTGTTGGTGCGTGTTGATGTCGATGTCGCTGGTGGAGAGTTCTGGGAGGTAGGTGCCCATTCTCTTTCCCATTTATCCCCTTGTTCGTCTTTATCTTTATCCTTGTTCTCGCGGCCACACATGGATCGCACGCACCTAATCTAAATCTTATCTCCCCCTCCGCCGTACGATAAAAAAACATGTGCCCGCGCCAACGAATTGCGAGTCACCTCCTACCTCCCCAGTCACGACCAACCCGACCCGACTCGTAGCCCCACGGCGATCTACCCATCCCGCCGGGTCGCGGGTCGCGGGTCGCAACAAATATGCAACCGCCAGCACAGGTGCAGGTGCAGGTGCCGGCCCGCCTCAATCTCGCCATCACCTCTCCGCCATCCGCCGTCCGTCTGTGGCGAAAAAAAAAATTAAGATTGAGGTGCGGTGCGGTTGATTGTTGATTGTTGATTGTGGCGTCCACGTTTCGAAAATTCGGGCTGCTTGCAATTGGCCACCGTGCCGCATGCGTGCTGGAAGGTCTACAGACGCCATGGTAGCATCCACTCACTGCACGGTGTATACGACTCGACTTTATATTCCAAGTGGCCACGGTAAAATACGCGTACAAAGATCCACAGCTAGACGATGGACTCGCCAGCCCAGCACTTGCACTTGCAGGGCCGAGACCACAGCCAAGTGGCCCAAGCTCAAGTCCCGAGCTGAAGCAGACCCGCCGAGCCGGATGTGGAATGGAGCGGTCTGAATCTGAGGGCGCCAGCGCGCCGGCGCTTACGGCATAGCTTATCACGGCCTGTCAGTGCGGAGTGTGCTGTGTCCGTCACCGCTCGCCGTGCGCCGTGCGCCGTGTCGCGTTCCGGATCCGAGCCGCATGCGCGATTTGGAGTTTGGATGTCTTGGGTTGTGGGGGTGGGAGGTGGGTGTCAATGGTGGCTGGTGGCTGGTGGTGATAGAGTGGGCGGGTGAGTGGCGTGGCGTGATGAGGGCGGGATGGGGAGGCGGGAGGGCTGTTCTGAGTCGCGGTCCGGGAGGCGTGGTGCGTGGCTTCTATGCGTCGATGCGAGTATCGTGAATCCGAGGTGCATGTGTGGTTCCCGGAGACGATGGGGTATTGACAGTGTTCTGGATTAGGGCTTCCAGGACAGATCAATGCTATCGCATGGGTAGCATGTAGGTGGGTAACAGCGTACTTATATATGATGATCACGTCGGTCATTCTTCAGTCGCAACCACAACTTTACTACAACCGCGACAGACTACGACTACGACCACGACCACGACAATGCACATGTCCACGCTCACCTGATGTGTGCTCATATACCCACCCACCCACCCTCTTCGCTCCATAGTACCACACTGATCCTACGTCCCCGGAGAGCACATAACATCGCGACGAGCCCACACCCACACCGCACACGCACACGCGTACGCGCGGCTCCGGCCCCCCGCGCCGTGCTCCCCTTCCCCTACACCTTCGTCTTCCCATCCCGACTGACACCGCGCGGCCTTCTCTTATCGACCTTCGACCTTCGACCTTCGCGCATCACGCGTCGGACGTCACGCGTCATGCCACAAACCCGAACTCGAAGCTACACCCGACGTCGACGTGCACCTTCGCAGACTTCGCAGCGTCCGCTCCGGGAAACCCAGCCGATATCCCAGGCCTGCATCATGACAGCACGCGTTCCCGAAGCGCAGAACCGACGTCTGCGCGTGCTGGATCGGGGCGCTGTTCAATGTTGACTGCTTCCCTGACAGTGTCGTACGGGTGCCACCGTGGGTGCCACGGTGATGCGTACTGTGGTGGGCGGTGAGGCATTTTGCAATTGCGATTGTTGTTCACTGCAGGCCTGCGGGCGTGCGTCTCCCGCTTCGAGATGCCAGTGAGACTGAGAGCGCGGAGGTGGATCGCAGGCGGCACGGCGGGCGCACTCTGCTCCAACTTCCAAGCATCTATCTATCTGTTCGCGTATCTGCATATCCATCCCCCAGCCGCACCGCATCTCACACCGGCTCATATTCATATTCAGAGATCGGGCGCGGCAAATCACCGAGTGCACTTGCATGTAAGTACACGCACCGAGTGCTTCTGCAGATCTTAGTGCGCACGTCGTTCTTTAGTGCGGGGTTCGGCCGGGCTACTAGTACTGCGTGCTAGTTGGCCCGGAAGGCGGGACGGGGACTCGGGCGGGTGTTCAATTGATTTCGAGTCGACGGTTGTGTCAGTGGTTGTGGGGAACGGGTCTAGATGCGTACGGTGAGTGCTCCAATTCCGAGTTCGAGTGTGTTGATGAAGCGCTTGGCGGTCGAGGGCTAGGACCGTAATCATGGTATGGGGGTTCTACTTTGCAGAACGTGAATATTGCATATTGAATACGAAGAAGCTCGGATTGTACATGTCAATGTGTCGCTCGAAAAATGCAGGTGTCGCTGCAGCCCTCCGTCGGACGTGGGTGGAAGAGAAGTAATTGCAATCACTGGCTCGAAAAAAAATCGTCAAATTTTTTTCGTCTTTCACATTCATACTTACTTCCTCAGGGGAAGATTTCGTTGTGTTTTATTTGAATGTCATGTCCCCATGAAACGGGGATCGCCCTAGGCCTATAGCTAGCTCGCCAGTCAACCTGAAACACCACGTGTGAATGAGCTCGAACGCTCACCTCCGCCCCTGCTCGAGTCCCGAGTTCATCACCGCCATCTTCGCGCACCTGTAGGCCGTGGCCAATCCTCACTCGACGCCGGCCAGCAATATGCTCGCCGTATACATATGCACCCTGCGCCGCACCATCGCCTCGACAATGCACAGTTCTCATTACTTTCCATTTTTTCTCCATTAATTAACGTCGATTCACCTGCATTTTTAGGGTCGTCATCTCCCGGCGGCCGAAGCACTGAATCACTTACTTACTTATCGACATAACGCCCAATTTCGAATTTCACCCCGCCACCGTCCATCGTCCACCCTCGCGCTCCACCCTGCACTTGTCGACCTACTGTCCATGCGCGGCGCCACGGCCACGTCCCCGAAATGCACCCACGAGCCGGCCAGGCGCCAGTGATTCGACTTCCCAGCATCACGCACGCACGCACATTGCATGCATGTTCTCGAGACACGACGTCGCGACGGATCAGCTGGGTCCTTACGGCATGCCACGGTCACGCTCCCGCGTCCCGACTCCCGAGCCAACTCCGCACCCGAGTCCGAGTCCGAGTCGCTCGAGGGCGATGCGCTAGAAGCAGCTGGACCGCATATGATATGATATGATATGATGTGGCCAGCCGGTCAACCAGCCACATACAGTACGGCTCTGACGTCGGTCTCCAGGCCTCAGGGTCGGATGGGATAGATCTGCCGCCGGCCGGCCTGCCTGCTTCCCTGCTGAGGACACTGTACTTACATGTCGCCTCGGTGTCAATTGCAGTTGGGCTCTCTGCTCTGGCCAGCCTCTACTCACGCGTACTTACGGCGCCCACATATGCTGGCCAGATACGCTGCACGGGATCTCCGCCCAGATCGCAGTCGACTGATCTGTGCGCTTCATAATTAATATTGCGAAAATTGCCGTTTCGATCGTCTGCGCCACGGTCTGCGTCCTCTCGAGACGCATGCCGGCGCGAGATGGCAGATGGAGGGGGCACGCGTGAGTTGCGATTGCGATTGGGCACAGGCCGAGGCGTCGACTCCGCGGACTACAGTACTTGCGATCGTGCCAGTGCTCAGCTGGCCACGGTTCGCGGGCGTCTGAGCGTCAACTCGTGCACGAGACGCGGGAGTCCTCGAGTCCTCTGCGCTTTGACGATGACCATGATAATGATTTGATTTGCTTTTGGCAATTACGATTTCCGAAGCTTGACAGAGCAGAAGGGGGGTAAGCAAGTGCGTACGTAGATATGAAATTCGAAATTCTGCATGATTGCATGATTGTCAATGCGCTGCGATCGTGATTCGTGACCGCGCACGGTGATGGATCCGGAGGAGAGGACGCGGCCGGTGACAGTGACACCTGTCAGTCTGCCGTTGAATGCACGACGCCAGCCGGGATTTGAAGAGGGGATCAGAGTATGCATGCATGCGTGCATGTATGCGACAGCGACGTCGACGTCGACAGCGGCTGCGAAATTAAATCATTATGGCCTGATGAGAGAAAAAAAACGCAGACGGAGGATACAGGACACGGGACGCGGAGCCCAGGCAGCCAACGCGCGGGGTCGGGGGAGGAGGAAGACGAGGAGTAAATTGCGAGATGGAGCTCTTGCGCCCGAATCGGCAGGACGGCGGTCAGCTGTGCGTGCTTCGAAAGACAAACATCAGCTGCTCGGTGCAAACACGAGATCCGTGCGCGGCCGATGCGCTGGGTGGCGCGGCCATATGCCCCTTCTGGGACGCCTCGCACGACCGCGACGCGGATGGAGATATCAGTGCGACACTGCGTGCGGCCCGGGTTCGGTGAGTAGACGGGTGCCGGCCAATGGAGTGCGGGCGATGGTCAGTGGGCAATGAATTCGGATGACGTGCGGGGACGGCGACGTTGCGAACGTGGATGTATTCGCCTTGGCCACGCGTGCGGGTGGTAAAACTTCAATATGAATCCGAAGGTGCTTCGACAATGGGAAGAAAGCCTGTTTGTATGCCCCTTTGCGCATGCAGCAAGGGGGGCTAGGCCTGTGCAATGTCATAGGAGTCTCTTTGGGCAGGTCCGAGATGATCGTCCGTCTCATCGATAAAAGGCAGGCGGACAGACCAGACGGGGCTGAGGACGGATTTACGACGGGCTGGAGCGTACCTAAGCCTGATTGACGTGTTTGCATTCACCCGGGCTGTCTGTGGCGGCATGGGTCGGAATCAAGGAGAGTCAGAGGCGCAGATCGGCATCTGGGGCACGGTGCGGGGGTTTGTTCTGGACAAAGGCCTTAGACTTGGGGGCAGACACGCGCTGATGCGTTGACCTGAATGGGGAGATCGGTACGCCCACATACGCGATAAAGGCAGCGGTTATTGTGCAGGGCAGAAAGGGAGTTCCAGGTCGGGTTTCGGTGCGTTGCTGCGTATGTACGTACGTACACTGGCGCGATAAGAGCAAGGTTAACGTTCAGACGCTGTGGGATCTGCAACCGTCGGGGATATGGAATCCTTTCGCGGTCGTGGGATTCGAAAAGGGTGCACGAAGACCCTGCGGCACCAAGGCAACACACCGTACCCAAGCTTGTCACCGACAAGAATGGGTCTCCCTTCCGAGGGTGCTGCGGTTGAGGTATAAGCGCGATAGATGACGGAATGCAAGCAGGAAGACAACACACGTTTGGCAATGCGTTCGGGAGAAGCGGAGTCGGCGAAGAAATAGCCGTTCCGTGTCCGCTGCTAATTATCCCGAGGGAAGAAGGTTGTCGCTCGCCTTCGCCTTCACGATGGCCGGGGGTTTTCTGGTGGAGCGCAGAGAAGCGCCGGCTGCATTAA
The DNA here is from genome assembly GCA_002286715.1 of Dentipellis sp. KUC8613. Taxonomy (NCBI): domain Eukaryota; kingdom Fungi; phylum Basidiomycota; class Agaricomycetes; order Russulales; family Hericiaceae; genus Dentipellis; species Dentipellis sp. KUC8613. Next base: position 743,560 of record NSJX01000005.1, on the reverse strand, counting down.
TTTGGGGGACGGTTCGTAGAAGCAATGGGTCGCTGAAAGGCAGGATCAAATGACTTACACGGTGCAAACAACAAACCAGCTGGACGATAACGCGTAACGAATTTGCATCATCGGCTTCGAAGCTAGTGTAGGGGGAAATAGGTTCTCTATTTGACCCTAACCGTAATTTACCTGCCCCGATTACGAGGACCTATTTAACCCAGGTAAAATACGGCTAATTAGCCTTCTGCGAGTAGCGTGGGAAATGCATGTGTGCTGGTCAAATGCGATGGCAAAGTCCGAGTTCATTGCCCATGGTGTCCAGTTCAATTTCTGCACCCTGTTCGCGTGCACAGAAGCTGCAGAGCAATCAGAGAGGTGAAAGACGGCAACAGAATGCAAACGTGTGAGACGGTGATGGAAACAATAATTGGATGCAACGAACGCTCAGTGCTTGTGCATGCCGAGAATCCACACAAGTAACAGAGACTCAGATCATGCGTGCATGTGTTACGAGGTGCGGAGCAACTGGCAATTTCTGTTGCAGTCAAGAGGGTTGGGTTGAGCAGCTTGGGCTGGGTTCGGCTATCGTGTTCCTCGTGGGTTACTTCCAAATCAGATAAATGTGTTGCTACTGTCCCAAGCCCAGCGTTCACAAACAGTGCAAGCATCGACGCGAGTGCGTAGGGTGTCGTATGAGATAACACCAATCGCCATCGACGAGGGCTTCTTACGTGCCCTCGAATTCTGAGCTCACATGTATGTCAGTTCACTGACCCATCTTGTCAACTTTTTCCGTCGTGCGCTCTCGGCTGCCTCAAGCTAGTTCCGAGCATCGATTTATTGGGCTCTAAATTGTCAATGACAGTGGTATGATACGTTCCTCCTACCTTGCTGGCGCTGCAACATGAAGGTCAAATTGACCGAGATTTACCCATCAATTTTCAGCAATCCGAGACTGACCGTAATTAACCGTAATTAACCTAGGCTAATTAACCCAGGTAAATTACCTTAGCGAGATTCCCCGTACACTATTCGAAGCTTCACACATGATCTCATCCAGGCTTCTTGGGCGGTCTGGACGCGGTCGAGGAGGTAATCAGCCTGTTTTATAAAGCATTGATATCTCGGAAATAGGACGAAGATATCTGAATCTGGACGCGACGAGAGCAGCAATATCAGCGCACGGAAGGAGGACAAGAAGATGGCTGGAGCTAGCCACTGGTTTGGTTGGGAGAAGGGCAAAAGAGATAAGATAAGCACGTGGCGATGGCGGAGATTACGGATCACGCGGCAACGCGTGTGACAGTCGTTAGTCGTGACACCGACGCCTGCCATTGTCTTCAAGTTCTACCAGCAACTTGTTCAGGAGCACTGGGTACATATCCCATTCTTCAAACACAACCACCGTCTACCACCCCGCAAAGACGAACCTAGCATGGCTCGAGGAGAAGGAATGAGTACCAGGTCGAGTGGCCCGGCGACGAAGCCGAGGCGCTCTTTGAGATTGTCCACGGGTGGCACCGATACAGCCAAAGGTGCGCCACGCATCCTAACATCGGTGTATGCGGGATTCATGAGCGCCGTGTGTGATCCATGGATCGGGCGGATCGGGTGGGTACGAGTAGCCCATGCTAATATGTGTTCTGGCAGGGCGCGCAAAGCTATTAGAACTGGCGGACAAGCCCACCAGGCGAGCTAAGGCGCCGGCGCGGACAAAGGGCGACAGCAGCCGCTCACAGAGCGTCTCCCGAACGACTGGAATTGCAAAGAGAGAGTCACCAGCGCCAGATGTAGATGTTTTGAGGAAGGATGCGGCGGCTTCGCGGAAAGAAATGCTAGCGATGAGAAAGGAGTTCGAGCGCGAGACCAAGAAGCTGCGGGACCAGCTTCGGGAGACCCAGGATTCCATGGTGGCGCGCGAAGCCAAGTTGGAAGAGAAGGCGGCGGTGCTGACGGAATTCGTCGACACGCACGTCACAACTGCTGCCGCAGGAATACTGCAGCAACTCGAAGATCACTTCAGCTGTCCTTTGTGAGTTCACTGGCCGTGTATGGCGATTCACATCTCATGCCTCGTTGTTTCCAGGTGTCTGGATATTGTGTAAGCGCCCGCGATGAGAATTCCGCGTAATTTACAAAGTCAGCTGATCGTTATGCAGGGCCAGCCCGACCATGCTGTCCGCGTACTCATGCGGTCATACATTTTGCGGCCTCTGCCTGGCAAAATGGTCGTTCTCGCTCCTGCATGAATGTGGAGCATGGCACGACTCCATACACTGCCCTTTTTGCCGTGCGCCTGTTGTCAGCTCAAACACACATGCTCGACGAACCGCCAGCTCTTGTCCTTTCCTGCCAAACCGCATCGTGGCCAACGTCGTCGAAGACCTAGTAGGGAAGCTTAACGCCATCGCGAAGTCAGCGACCCCGGCAGCAGAGAGCTCTACTCCCGTAGGCAAGAAACGGAAGCGCGTCAAGTCCGAGCCCAAGGAAACGCAGCTGCCCACGTCGTTGGCGGACTGGGCCGATAACGGACTGAGGAGGAAAGATTGGTTATCACGCAATAAGTAAGTACGCCTCCACGCTCGTCTCCGTTTATCCCGTATCGCCTTCTTGTGCTCCTTCTATGATGCTTACTTACCATATGGAATTTTTGTACTTTAGGGTCGGGAATAAGGAGATCAATTACGTCTCTAAAAGTTGGGCCACTCTTACCGCCCAGGAACTTTTGGAGGTCAAAGGCCGCTTGAAGTTACTCGAAGCCTGAACACCAGCTTATCGGACTCGGTCGACCGCCTCAACATTCTATCCGCTGCTCTGCATCCTTTCCATTCTACCATAACACGTGTATACATACGTCCACACATCCGGACTGCCTCGAGGCTTCCGGTCCCTTGCTCGTGCGTCGCACGTTTTGATCCTGCGTTATTTCTCAACGTCTGCCTGCTCTCTGATACCTGTGGCGGAGCCTTACATAACTACTGGGTGGTCACTATTCTAGCCTGCTTCGAATTTCTGTTTCGAGTCCTTTTCTTGCACCCAATGTATTATTATAGACAAATGCTTCGCTGTACACCTCTGCTGACTTATCGTTATGTCATGAACTCGCGTTACCGTCCGAATTCCTGCGGCGGTGGCCTGATTCCTACAAATAGAAGCATCGCTCCCGTAGCCCGCGCATTCCGAGAAGATCCTGCAGAAGGTGGGCATGAGAATCGAATCGAAGACCCCGTCCACGACCCCGTCAGAAAGAGAAGTGGAAGTACTGACCCAGTCTGCCGGGGTCACCCAGAGGTCGGCCACGCCGTCCATTTTCCCGAGAACGGCTGCGCCCTTCCACACAAGGACGCGCGGGTCGACATCCTTGGGGGGCGGGATGATTTGAACCTTGTCCATATTTACGACAAGCGGTGTCGCGATGGCCTGGAGCCTGGAGAAAGCAGCCGCAACAGCAGCCGCCAAACGCGGATGGCGCCACGACGTTCCAGAAACCGCCAGTGCGGGAGGCGAACAGAACCACGCACCTGCTCTCGAGGGCATGCGACATGCCCGGAATGAGCGCGGTCCCGCCCACGATGAGCACCGCCTGGAGGTACTTGCGGATTTTGTCATCACCCCCGGCCGCGCGCGTGCTGTTGAAGATCGCGACATCGAGCGGGAGCTTGCTCGCCTCGAAGCAGATGTCGATGCCATATTGATTTGTCGGCTGCTCCACGGGCTTGCCGGATGCGTCGTGCGGGGCGGGCTGCTGTGCCTGCCCGGCCGCTTCGGACACGGGCGGCGCCGTGATGGCGGGCTTGGAGTCGCCCTCGATGTCGACGTCCATCGCGTCGTCTCCGGGGGCGTCTGCGGGCTTGCTCGGGACCGCAACCGGCGTTGACACTTTCGATGCTTCGGGCTGTTCGGTGGGCGTGTCCGATGTTGTTCCCGAGGGCCCAGCAGAATCTGAACATCACGGAAGGAATATGCAGGTCAGTTGAAATTTGGGTAAATTCGTCGGGAATTAAGGGACCGTACGGACCCTCATTTGCGCTCGCATCTATCGCAGCAGCAGATTTTTCTGGAGCCGCAGGCGTGACAGATTCCGACGACGTAACTTGCTGAATCTCCGGAGGTGGTGGAGGCGGGGGTTGAGTTGAGAAGAGATGTTGCGTTGATATTATCATGGCTTGAGTCTACCACTGCAGGGTCAGTGACTAATGCATCACCGTCGTAAGGTGAGGTTCACATATTGTTCGGACAGTGCTTCTCGGTGGTCTCGGTGGTCTGATATCTCATCGGAGACGTCTGGGTGCTGGGTGGGTCGCATGCCAACCCGCTGTCTATCAAAGTCAATAACACGCGGCTCGAATAGGCACTACAGGGCGCTCGCGCTTGTCAGTGCCTGCTTTCAATATCATGTGCAATGCCTTGCGTACCATCGGGGCTAAGATAACTTCATCATACGCGCGCAGACCATATTTCTCAGTCGGTTTTCCAGGTCGTCGAACCACAAAGTCGTAGAGATTAAGAGCGACATCACCCTAGTGATGTGATATTAAGGTTGTGGCGTGCACCGCCAATGACAGACTCACCTCTGCAAGTGTACAGAGCCTCGCTTTCAGGTCCTCCATCACTGCCCAGTCGTAAGACCGGGCCAAGTTGACATCTCGGTATGGGAAGGCGATTCTCTCGAGCAACACAGTCAGGAACTCGGTTATGTTGTCTCCGCCCATATTGAGATACATTCTGAAAGCGTCAGATTCAGTGTCGAACGGATGAGCGCGATACCGCGTACCTGGTATCAGGGATAACCATGCCTTCATCAACGCAAGCAATACTCGTGGTTGTAGAGCCCATGTCTACGACACATGCGCTGGAGATACCCGCCCCATAGGTCGCAGCTAGAGACTCCTGCGGACGAAAGGTGTGAGAAAATCAGAAGTGTAGAGCGTGCTGGATGTACCTGCTGTGCACACAGTTGTTTGAAGCCCATCCGCATCAAAAGCAATTGGACCATGTCACGGACGTATGGCCGCTCGTAGAAATCCGGGATCACTAGTATCACGGAGTAGTCCTGGAAGGCAACGTTCGATCAGTCGAAGCGTTAAAGTCTTGTCTTGACCGACCTTGTACTGTCGAGGATGGATGTCAAACTTGTCAAGAAGGGTGTCAGTTATGATTGTCTCCACGTCGTCTAATATCATTTGATTGGAAGGGTAATCTCGTGTGTTGAACTTCGTTCCGTGCATTGGCCATCTCACAGCATACCCCAGCCGTTCGGGGTCGGAAAGACGCAGTGCCTATCCAAATCGTTCAATAAGTATACATACATCAAAGAGGTGACGAGGAGTGTACTTTGTCGCCGACTAGATATTCATCCGCAGGGGGTTCAGTTATCCAGATCATTCGAAAAGGATCGTGCTCCTCCGAGATGATCTCTGGTTTAAACTGCTCATTAAACATTGCAGCTTTGTTCGCAGCATCCGGGGTAACTCGAAGCTTGTAGAATCGCATTCGATCTCGCAGAGACATCTGAATTATCGCAACCTTTTCGTCGAACTAGGATCACGTTTTCTCAATATTACCCCCAGGATAAGGAAGGCAGTGGCGTACAGGATCATCTGAAGCTGTTATCACGGCGTATTCATCCGCTGGTGCTGGGGTAGCCGGAGCAGCCGGCTTTGATCGTCCTCGCAGAGGGCGCGATATGCCTTCAATAAACACTGTCTCGGGTACCGGTGGCTTCGTTTTCCGTGCAACGACGTTGGGAATCGTCACAGGCGTCATGTCGGAAGCTCGCCCAATGCGGAGATACCGGGACCCCGGATGAATGACAATGACCTGGGAGCCACGCCTCCCCTAATGTGATAGATTCAGCGCATGGTCAAAGCGTGGCAGAACATTTCATTTCACCTCTCCAGGAGCAACATCCTCGCTGATACTCTTGTTCTTGGCTGCATTACGAGCCCAAAGTGTCTGTGATTCCGACTTCAAATAGGACGTGCTCATGTGCTTTGGGTTCAGCCTGCATGTAAGGGTGTGTAAGCTTGTCAGTCTATCATTAGCATTTTCTGTGCGGGTCAACGACGAACGGCAATGGAACGTGGAAGCTCGTGTAACGCATGCCTTCCGAGTCATCTCGCTTGACGTTCGGTATACCACGAGGCATGGCTGCTTGAGAGGACAGTATAGGACTTGCCAGGCAGACTGTGATAAGGACTATACGAGGAAAGAGAAAGAGGCGTCAGTTACGGCTGTGGCATGTTCGGAACGCGCGAAGCCTGGAGCGCTGCAAAGCGGCATTCTGTTCTTGGTGGCTGTGCATTGTTCATCTTCCGCGACATCACCATAGCCCTTCACGGTCGATCTCTTCAGCTTTAGTTTGCGGCAAGATAGAAGGGACGGAGCAAGATCATACTGTAGGCATGGAAGTATACTGTTCATCTGTTTCTCCCTTCATCTTACACGACTGTCTCGGAGAAACGGCGACACGGATTCATATCTGATGACAGCCACTTAATTCGGTATGTTCAAAGAAAATCTCATTGCGCTTCCCCATCCAGCGGTTGATTTTGGGGCGATATCGGGAGGGGGGTCGCCGCATCCTTGAAGACGCACGTTCCGAATGGATTAACACTTTCACCATCAGATGATCTCCCAGTCCCAGCAAGCCAGGTGAAGAGATCACTCTTAATCTGTCGATGTCAATCCCGGATAAGTTTTCAAGGGTGCGGACTTTCTGCGTTTGTCCCCTCCAGTCTTCTTATCACTGTTCGTTTAGTAAAAAAGCTGCAGGCTGAAACATGTTGCAACCCGTTTCTCGGGAGATGTCATTGCCCGCACGTTTTCCGGAGAAGCATTGCGAGGTTTAAACTTTATCAACACACGCTTTTGGAGAAATTTGCCAGGTATCTCTGCCTTCTCACTGCTGGAAGCCTGATTTACACTCCGCAATTTCCATCTTCGTGACGATGCTGGCGCCGCAACGTTCACATTAAAAGCATGAGATTTGATGCTGCGTGTCCCAGCAGCACATCACCGGCCCTGTCAGTGAGGTGTTAGGGAACGCGACATTGTGCATTGCATCCACTATTTCCCCCGGCCCCGGCAGAACCACCGCTTGCCCTGTGGACAGCCGTCACAATGTCATCCATTGCCCTGTTATCGCCCCTTTTTTTCTCTTCACGCAGCACAGCCCAGAGCGTCGGAACCAGGTGAGCACGTCAATTCCCCATCTTCCTACCTTGTTTTTCTTCATGTGACCCTTCTTCTTCTTCTGACCTTCTGTGCTCAAGAAAGATTGAGAACAGAGATGGTCATATGAACGAAACCCAGGGAACTCTTTCCAAGACAACGCCGTTCGGGCGCTGTTCGCCCGCAAAATTCAGAGCCGCGTGGTCTAGGTACTGCACCCCATGCCGCGAGAGAGCACGCGTTCTTGAAAGTCCAGTGACAGCCAGGCCTGGAATTCCAGGCGACCAAGCCTGGAAATCTCGATTAACTCGTAGCCTGGACGACTTGCCGCGCCTCCTCGTCCTTATTTGTCTCGGTTTACTCACAAGTGTCACGAATATCATTCAATTAAATATTCTGTTTGCGCGTTGTTGACCTTCGTGGTCATTGTTTGAACATTGCCATATAATCACGTGATACATATTAGCAAGCACGTGCGCGCCTCGCGTCTGCCTTTACTGAAATGCACTGCCGACCCACCAACGCGTACACGCACGGACTCGCCGACAACACGTCGCTGTCAAAACGAGGGGATAGGCAGAGCAACATCAGGTACGTCGCATCTGCTGCACGCTCAGCGTGGCGTCATATGCCTGGCAACTGACGATCACCCTCAGCGACGTGTCGCTCGCCAGCGCTCGTCGCCATCTCGCCTTACACCGGCACCGCTTCAGGCGTCCCCCGCCTCTCCCGCGCACCTCTCCTCGCGCCCCCGCCTCCCTCGCGCTCTCTCTCCTCGTGCCCCCCTCCTCGCGGCCCCACCTCCCCGGTGCGCCTCTTCTCGCGCCCTCGCCTCTCCTGCGCGCCGCTTCTCGCGGCACGCCCTCTTCTCGCGCCCCGCCTCGCACACCCCCATCTCGTGCGCGTCACTCAGCGCCTGCCGCTCGTGCGTGCCGTTCCTCGTGCCTCCGCCTCTTCGGCGCGCCGCTTCTCGCGTCCCGCCTTCTTCTCGCGCCCCGCCCTCTTGTCGCGCTCCTTGTTGCGCCCACGCCCGCGCGCCCTCGCAATCTCGTCGTGCCCTCTTTCCCGCGTACCGTAGCGCCCACGCGCTGTTCGCGCTCTCGCCTCACCGTCGCCTCTGCGCCCGTGTCGCCCCACGCGCCCTCCCGCCCACCGCGCCGCCGTCGTGCAGTCGTGTCTTCCCGCCCCTGTGTCGCGCCTTCGCCTCGTTGCCCTCGCGTCCTTGTCTCACCGCCCTCGCGCCCTCGCATTCCATAGCTATCATAGTCTGGATAATTGGGTCCCTTGCTATAGAAATTTAAATTTTTTCAGATGTCGCAAAGGGCAATAAGCTACAGAACAAGTAATTATAACATTATCATACTACTACACATTGATATAGAGGTGCAAGATGGGCAGGTGTAGCAACGCGGGGACCGCATGACGACGTGAAGGCACGAGAATGGAAAGATGGAGGCATGCAGGTGCGACGACGAGGCAAGGGCGCGCGGCGGGCGCGAGGGTACGACAACACGAGGGCACGAGAGAGCGCAACGACGCAAGCACGAGAGGGCGCGAGGAGGGCGCGAGACCAACGCGAGACAGACGGGCGGTGAGCAAGGGTGCGAGGAGGGCACGACATGGACGTGAGGGCCACACCGGCGCAATGGCGCGACGTGGGCCCGAGGCGGCAGGAGCGGTCGTGCCCTCAGTAAGCGCTCTTTCGCACGGGGGCAAAGCAAAAAATAAAATATATACATAGGGTTAGGGCTACACCACTGTCACAGCGGAAACTCCCGATTAGGCAGACCTCTGCACTGCCTCAAGGGCCTGGACAGCCCTGGACAGCCTGGACAGCCTGGACAACCTGGAATTTCAAGTTCCCGTGTGTCCTCCATGCCGCAGCCGCGCAACCGTCGCCCTGCCCCCGTTCTCCATATCGCAACGCCGACACCGACGCTGATACAGCCGTTTACAAATCGATAGGCCGCTTCTGACGAGATCACCGCACAGGGTGGACTTTCAATATTCATGCGGAGCTTTGATCAAGTGGCGGTTGATGGCAAGAGCAACGCCACCGTCGCCACAATTGCGGCTGTCGGAACGTCGGCATTGATCAACTCCGACCTAAACTTTTAATTTCTCATGTGCAATGATTTGTCGCGAAGCGGCCTATCGATTTGTAAACGGCTGTAAATGCATAGTTCCTGATTTTCCTTTGCCGTGCCGTGCCTTGACGGCCGGTCGTGCCCCGCGCGCTTCTGCAGATAACCATCACCCACCCCCCGTCTGGCGTATCGCGCAGGGATATGCACAAGCTATTTCAGTAATGCCATCGCCCGCTGACCAGGTCAGCACCCGCGAGCGTCATGAGCGTCCGCACCGTTCGCCCGCATCGGCCGCTCGAGAGGCATTAGACGCTGCATGCGCCGTAGATCCGCCTGATAGCTCTTATACAGGAGCACATGATATAATTCGAGTAATGACAGACTGTATACATGATGATAGTAATGAGGAGTCGTTTATACGATGCAGATGACAGAGAAATAAGGATGGATGTCACGAGTCCACTGAACCGAGGGACAAGTATGCTGAATGGATACCGATTCTAGGCTTTCAAACGCTGGAAGATCGCCTTCAAGGGCGTGCCTCGCCTGCTCTTGCGCGAACCCGAGTCCGTCTCCGACGTGCTAGCCCTCCGTGCGGAATTCTCGTCCTTCGATGCCCGCTGCTTGGGCGTCGCCAATGAAAAGCGCGAAACGACAGACCTGTTCTCCTTGTCGCCAGAGAGCAGAGGAAGAGACTTGCGCAGGCGGAGACTCCTAGACTTCGAAGGGCCCTTTCCCGGAGGAGTAGGAGAAACAGGGTTGACAGAGCAAGGATCCTCAGGACCCGAGGGAGGCATCAAGGTGACCTGCGTGGAACCGTTGGCAGGTGTCAAGACGGATTCAGCCATTTCGAGGGAAGATGACGCTGGCAGATGGCATGACTTGCGCCGGTCAGGAGCGGTGACAGCCCGATCTCGTCTACCTGGGTTCTCCACGGCAATACTCTTCCTCGCATTCCTCGCAGATAGGGCGGCCGCAGGTGCGTCGACAGGACAAACTTCGTCACCTGCAAAGCTCATCCGAAGTGGAGAAGGCTGCTTTGGAGGCGAGGCCTGCTTCAAAGCCGAACGAGGCGGTGTTGTAGACGGCTTTGACAAAGAAGACGGAGGAACATCGCCAGTGGAGGACGAAGCAAACCTGACACTCTTCGCGTGCTTGAGGATACCCTTCGGTGCCCCTCCCAGGGCCGCAGACGCGCCTGGAATCGGGGACGGCGTAACGGGAGTAATAGGACTGTCAACCGTCGACGACCGCCGAGGGATGCTTAAACCGGGAGTCATGGAACTGCGAGGTTTACTCTTCGGTCCAGTTGCATCTCTAGGGGTCGTAGGTGCCAAGGAAGATCGAGCCGCTGAGCCCAGAGGTTTCTTCAGAGAAAGATCGCCCTGTGGCAGCCGAGCAGGGGTGCCATTACGACTCTTGAGGGCAGACATACGACTTGCAGGGGCAGCCTTCGTAGCGGTGCGTGGGGCTGTGACAGGGGTCGACAGACGCTGCTTGTTGAAGGCATTAGCCGCGGTGCTTCCGATCTTCGTGGATGGAGGTTCCGAGATCCTGGTAGCACGCTGAGACTTGTTGGGGGTCTTAGCAGGAGTCTTCGCGGGGGTCTTCGCGGGGATCCTAGCATGCAAAGGAGTCTTGACGGGGGTCTTAGTGGGGGTCTTGGTAGGAGTCTTGGCCGCATTCTTGGCTGGCATCTTTGCGGACAGCGCCGCAGGCATAGGGTCGCCATACTGAGCCAGCAAGTCCTGTGCAAAAGCCCAATCGTCCTGGCTGAGAGCACCAACAGAAGACGATGCAGACCATGGTGAGACGTTCTCCTCGACACGCAAGTCGATAGGCGTCCTCGGTTTGATACTGTCAAGCTGAGACTTGAGGTTGCCAATCATATCGCCAACATCCATGACAGAGCCCTCATCGCTGGTATCCGCGGTCACGAAAGGCGCCCCTTGCGAGTACTCTGTCGGAGTTCCCAAGAAAGCAGTAGGGATCCCCGGGTAGGACAAAACTTCTGGTGCTTCGGCCTGGTTGGCCTCCTTCAGAGACAGCGGCGCAGGAACTTTCTTGCCCCTGCGAACGGCCAGAGGAGCGACTGAGGCCTGCGGGGCAGCAGCTTTGGTGAACATGGCAGCGGAGGTAACAGAAACAGGAACTGTAGTCGTCGACGTAGAGACCTTGATCTCTGGTACGTTTCCTGTAGCAAGGTGATCCATTTCCTCACCCAGTTGAGCGAGGGTCGCATCGATTCTATGCACATCATCGCGCATATAAGCCTCGAGACGCTGCATCTCCAGGCGCCGTTCAATGAGCTCGGCGTTCATGTAGCTAGCAGGGGCGCTCATCGACCACCGCCGTACTTTTCCGTTCGTATTGACGTGTACTTCGGTGTCCATAACAAGGGCCTCCCTGTGACTGTAGGTCGGGTTATGTGATGCCCGGCGGCGCAGCCTACGTTGCGGATGGAGATCGTCGTTGACCCAAGGCTCACATATCTCGTCGCTGTCGAATGAAGGCGGAAGCAAGTCGTAACCGAATCCGTGATTCTCGGCCAGCCTCTCGCGTAGATACTCCGGCGGGAAGCAGGAACCTTCAGGAATCCAGAGGGGATTCGGTTCATCCAGCGTGGAAGACCAGGGCACGACATCTGGCGGCTCCACCCCACACGTCAATGCCTGCGAGCTCGTCAATACATTGCTAATACCGCCATTACAACGGATGCACTTACTGTCCAATTCGATATGCGACGCTTCACGTAGGGCATACGCATCAGGCGTGGAGGCGTTGGTCTGGTGATCAGGACATTCCGGGATGGTCGTCGGGGCTTGCCTGCTTTCGGGAGAACCAACGACGACTCCCAGGGCACCAGATGAAGAGGGGGCTGCTCCTTCTTGGTAGAAGGGAAAGCTGGGATGTCCGATAGAGAGATGCTAGAAACCGTGCACAGGGACCCAAGACTAGGGCAGTTCGACAGAAGAGAGACGTAGCGCTCAAAACCAGAGATTGCGTTGATATCGAGAGAACCAAGAGAGGTACTAGGGCAGAGCAAACCAGAACCAAGGAACGAAGATTCAGCGGAAGAGACTGAGCAGTCCAGCCATCCTGAGGTAGTCATACTGACCGGGAGAACATAAACGAACAGAAGGAGAGGAAAGAGGAGGCTGGCACTTATTATGGTTGACGGAGGCTAACATATTCTCTATATTCTAATTTGGGCGGCGTCGGGTTTATGCTGAGATGGCCTATTGGTATGATCCGAGCTTGTCGTGATGTCTTGTTTTGAAAGCCTTCGGGTTCGATCCTCACTGACGCCTTTCTCGTTCCAACCTTTTTGTCGTTCCAGCCGAACATCGTTAGTCGCTTACTTATATGCGTCTGGTCTTGGACTAACAGCACGCAGATATTGAGCCTGTGAGCTTGTCTCCGAGGCAGAACAGTCTACCTTTTGAGGGCACATTACCAGAGTGCTTGCCGCGTTGCCAACAGACTCCACACACACCCATTCACCGTCACTCCTCACCTTCAGCCTCCTTTGACATGGCACGCCGAAAGCGCGGATTCCTCGACGACGGCGACTCAGATTCTTCTGCTGGCTCTGACGCGGATGGCGACTTTGATGATCTTGATCCCGACGCAAGAGAGGAACGCGCGCTGCTCGAGAACCCGTACAAGAGACGTCGGCGGACCAATGGCAAAGAGGACGCCATCTATGGCGTCTTCGCAGATGATAGCGAAGATGAAGGGTTTGGGGGAAAGAAGAAAGGAGGTAGGCCCGCGAAACGAAGCGACTGGGCGAAGGCACCATCGTTCGTGTCTGGAAAGAAGGAAGGTTCGAAGGAAGATGCAGATGCGGATGAAGACATGGAGGATGGAGAAAAGGATGGAGACCAAGAGGTTCCGGCAGGTGGGGAAGATGAATCTGGAGAAGAAGGTACGGATGACGATGATTCTGAACCGTCTAGGGCACCATCACCTCGTGTACGGGAGGACGAGGACGAGGACCAGCAGGAGGACGAGGAAAGACCCAAGTTTGGTGGGCTTGGACTCGGCGCCTCTAAATCCAACCCTCCAACCTCCTTCTCTGGATTTACCAAGGGTGGCATTGGTTCCTCTCGGCCAGCCGCAAACTCTGAATCTCCCGCGCCATCTCCCGCACCAGTCCCCGCACGTTCGGCCTCGATACCAAATGACCTTCCCAGCGCCTTCGGCGCCTCTCGCCCTCAACGATCCTTTGTCCGTGATAATGCCGCGTCCGCTGGAACCTCGCGTGCTGCTACTCCTACGCTTTCCGCTGCTGAACAACGGCATTTCAGCAAGTTGCAAGGCTCGTTTGGTGCTCGGATGCTTCAGAAGATGGGTTGGCAAGCAGGAACCGGTCTTGGTGCCTCGGGAGAGGGCATCGTCGCTCCGGTCGAGTCGAAGCTACGTCCCAAGAACATGGGTATCGCATTTAAAGGCTTCGATGAACGGACTTCTCAGTCGAAGGCAGAGGCAAGGAGAAGGGGAGAGATTGTTAGCGATGATGAAGAGGAGGCACCAAGGAGGGCTGGAAAAGCTAAGGAGAAGGGAAAGGAGCAGACGAGGAGGTCGGACGTTTGGAAGAAACCGAAGAAGGTGAAGGTCAGAATCGAGCACAAGACGTACGAGCAGATCGTTGCGGAAGCAGGACAAGCTGGTCCTTCAGGAGTCGGTATCATTATTGACGCTACCGGTGCTACTGTAAGTCGTTGCTTACTTCACTTTCTCTCCGATGCTAATCGCTTCTCTGGGCTAGCCTCGAGAGGTGTCATCTTTGGCAGAAGTGTCCAGAGCATCCTGGACACCTACGACTGATGCTGAACGAATACCTGAAGTTCGCCACAATATTCGTCTCATCAGTGAGACTGCGACAGGTGACCTGGAGGCTCTTGCACGCGAAGCCAAGGACATTCAACGCCGAAGGCAGACCATCCAAGAGGAGGACTTGAGGCTCAGAAAGAAGGTCGAGGAAGAAGCGGAACGTTCGTATTCTTCTTAAATCATACATATCTCACCGCTGACTTTCCACACTTCCGTAGTGATTGCTCGTCTCCAACAAGTACATTTGGTCGTAGATGAGATCAAGACACAGTCGAAGGAGTTAGCTTCGGTGTACGAAGCCTCATTAGAGTCTTTGTCACCTTACTTCGAGAAGCTTCTAGTTCAGTTCCCTCAAGAGTTCGATAGGTACCGGCTAGACGAGATCGTGGTTGCTGCTATTGCACCAATCGTAAGTCATTTCGATTGATCTCGTGTGTACCTGCTTCTAATCTCTTTTACCAGGTGCGACGCATGTTCAACTCATGGTCCCCACTGGAGGAACCAAATGCCTTCCTGCCATTGTTCAAGCAATGGCGAAACGCATTAAAGCTCTCAGAGCCTGAGCAGAGACCGCCAGAGACTCAAGTGGAGGCGTTCGGTTCTCGAACTGCTCGAGCGGTGACCCCATTGGTAGAGGTACCGATGACACCGTTTGAAAGCCTCCTTTGGAACGCTTGGCTACCCAAGGTTCGCTCAGCGATCAATAACGACTGGGACCCAAGAGAACCACATGCTGCAATCAGACTGTACGAATCGTGGTCCACCTTTCTTCCTCCATTCATCAAGGATAATGTCCTCGATCAACTCATCCTGCCGAAGGTGACAAAAGCCGTCTCCAACTGGAATCCGCGGAAGGACACGGTGTCTCTTAAGACCATCGTTTTCCCATGGCTTCCTCACGTCGGCCTGCGTCTAGAAGAGTTCTTGGGCGACGCGCGACGCAAGCTCAAGGGCATCCTCCGGGCTTGGGCAGCAACCGACCAGATTCCAGAGGATCTTGCAACCTGGAAGGAAGTGTTCGACGCGGGAGAGTGGGACAATATGCTCCTCAAGTACATCGTCCCGAAGCTCAGCGCGACTTTGCGAGAGGACTTTCGTGTCAACCCTCGCCAGCAGGACATGACACCTTTACAACGCGTGTTGGCATGGGAGAGCCTGCTGCGTCCTTCTATCCTCGGCCAAATCCTCGAGGCCGAGTTCTTCCCCAAATGGCTCGATGTCCTGCATATATGGCTCATCCAGCCGCGCCCGAGCTTCGCAGAAGTCGCAGAATGGTACTCGTTCTGGAAGTCCACCATGCCTCAGAGCCTTCAGGATATCCCGGTGATCCAAGATGGCTTCACTCGCGGACTGCAGCTGATGAACAAGGCCATCGAACTCGGCCCCGATGCGCCCAGCAAATTGCCGAAGCCGGACCACCATCGCAGGCCCCCGACGCCTGCGCAATCGATACCGGCGGCACAGGCCAAGAAGCCTCCGACGCGTGTACAAGAAATCACTTTCCGCTCTATTGTCGAGGATTTCGCTGCATCCCACAACCTCATGTTCGTTCCAGCCGGACGTGTGCAAGAGAAATCACGCATGCCATTGTTCCGCGTATCTCCTACTGCAGACGGGAAGGGCGGTCTGTTGGTATACATTTTGGATGATGCGGTATGGGCGCCGACACCAGAGGGTGATTATAGGGCTATCAGTCTGGAAAATATGGTGCTGAGGGCAACGAAGAGTGGTATTTAGTTGTAACATGGTTCAGGAACCATCTACGTTTGTAGAGTCGCTCACAGATTCGCTAACATTAGTGTAAGAGAGAGAAATTATGCTGTTGATACACCATCCTCATATCGAAGCTAGTGAATATACCAAAGAAGTCTTGAGTTCCTGCACGATTTTGAAAACTCAGACAAACTCAAAGGCGCGAGACGCGTTCAACGCGTTGGAATCACGTGCGTCGGAAAGAGCCGACCCTAAAGTTACATTTGCTCACGGTCGCCAAACTCTGATACTGGGCCCCGCCACCGCAAGCAAAATCAAGACCGTCGTCGCCGTCGACATCGTTCCGCCAGCAAGACACCCAACATGGTCAGTATTACGCTTCGGGACGTCTCTGGGATGGTCTACGAAAGAGAACTGGGTCGAGAGTCATCGTGGATGGCTTGGAATGGGATGGATGCTGCCGGTGTGCATTGGATATCACTCGTCGACCGACCAGCTTCTTTCTTGACATCCTCGACTTCTGGCCCTCTTTCTCGCCCCAGAATACTGACCAAATACTTTGCAGGCCCGAGGACCCAAAAAGCACTTGAAGCGTCTCGCCGCTCCTTCCTCATGGATGCTCGACAAGCTGAGCGGAACTTACGTGCGCATGCCCCATTCTACTCGTTCTGGTCCAGCGTTTAATGCGAACGGATTCTCTGTGCAACGATAGGCTCCCCGTCCCTCCCCCGGTCCCCACAAGCTCCGGGAGTCCCTCCCCCTCAACATCTTCCTCCGTAACCGGTTGAAGTATGCCCTGACTGGCCGTGAGGTCACCTCCATCGTTCAGCAGCGCCTGATCAAGGTCGACGGCAAGGTCCGTACCGACAACACCTACCCTGCGGGTTTCATGGGTACGCTGCAATTCCATCCTTAGCCTTTTTCAAGACTCATCTTGCCCGCGTAGATGTGCTCTCCATTGAGAAGTCGGGCGAGCACTTCCGTCTCCTTTACGACGTCAAGGGCCGTTTCACCATCCACCGCATTACTCCTGAGGAGGCGACCTACAAGCTCGCGAAGGTGAAGCGTGTTGCTCTCGGCAACAAGGGTGTCCCCTACATCGTCACCCATGACGGTCGCACCATCCGCTACCCTGACCCCCTCATCAAGGTCAACGACACCATCAAGTTCGACCTTGTCCAGAACAAGATCACCGACTTCGTCAAGTTCGACACTGGCAACCTCGTCATGGTCACCGGTGGTCGCAACATGGGCCGTGCTGGTGTCATTGTCCACCGTGAGAAGCACATTGGTGACTTCGACATTGTTCACGTCAAGGACGCCCTTGACCGCACATTCGCCACGCGGTGAGACAACCTGAATTTTGCATTTCCGATGTCGAGACTTATTCGCCACTCAGGATAACCAATATTTTCGTTATCGGTGAGGGCAGCAAGCCCTGGATCTCGCTGCCGAGAGGCAAGGGTGTTAAGCTTACGATTGCTGAGGAGCGTGATGTCAGGAGGAAGCAGCGCGCTGCCGACCAGTAGAGGGACGATGCGGTATTTTCTCTGTTTCTCATCTACACTGTATGTCATGCTTGTATGCCACCACCGCCAAAAATAATGCATGCACTGTTATGACGGGCACACTATGTCTTCCTCCTTCGCCATCATCTCACACGTTCGTCGTTTGCTAAAAGTGTCAATCAGGGTGCCTCGCGTAAAGCTGCAAGGGGCAAACTTGTAGATCGTTGGCCCAGTGATTGTTTTGACTAATCAACAGCGAGTGGACGTTCATGGATATTCAGGCCTTCACGCGTCACGGTTAACCTTGATGTCCTTCCTTCACTATGGACTGGCTAAGAGCATTCTTTGTCTAGGTACGAATCCTTAAGATAGATTGGTGATCGCTTCTCAAGCTGACCAAACTATTGTGGTACCGCACAGAACTTATGTATGTAGCCAACCTTGTACATGCGGCGCCTCACTCATTCACCGATCGAACGGAGCATGACACTGCACGCTATGTCATGACCCACTCAGAACTCTGAGAAAGCTGACTTTTATAGAGCCCGAAGTGTGAAAGACGTTACCTACTGCCGAAGCGCACTCCAAAGTGCTCGTATCTGAAGAGACTAATCATGAGTGGATCGCGCAACGCTTTTCTTGCACTCGGCCGATCGTCGGTGGACTGGCATGATGCTTTAACTGGCTCTGCAATATATAACTAACCAGGAGAGGGCTTGGAGTGCCGTCATGAAACACAATCCTTTACCGTCGACTGTGGTCATCCAAAACATGGACACCCATGCACCAGTGTCGAAACCGCCTCCAAACCCTGCGGGCGTCAACGACTCGCAGGGGACTCTGCCACCCGCTTTAACGGTTGACGACAAGGGTGGGCGGGGCAATTCTAACGATGCAACTAGAGGACCTCAGGGGAGCATGCTCAAGTCCGTCGCTATCATTGCAACATGCACGAGCGCTATGATTATCAATGTACGTTATCATGTCCCGAGAAATGCTGTCCTTGTACCTGACTTCAGGTTATGCTTAGAATGCTAATGCCACTGCCATTGCTGTTCTTCTGCCTGCAGCTGGCCGGAATCTCGACATCCCGTCGTACAATCTTCAATGGATCATATCTGCATACTCTCTTAGCTCAGTGAGTATGAGGGCTAATCCTGACTTTCAGCATGATGTCTTATGAACGCAATGTAGGGGTGTTTCCTGATTCTATTCGGCCGTATCGCAGATCTTTATGGCCGGAAGAAGGTACTGATATTCGGGTACATCATCATGGCGGCCTTTGCTCTTGGGTGTGGATTTGCTCAGCGTAGGCATCTCTCTTCCTCTGACAAGCACTAGATCCTTATTTTTTTTCTTGTAGAGGAGATAACCCTCGATGTTTTGCGCGGTATACAAGGCATAGGAGGGGCAGCTGTTATCCCGGCATCCGTGAGCCCACCGACGATTTACCGCGGCGTGCGCTAATCGGAGACCCTAGCTCGGTATTCTCGCTCATTCTTTCCCGCCATCTCGTATGCGGTCCGTCGCGTTCGCCACATTCTCTTCGGGAGGACCTGTAGGAGGAATGCTTGGTTTCGTCATTGGAGGGGTGCTGATCCAGGTGACTGAGTGCGTAACAAGATATCAACATCTATTCGACATTCCTGACTCATGTTAACCTTGTACTCAGGCCGACCTGGAGGACTCTGTTCTACCTCCTCGCGGCGCTGGGATTCCTCGGAGCCATCCTTGCCATGGTCTGCGTCGATCCTAATGAGCCGTCGACTGAGACAGATAGACGGGTTGATTGGATTGGTGCATTCCTCGTAACGACTGGTCTTGTTCTCATTGTGTTCGTCTTGAGCGACGCACCGACGGCGCCTCACGGTTGGCGAACGAAATGTCAGTCTAGTCTAGTCTTCAACTTCCAACCCTACTGATCTTTCGTTGCATTGTAGTCATCATTGGCCTTCTCGTGGCCGGGGTCGTTTCTATCCTCCTTTTCCTTGTCTGGGAACACTATCTCGAGCGCATTCATAGCGATCTATCGCCACAGCCGGTACGCTCATGGTGGGCCGCCCCTCCGCTTATGAAGTTGTCGATGTGGACTCGCGCGAAGGGCCGCTTCGCTGTCATGCAGGTCATCGCCTTCATAAATTGGTGCAGCTTCACCTGCTGGGTATACTGGGTACAGCTGTACTACCAGAACTACTTGCACCTCACGCCCATCAAGACCATGCTCCGCATTCTTCCCACCATAATCGTAGGGATCTGTTGCAATGTTGCTGTCGCCCTATTTGTCGGCCGGGTGGACGTTGTATATCTCGTCGGTGAGTGCAAATGCTCCACAGAAATACCAGGAGTACCATCGAGATTGAATAATTGTATGTAGCTATAGGAGCCTTGCTTACTGGCTGCGCCAATATCTTCTTCGCGTTTATCGTCCCCTCAGCACCTTACTGGGCTTTTGGATTTCCTTCCGCCTTGATCATTGTTTTCGGTGCCGACTTCGTCTTTGCCTCCGGCACCCTATTTATCGCGAAAGTCTCCCTTCCGAGCGAACAGAGCGTGGGTGGTGCGCTTTTCCAGACTATGACACAGCTTGGCGTCGCGTTTGGACTGTCTTTATCCACGATCGTGTTCAACGGCGTACTGAAAACTCAAGCAAAGAAATTTGGCATCGAGGTTAACAAAGAAGGTTCAAATGCGCCGATGGATGCCCAATTGAAAGCATATCACGCCGCCGAATGGATGGGCTTTGCGTTTGGTATTTGTGGTGAGTGCTCTTCTCGTCAGATTAGCTGATCGCCGCGTTGACCGCTGTACGACAGGCGCTCTCCTATCACTATTTCTGAGAGGTGTCGGTATTGTGGGCCATGATAATCGGCAGAACAAGCCATCGGACCCTGCGTTCGACGAAGAAAAGAAATCTGCTGCTGTGGAGGTGTCAACAGCTAAGACGAACGGCAGTAGCAGTCCAATTTGATCATATTGGGCTTCGGTCTCTTTGGCAGAAAAGCACAGTAGCCTACCCGATAGATACCTCGTGCGGAAGTATACACCAAAGGGTATGACTCGACAATCGACGGCACTGATGTCCAGGAGAACGACTGCGGAGGAACAATACAGCTGTTTTTGAACAGTATCATACCGTAGATCCGGTTGGCGCATCTCGCTTGAGAATCCGAAGGCCTCTGGTAGGAAAGCAACTTGACAATCGTCACAATAACATGTTTTTTAACTGATCAATCGGTAGTAAGGCAAGCTGGAGACGACACGTTGAACACAGAGCTTTCTCAGCTGTGCCGGTGTCTGTTACATCTAACTAGGGGCGGTCCCTGCAAACAGCACGACGGTCATTTTCTGCATCATCGCTACCATATCTCATGGGCTCCACGAACCTTTGTTGCCACAGCCGACAGCGGGCCAGTTGCCAGCCGTCTCGCCGCTGATGCAAGCCCCATTGAACAAGCTGCCGCCGTCCGAGCCCGACCACTGGCTGCACGAAACTTCGGTGAAGGTACCGGTGAGTGCTCCATGACCCGAAGGGAAGAATGCACTCGAAGCGCCGGTATCCTCGCAGAGGTCGAAGCTGGAATTACACACACTCGTTCAGCTCAACACTAGCACATAGAGAGGGGAACACGTACTGGACAGGTTCACCGTGCTGGTTGTTCTGGTTAGAAGTTGACTGCCCGCACCATTCCTGATTGCCTTGCACAGGGCACAGGTCGGTGATCTTGACCACAACAGTGTGGAACGGCCCTCCGAAGCTGGGAGAGAAGGGGTCCTTAGTACCCGTCAGCGCGAAGCAGCGCCCGCAGGCGTCACCAGCACCAAGTCCCGGTGCAGAGCCAAAGGTGAGCTGGTTCACGGCGGCAGTGAACCCGCTTGCAGCAATACCGCAAGCTTTGCAGAGTTATGTTATGAGTGCAAGTACAATGTTAATCAGCAAGGTACTTACCGGGTTGACCGCAGCCGGAATACATGGTGAAGGAAGCAGATCCAGACGGGTTCTGAATGTAGCCGCCCGTGGCGCGGGTGTCGATTGACGCCCCGCGGACGCACACAGCTGCAGCAACGATAGAAAGCGCTGAGAATATGGTCTTCATGGCGATATTCTGAGGTGCTATGGCATGTGGGGCCGCCAGCAAGAGCTTTATAGTGGGTCGATTTTCGCGTGATCGTCGGAGGGCGGGAGGCGGGCGGGTCAGGCTTCATGGTCATACCATGATGTGGGAATCCGAGGTGGACCCGGTCGGTGTGAGTAAAATATTCCACGAGGGACCAGAAAATTGTAACGTCTTCAAGAGACCGCGAGGGTGAGAAGCGCAGGCAGCTGATCGCTGCCAGCAAGGGTGAGGTAAGAGTAAATATATGCCAAGTTCGAAAAGCCTCCGAGGACGCTGCGTTGTCGCTGCTATTGGCACCTACATTCGACGGAATTTGATCCATATGTGATCTCGAGGGGTTACTTCGCTGTGTCTGCGACTCGTAGTCAATCCTGAGCCAAGAATGAAAAGTCAAAGTTGAATACATACCGGGGACGGGGACGGAAGGTATATCCCGGTAATCTGCCAGTTGAAGGAACCGCGGTGGAACAGGGCCTAGAAAGGACACGTAAATGTGGACGATCGCACGAAAAAGGCAAAGATGAGCAAGTAGCACACGCATCGGAGCGGCCGTAGCCTCTCGTTCTCGTGGGTCGATTAATACATGACCCAGTCAAATACATACATGCGGTTGAAGCAAGACTATGGGGATGGAATGGGTGGATGATGTAGGTAGATGGCGTGAATGCGGAGTAGGGGTAAATGCAGTTGATGCAACAATGATGCGTGCGAGTGCAGAGAAATAGATAGACTAGATGAGCAATGGAGAAAAATGCAGCGATGATGTGATGAGACAACGGTACGGTGACGTGGACGTGGACGTAGACGTGGGATGCAGCGGTCGTAAGGAGCGTGCCTCCTGACCTGATACAGAATACGGGGGTTGAACCCGAGATGAGAGTGAGAGCAGGAGCGAGGATCCAGAATAAGTAAAAGTGACAGAGGCGATGGTTATACAACGAGGTGCAGATCAAGAATGTGGCAGCGAAGCAAAGTTTTGTGGAGTGCTAAGAATATAGGGGTCAATGGGCGTGACCGTTGCCGTTCACCTGGTTTGCCTTTAGCGAGGCATATTCAGCGCCGGCTTTGAGGAATGGCTCGAAGATGGCGTCAGGTTTCTTGAAGTCGTTATGGACGATGTTGACGAGCAACGCGCGCGCCATGAGATCGTCAATCAGCTTGCGCGACTCTGTCTCGGGCTCGTACAATTTGGCCCATTGTCTGCCAAGCTCGTACGCTTCGTCCTGAAGTAAACGAGAAATGTGAGTTACGGCTGAATGCCACCATGACGCTGTAGTAGGGCGTACCTTCCATGCCATGAAGCTGATCGCCTCCACGATCGTGGGTTGGACGATTTCCTTGCCAGGGAACACACCCCATGTGACGGCATTCGGACCATCCGAGGTCGTATTGGTGCGCAGATCCCCACGCTGGTTGATAACGTGGTAAGTGACAGAGTGGTCCTTTTCAATGTGGCGGATCAAGATGTCCAAAAGATCAGGAAGAACGAAAAATTCAAGGTATGCCTATGCGCAATGGGCTGTCAGAGTCAGAAAATATGGAATATTCGATTAACTCCCACCTTTTGGTAGATATACCCATTACTCGGGCCCCACCCGAATACCTTATCATCGCTCCGTGCGCCGTCGACAGCGGGCTGGGAGTTGATAGTTAAAAATCCAAGCTCGTTGATCCTAGCCAGCTGAGACGTGATGACCGACGTCTCCGTAAGAAGGCCTTCGTCAGACCATGGCAAGGCGGCGAGCTCGCCCTTACAGAACCGTGCGAATAGAGAGGTAAGGTCCGTGAATGTGGTGGGATGGTCCCACAGCTTGAGAGCATCCTCTTTCTAAAATTAACGTGATAAGAAAGACATGAAGGAGGAGATAATCCTCGGGTGATAACTCACCGTCTGCTTGATCCAGACTCCGTAGCCATCGAGGTCGCCGTAAGCAGGACTGCGAGAATCTCCGAAACGGCCGTTGGGGTACTCATCCCAGTTCTCAGTACGCGTAAGGTAAGACTTTGTTCTGTTTGCCCAGAAGATAGGACGAATAGTCTCAGAGCGGCGCGAGGGTGTCAAAGACTGTAGCACATTTGAGTTCGAAGTCCTGAATATCATACGCACAACGTACCTGGCGCCAAGGCAGGGGCTTAATGGTCTCGACCCGAGGAACGAGGTTCAGTTCTTCCAACAGCATCTTTGTGCCTCGCTCGAGATTCATGGTGTAGAAATGAAGTCCCCGGATGCCAATATCTGCCGCCAAAATCCGTCGGCACAGATCAGCAACAAGCTTCGTACCAATCTCCCTGACTTTTTCGTCGTTCGTCTTGTGAGGTTCCAGTGCGTCCGAGAAAGACTTGGGAATGATGGTCTTCGCCAAGCTCGTTGCGCGCTGGAAGCCTCCCCAAGTCTGGATAGGCATGATACCGGGAACAATGGGCACAGTGATTCCAGCCTCGCGGACTGTCTTGACCCACTCAATGAAGAGATCGACATCATAGAACATCTGGGTGAAGATGAAATTGACGCCGACGTCAATCTTCTCCTTTAGATACTTCATCTCGAGCGCCCGTTCTTCAGGAGGAAGAAGTTGCATCTGCGGGAAGCCGGGCACAGCAATGTCGAAATAGTCGCCGTACTCCTTGCGGATGTGTCGCACAAGGTCGATACCATGCACGAATCCACCCTCAACAGCTTCCCACTCCTCCTTTCCCGCAGGAGGATCACCGCGGAGCGCGAGAACGTTACGACAGCCGTGCTGCTTCGCGTCCTACAATGCAAATGCAACGTCAAGGATGGTGCGTCAGTCATGCACAGCATTGTACTCACCCGCAGCGCGATATCCACCTTCTCCTTAGGCATGTTCGTGCAGGTCAAGTGCATGCATGTCTCAATGCCAATGAGACCTTGGCACGTTTTCACAAGCTCGGAGGTAAGATCAGACGTCCTTCCTCCAGCATTCCTATCAGTCGTTGGTGAGGATTATTGCGCAGAGATATTGTCGAAGAAACGTACCATGTAATGTCTATGAACTCCGGGCCCAGCTGGCGCATGCGTTCAATACGGTCCAGAAGATTTTGGAGACCCTTTGGTGTATAGACATAAAGCCAACGTTCTTGCGAAGAGATCGAACCATTTACCTGAGCTGTCCGGGGTGGGAAGTACTCGAAAGACCACCAGATCTTGTCCTCCTTGGCGGCCTGTTCGATCTTCTTGCTAATCTTCATCGCTACGCTGCACTAACCAAGAAAAATACACCAAAAGACAAAGAATAACAGGAAGTCTAAGGAGGAAAGGAAAGGAGACGGAAGAGAAGGAATGGAATGGTGTCGCGTTCTGCGCAACCCTCCTGGCAAGCCGAGCAGCAAGGCGGGCATGTGGCGTTACCAGTAATGGGCACGTGCCACTCGGACTTCGGACGATACTCCGATCGCCTTCTGTTCAAGTCGACCGCGTCCATCTCGTAGTCTCCGCTGCACAGGGAGCGCAAGGAATCGCATTATCACGTTTGGTTGCAACTCGTCCTGACTTTATTTCACCGCAATGAAGCCCGTCCAACTTGCTACTCAATCGCCCATAAGCTTGGCGCTGGAATGACCCATCGGTAAGCTGTTTTCTCCTACACCGGCTTTAAGATGCTCTGTCTTGTGTGGCGCTACAGATTTCTCAGCGTGTGCAATGGATCTGAGCCCATCACCTTCTGGCCAATATCGGATGCGCGTTGCAAGTATGCTTGGTGATTCCCGAACCTCATGTCCCCCTGGACAGACAATGATTACAACTCAAAAATGATGGCCGCCTCACCGCTTTGCGGCAGCAGGCCTCTAGGAACGATTCACCCGGTAGGCTTTGATCACAGCAATTTCGCAGCGGCGCACAAGAAGCAAGTGCACGTAAGTAAGCAGGTTCCAGGAGATTTTCTCTTAAATCAAGTCGGCAGGCGGCCCACTAAATCCGCCATCCTTTCTCGGTGACATGCGCGGCCTGTTCTCTACCCTCTTCTTTTCCTCATGTTTCATGTTTTCTGCGCGGACGTTGAGGTTGCCATTGAATAGACGCGACTCAGGCGCGCCTACCCAACTGAACGGTCAAGCCGGGGCAAACTTGTTGATCACCAATACCCAAAATGCCCAGGTAAGAACCATGAGTTAATGTCCCGCTATGAAAGCGGAAAATTGATCGCTGTTTTCGATCCAGTATACTACGCAAATCACGTTGGGTGGTCAAAGTCGGCACATTCTCCGTGTTCCCAGCCATGCGTTTCTGATGATTTTGTACAGACTTCACTGTCTTGATGGACACAGGCTCGTCCGATTTGTGGGTTGGTGGCTTCCAGAAACCTCAAATACAGTACACGAACACGACCGACATTTCTGTGAACCTAACGTATGCTATTGGGTCGGCGTCCGGTCTTGTTGACTTTGCGGCTTTCACCCTTGGAGGTTATCACGTCCCTTCACAAGGTCCGTCCTGTATGTCATCCTCATGTATCGTTTTTTAGGCTCAACGCGTTCTTGTTTCTCCAGCATTCTTGAATGTCAATCAAGTTTGTAATTTGTACTATATCTGCTGGAAACGTAATTGAAGCTCTTGTACAGTCTCAAGATATGCCGGGAAATATCCAAACCGGCCTGGATGGATACTTCGGTCTTTCCTTCAGTCGGCTGTCAAGTATCAACGTTGCGCTTCAGCGTGCGTGGGGCAATGACACTACAGTCGGTCGAACTGCACTATCGAACATCTTCGCTCAGAACCCCTCCATCCGGAACTTCATTACATTCCTCCTCGGTCGCTCTGGGGATCTGGACGACGTCACTAACGGAGTCTTCACTATCAGCGAGTACGCCGATGGTTACGGGAACGTCGAGAAAGCGCCCAAGCTATCTCGATTCCCTCCTCAAGTCCCGCAGTGGAACACGCTATTGGATGCGATGCACGTGAATGGAGAAGCTTATCCTTGGAAGAGCACGGTCCCGTCGCTTTTGCTTCCCAACGTGAACGTCACCGTTCCTCAAGGGAAAGCTGTCGCCCTTCTCGACAGCGGTTTTACGCTCCCCCAGCTGCCCGCCGATGCTGTCAACTTCATCTATGGCAAGATCCCTGGTGCGATATCGTTTGCCGGGTCATGGGTTGTACCGTGCAACTCGTCCGTCAATTTGACGTTCACATTTGGGTAAAACCTATCTGCTCGTTCGTGAAATGCATTGCTTATCATCTCGTAGAGGTCAAGAGTATCCCGTCCACCCTCTGGATTTGACGATACCTTCTGCTCAGGTGTTCGCTGATGGCAAGAACCGCACGGTCTGTGTCAACAGCTACCAGGCCGGGAACACCAGCGCCAACCTCGTCGACCTCATCCTCGGACAGGGTTTCTTGCGCAACACTTACGCCTCGTATGTCGATATCATGTAGCCCGCATATGACGAACTCAACGATTGTTTCCAGGTTCGACTTCGGGGACAAGGATGCAAACGGGACGATCACGGTCGAACCCTTCATCCAGCTCATGTCCACCGAGAGCGCCAACGAGGTCCAAGCAGACTTCATGAAGAGTCGCTCGGAGGCTCTCTCCCAACTCCCACCTGAGGCTACGCCTGATGAAATTAAGGCTGAGCTCGCAGCAGAGTCCGCTGGCCAAAACCCCTCTGGTCCGGTCCCATCAGCGAACTCGCAGGGCTCAGCTGCTGAGAAGGAAGCAGATGTCAGTGGAGACGTCGCCAACGGCGCGCCTGCGAAGTCGCTGCTTGCCGGCGGCAAGGACTCGGACGCCTCGGAACTCCTTGACAAGGTCGACAAGTTTGGGCCCGTCATCGTTGGCTTGCTTGCCGGTAATATCTTGATAGGTTTTCTGCTGTGTGTCCTTGGAGTTATCCTCGTCATCAGAAGGGGAAGAAAGGTCAGCCCTACGCGGACAATCAACCCTTCGTACGCGCCGGTCGCCACGAAGGGGGTGGACACGGAGGATGTGGAGTATCGTGACTGAGTTTCCCTGAATCGCATGGGATCCTATCTCAGTGCCACATACAATACTGCCCACCGGTGTCGATCCGTTCTTATTTCATCCATGTCATCATCACGACATGTGTGCTTCTGGTCTAATTACTCTCGGACATTGTTCAGTATATATATCGTCGTTAAGTACGGATACACATCCCATCCAGTCTGTCATTTTTGGACCTCACGTGTAGTCAATACGGAGCGTATGCTCGGTTACTGCCTGCTCAAGCGCTCAATGCTTATTCGGATAGCGCTCGAGATTTGATTTGGTCGACACGTCGATCCAATAATGAGTCCTGGTCCATCCTGTCCGGCATTCTGGCTAGATGACACTCGGCTGTGGCCGGCAAGCGCGCTCCGGTTCGAGTCCGAGCAACCCGGGCCGATCCTCTTCCGTTGATCAACACCTCATACGACCCTCATGTACGGTAGGTTGAGCACTGCACAGTCCTGGAGCTGAACCCACAGGCGTAGGCTAGCCCGTGAATCATCACCTGAATTTCAGTACCTCTCAATCGTTGACCTCTGATAATCGAGACACAATGAGAAACCCGTCTCAACATCAGAGCTTTCTCGACAATTGGAACTTCAGCAGTGTGTCCTTATCACCTGAAGGTGGCACTGTAGGCGCTGATGTTTGCTGCTATTCCGCTGGTTGTTCCGTTTTCTAATGGCCCTGTTCTCCATCACCTTCTCAGCATTGAGTTGGTGAATTCGTGAAGATGGTTCGGGTTGCAAGGACGGTGAGGTTGATTATCGATGCTTGCGCGCTGTCCACATTTGGCTGATAATTCACATAGGATACAGCTTCGTGTCCATATTCACTTCCCGGGTGCGACCCTGCTGTGAACGAAGGCAGAGACTGTCGTTCCAGGCAATACTGCCGCGGAGGCAGTGAGATGGTCGTCTATAAGAATGGTTAGGTACCTGGAGGGAAATCTACCAGTCAAGTTCCGGTGTAAACTCCCCATGCACACCCTCTTTTCTAGTCTTGCGATTGCTTCGTGTTTCGTCATTCCGTCATGGACATCCAAACTACCGTTGAATCGACGAGGGATCGGTTCACCTATAGCTAGGCAGCTGACTGGAGGGAATTTGAACATCACCAACAGGGATGGGCTGGTAAGCATCGTCTTTTGCGAACAGAAGGTTACGTGCTGAGCAGTACCTTTTGATTTAGTATACCACGCAAATTACGCTAGGCGGTCAAAGCGCGCCCATTCTTTTCTACTAACTGAAGTCGTCCTGAAACAAATTTGAATAGATTTCTCTGTAATGATGGACACAGGCTCTTCCGACTTGTGGGTCAGTAGTGGCCAGAAGGCTCGTATGCGCTTCACAAACACAACTGATATTCCCGTCAATATAACGTACGACATCGGGTCGGCCTCTGGTGTTATCGACTTCGCGGAATTCACTCTCGGCGGGTATCATGTTTCTTCGCAAGGTGCGTGATTATCGTAAAAGGCCGCTATTTAGCTTGATGTTTCTCGGCTGTCAGTATTTCTGAATATCAACCAGGTCTGTGCATCTTCACACACTGTGCTCAAAACGATGCCTGACGTACACGGGTGTGCTCATGCAGAAGGTGGACTTGCCCGCGTTCACGGAAGACAACTTAGACGGCGTCTTCGGTCTCTCTTTCAGCCGTTTGTCAGTCGCCAATGTCGCTCTCCAGCGTGCGTGGGGCAACGATACAACACTCGGTCGAACTGCGCTGTCGAACATTTTCGCTCATAATAGCTCGATCCCGAACTTCATCACGTTTCTTCTTGGCCGCTTAGACGATCCAGACGACATTGCTGATGGGGTTTTCACTATTGGAGAGTACGCTGACGGTTATCAGGATGTCGAGAAAGCACCCAAACTTTCTCGCTTCCCTCCTCAACTGCCGGTGTGGGGCACACTACTGGATGCGATGCATGTGAACGGAGAGGCACATACATGGAAGAGCGTCGTCCCGTCACTTGTCCATTCCGTTCCCAATATCACTGTCCCTGAAGGAAAGGCTATCTCCGTGCTTGACTGCGGCACTACGCTTCCCCTGCTGCCTTCCGACGCTGTTGACTTTATCTATGGCAAGATCCCCGGTGCGATATCCCTCAACAAAACATGGATTGTACCTTGCAGTTCATCGGTCAACTTGACGTTCACGCTTGGGTGAGTTTACTGGGCTTGCTCGTCGCAATACTCAGCATGCTCACTTTGTCTCAGAGGTCAGGAATACCCGATACACCCTCTAGATCTGACTATCATCTCCCCGCAAACATTCGCCGACGGAAAGAATCGCACAATCTGTATGAACAGCTACCAGGCAGGGGACTCCAATGTCACTCTTGCCGACGCCATGCTCGGCATGGGATTTCTGCGCAATGTCTATGCTTCGTAAGTTTACATATTCCAGCATGTCTTAGAACTGACTCAACCAAACCCAGATTCAACTTCGGCGCCAAGGCCGCGAACGGGACTATCACTGTAGAACCGTTCATTCAGCTCTTGTCTACAGTGGACACGGATAAGATGCAGGCGGACTTTATCAAGAGCCGCAGAGAGGCCCTCGCTCAATTCCCGCCCGAAGCTACCCTTGACCAAGTGAAAGCTGAATTTGCCTCGGATGACGATGACAGGGATGGTAGGGACAGCGGGTCTGGCGAGTCGCTGCTCGCCGATGGCAGCGGCTCAGATACTTCGAAAGTCCTCGATAAGATCAACAAGTTCGGGCCTGTTGTCCTTGGCTTACTTGTTGGCAATGCCGTCATTGGGCTGCTGCTCTGCATGTTGGCGATTGCGTCCGCAGTCAGAGCGGGGAGGGCCGTAGGGCCTATGCGGACCATCAATCCTTCGTATGCACCGGTCGCGACAAAGGGGCTGGATATGGAGGATGAGCGATATCGCGACTGAGTCTCTCTGGGAGGCAGATCTATCAATTGCCAGAGTCTCATCTCCGGTAAACACGACATATCTTACGTTGTTTGCTACGCCCATCCATCTTTATCTCCGTTCGTGTCAGGATGTATATCCTTGTTGACCAGATACTTATCCTCGGACACCGTTTGCTATATCTTCATTGCACCGTACCACATCGCATTATGAGATTTTTTTCTGTGATTTGCGTAGCTAAAAGTCTATGAATAACTGTGTGATTGTTCGGAAATACGAATGGAAAGCTGGTACATATGTGCAGGCGTTGAGTCGTAGAACCATTGGGCGCCTAAAATCAAGAGAGTAAAGACGCGTTCGGCACGTGTTCCGGAACCGACGCGCCCGGATTATTTGGCCGGTGTTTGCACTTGGTTCGAGTTCTCTCGTAAAGGTGTCGTATTGGTGCTTTCTTTCTCCCCTCACGCTCTCTCGCATCACCGAACGCGCTCTTCACGGGCCCACGACTCCTCACGCACGCACGCAACAACACACGATCGTTACAATGGGATTTCTGAAGCGCTTCCTGTCGATTGGCAGCAAGAGGCATAAGAAGAAGCGCGCTCCCCTGCCTGCGGAACTCTCGAATGCCGACCAGGAGAACAGGAGGAGGTTTGAGCAGGAACAGGAAGCGACTGCTAGTCGTCTCTTGCGCTCGTCTTCTTCTCATTTCTCCGTGGTATCCGAGGTGGTGGATTATGCTTCCTTACCTCCTCTTCGTGAGTGGAGTTCTTGTATGGTGTCTAAGTTAGACTCACCGAACTTTGTTATGCGCCAGCCCATCCCATCAACAGCCTCAGCCCCACTCCCACAGGGACCTCCAGCGATTCTGCGAGCGTGCAGACGCGTGGCACCTACACCGTCAAGGTCCACGGCCGCAAGGTGCATGCGCGCACCGAGTTCCCCAATGCCAACCCGCGCATAGAGACTCCGACAAAGCGTTCCGACGACGATGACAGCGACAGCTCGAGTTCACGCCAGAAGCTGTCTGCTATTACGCCTAGAGATAAGACTCGCCTCCACCGACTTCGCCAGGACCCGTCTGTCGCCAGCCTGCTTGACATGTATGACAGCCACGGACGACTGGACGAAAAGGCGTTCTCCAACTCGTTTACCGCAAGCTCTGAAGGGCAGCCGGAGGGCAAGCCCCAGGTCAAGAGAAGTGGGTCTACTCTCCGGCAGCTCCTTGGCAGTCCCATCCGTGACAGTACCACGGAAGGTGACATTTCCTGGGCGGAACGATTCCTAGGGTGAGTTCAAGGCGCATACATGCGCACTATAACGACTTTGCTGACACGTTATGCTGCAGTGAAGCAGACGCTACAATGGATGCAGGCCAATCTGCGTCCTCGGTCGAATCTCTCGGTCTCGAAACTCCCACCGACCCTCCCTTCGACAACGATCATTCAATCCACGTCCACTACGACACAACCGTCATTCCCGAACACGATCTTTCAACGACCGATTCCGAGAACTACCCTATATTCTCTTCCATGGAAGTGGAACTCAGCATGGCTGATGACACTGCCGACCTTACGAAGCCCGCACAATCTCAAACCGAAGAGTTGTCCACTCCTCGGCGGGCATCGTCTGTCTTTGGCTTTTTACTCGAGAAGGACCAGGCTAAGGACAGCCCTTCGGACCTTGAACGACCACTTCCCGCGCTACCCACCCATCTCAACGTTGAATCCTCGATGGACAGCGATCCTCGCGACACCAAATCTTCTACTTTACCCTCTGATACGTCCGACTTCCTCTCACCTTCCAACAATGACCACTCCGGCTCAGTGGATGCAACTTCCTCCGCGGGCTCCATCATCGACGACCCTCCTCAAACAGCCACCATTGTGAACCGGACTCCGGTTTCGCGCAGCATCCTCAGGGAGACGCGCGCGCAGCAGCTCACTGTGACGCCGTCGAGTATCCCTACTAGCAGGATCCCCAGAGGTCCTCGCGGTCCTCGCACTTCGACCTACGGAACGCCCGGAGCGCCGGAAACGCCTATTCGTGCCCTCTCTGTCAAGTCAGACGCTAAACCGTCTAGTATCCCCGTCCGGGATGCGCTGCGGACCACCACAAACGCAAAGTCTTTCATCGTGCCCTTGAAATCTGAGGGCTCTACCACACCGGCTGCGGTGCGCAAGGCGCAGAGGCGAACGGCTTCACACGGGTCTAACACTTTCTCGCCCCGCATGAACGAGTCGACTCTAACTTTGGTTGGGGACAAGACTATCATTGCGTCCTCGAACAAGGCGTCCCGTGTCAGGCCGCCGAAGGATGATGGCAAGGAGAACGGTCCTAGTCCGAACACCTCCATGGACAATACGAAGGATAGCATGTCCCGGAGCTCGTCTAGTGCACGCACCCGGCTGCCTATGACGCCGGCGCGCACGCGGGCGCTCTTCGATGTCCCACCCTCGCCTGCGTCTTCTACGGAATTGTCGCCCCTTGCGCAGCAGATGATGGCGGAAGCTCGTGAACACCGTGCGCGCGCGCGTGCCGACGACCGCAGGAAGAACCGTCTCGCTGTCATCTCCCCTCGAGACTAGTTTCTGTCCTCATTTTCCCAATTTCACTCTATGCTTTACTGCCTACAATTTTGTCCACGTCGTTATCAAACTTGTCCAATACCTCGCGCTCATCATTGATGTTCTGTTTATGTTTTCTAGTTCCGCATTCCGCACCGCTCTGCTATGATGTTCTGTTCTGATTTTACAAACATACCATACCTCGGTTTCTCTGGCTAGGACTCGATTTGCGAACCGTTTAGATCATCCAGGTCTTTTCATTGACGTATATTTATCTGCTCTACGTTCTCAAGGCCAGACAGCTTGGACTGTTCGCTTCTTTTGTCTCTGTTCTTGTCCATGATTTGTGCTGTGTTGCGAGTCCTGCCCCATACATGCATTATGCCCTTTTGAAACTGATCAGCAAAAGTGTGAGAGATGGAATCATGAGGTGAACTGGGCTGAGCAGCCGTGCGAACGCCACGAATAGTGCAGTGGACCGAGGTGGCGGTGCCTGGAGAATTGCCGCGGCAGGGATGCGGCGTGCCAGGTTGCCCCAGGTTCCGCGCATACTCTATTGCTCCTTATCGCACACGCTATACCCTCACGGATACCTCCTGGCTGCCTCCTGCAGCTGGATACCACGGCGCACACCCCCACACCGGCTCTACGGCCGACATAGACCCTAGACTGGTCGCCGCTGCTGCCGCCGCCTTCTATAGATACGCACGCTGGCTTGGCTGCCCCGTCCGACCGCGGACGCACACCCCCAGCTCGTAATATCCGTACCGCACCCGCACGGCTCGCCCCTTGGCAGCAGCAGCGCACCCGGCGCCAGAGCGAGTGCCGTAGACACACCGCATACCCCCGAGCGGCGACCGCTCAGCCCGTTTAGGCATTCGAGGTTCGAGGAAGACGAGGACGAGGAGTACGAGATGGTGCAGACGTATGGTGTTGCGCCGCCGCGCGACGAGGGCGAGCGGGATGATGTGGTGCAGGAGGTGTCGGAGTCCAGTGGGCTGCTTGGTGGGGGTGATGCTGTCGGGCTGGCGAAGGGGAAGAGGGAGGGCCATGCGACGCTTACCAGCAGCGTGAGCAACCTTGCGAATACGATCATTGGGAGCGGTACGTCTGTTCGGTGCTGCTCCTTCGTGTGCAGTCGTGCTGATGATTTGGTTCTGTGCTGCCAGGCATGTTGACATTCCCGCTGGTGCGTTGTGCTCTGGTCGATGCCGATGCGTCTCGTCACGTACTGATATCGTGTGCTAGGCAATGGCGTCTGCGGGTATTATACCTGGAGTGATTACATGCATCTTCTCTGGTGCAGTCGCCGCGTTCGGCCTGTACCTTCTCTCCGTGTGCGCGCGGAGCGCCCCCCACCGCGCTGCTTCGTTCTTCGCCGTCGCAAACCTGACGTTTCCCCGAGCGGCGATATTCTTCGATGCAGCTATAGCTATCAAGTGCTTCGGCGTGTCAATAAGGTGCGGTTCGCTTCCATTGGGCTGTGGCTCCGTCTCCCCAACGCTGTTTGACGTGACTTATTCTTGGGCTGTAGCTATCTCATCATTATCAAAGGCCTATTGCCCAATGTCGTCGCGTCGCTGTACCACGATCTTACCTCACCGGACACCAGCCCCCCGGCATGGACGCAGGACGGCCGCAATTGGATCAGCATACTCATGGTCGTTCTCATTCCGCTCGCCTTCCTTAGACGCCTGGACAGTTTGAGACACACGAGCTACATCGCGCTGTTTTCCGTCGGTAAGCATTATTCCGGCCATTAATCAAGCGAATATGTGTGCTGATTGTGGCGTCGTGCAGCATACCTGATCCTCATTGTTATCGTGTGCTATTTCCACCCTCTGAAGGGGTCGACTCCACCAGGCGAAATCCACTTGATCAAGTTTACGCCCAACTTTGTCTCGACATTCCCCATCCAGGTCTTCGCGTTTACGTGTGCGCAGAACGTAAGCCCGCTGCATGCCTTGCGCCTTACGTCGTTCGTGTTTCGCTGATGGAGAGCTTATCAGCTGTTCCCCATCTTCAACGAGGTCAAGACAAATTCACAGAAACGGATGAACATCATCATTGGGACATCTATAGGCTCTGCTACCCTGACATACGAGATCATCGCGGTCTTTGGATACTTGACGTTCGGCTCCCATGTACGTTTTCTTCTGGGCCCATGACGGTGGTCCCGGCCCCTTTCTCATCCCAAGCGCCGTCGCTTCACAGGTCGGCGCCAACATCATCGCTTCTTATCCGTCGACCTCGCTCTTCATCGCCGTGGGCCAGCTCGCGATCGCGATCTTGGTGATGTTCTCGTACCCGCTGCAGGTGCACCCGTGCCGGAACTGCCTCGACAAGGTGTTCCATTTCTCCGCCTCCGCGGGGAAGCCTGTCGTCGTGGACAGCGAGGACGAAGGCGCGGTGGACGACGACGAGCACAGTCATGTCGAGATGAGCCCGCTCAAGCACACGCTGCTGACCGCGGGGATCATCGCGAGCGGATTCACGATCGCGTACTTTGTGGACGACTTGCAAATGGGTTTGTGTTTTCGCCGTGCTGCCTTATGGGGGCGATCGCTCACGTGGCCCGGCTGTAGTGCTCTCGTTCGTCGGGGCTACGGGCTCGACGACTATCTCGTTCATCCTCCCCGGACTGTTCTACTGGAAGGTACGCGGTTACCTGCAGACGCTGTGACACGGATGCTAATGTGCTCCTTCCCAGCTGTCGCGGAACGCCGTAGGCGCCAACAAGACGCTCAGCCGCGCAGCGTTGGCGCTGGCAGCATATGGATCGTTTATCTTGGTGTTCTGGTAGGTGCATCGCCACATTGTGCGGGGGTGGTGCTGATTGGCGTTCTGGCGGTCTAGTCTGAGTTTCAACATCTACCAGCTGGTATGGCCTGAGGTGAAGGGGCCGAGTGAGGAGTAGATAGATTATGGGTGTCGTAGTTGTAAGAATAGAGAGATGATGCTTGAACAAATCGCGAGGGCGGGCATAAGGAGGAGGAACTAAATTAGGGTTAACAAAATGAGCGGTCGGCAACGGTCTCGAGGAGTCGGCCGGGCGGCTTGGCTCTTTGCGTTATTCTTCCCCTCTGACCTGATGCTCTCTGCCCAACTCGCCCCTCTTATCCTCCATTTCTGACCGTTTCCCCGCACTACGACCCTCTCTTTGCAACGTGTCTCCTCTGCGATCTCCCCACATGTCTCTCGGTGAGTTTTCGTGCACTAGCCCCGTGTGATCACCTGCACGCCCCACATCCTATCAGTCACGTCCTTGTCTCGTGTCCGCGTTTTGCCTCTTGCCTCTTGCGCTCACCACCCTTCTCTTTCTCTGCGCTCCCAATCATGCAGAACACCCTGTAGCACCGCCCCTCGTTCCCAACCCCGCCTTCTCGTCTCCCTCGACGGCCCCAATGGCCGCCGCCACCTCCCTTGCTTCCGCCCCCGCCCTGCCCGCGACATCCACCGACCCCGCCGAGTCGACAAATGCAATCCCGTCAACAGCCATCATGACATCGCCGCCATCCGCGGACGGCGTGCAAGCCATGTCCCCCGTCTCCGCGAGCGCAAGCAGCGACCCCGAGACCAAGGAAGACCCCAACACCGAAGTCGACCCCCAGATAATGGAGGCCCTCAAAAGCAAGGACAGGCTGTTCGTGCTCCGCGTCGGCGAGCTCATGGAGAGCCTCATCAACGAGCGAAAGTGAGTCTCCCCCCTTTTTCCCTTTCTGCCGCCCGTCGCCGTCGCCGCCGCGTGCACTGGGCACCGTGCATTGTGTGTCGTGTGTCGTGTGTCGACAGATCCCTGCGCGGCGACGGACGGGGTGCCATGCATGGCGAATCTGCGGAGGAAAACAAGTCTTGCGTCGTCTATCGAGTTTGAGGTGCTGACGGGCTGTGCCTCTCCAAGGCCCCGCATCGAGCTCGCCCCCTCCACCTCCTACCAGCGGCTCCTCGTGCACCGGTGTTCGGCCTACTACAAAGTCTCGCCCGAAAACGATGCGGTCACCAAGGCCATCGTCGTCCATTCCACAATAGAGAGCAGAATGTGCGTAGATGCGCCCCTCCTTGCCGCTTTTCCTCGCTTACGCTTACCTCGCTCCGTCTGCGCAGCCCGGCTCGGCGGATAGCAGAGCTCGTTCCGGCCGAGTCCACAAAACCGCCCGCATTCCAGATCATGCGGCGCACGCCGGGAGATCGAATGCGTAGTAAGCCCACGTCGCGGACTGGGTCGGTCGGCGGGGAGGACGTCGAGCTCTCCGACGGCGAACCCTCTGAGGGCGGCAGCAACGGCAGCCGAAGCCATACCAAGAAACACTTGACCATCGAAGAGCGCGAGGCGGCCTATAATGAGGCGCGCTCGCGAATTTTCATGAACTTCGAGGAGAAGGCCAAGGAGAAGGAGAACGATATGAGCGCGAGCTCGTCTACGTTCAGCCTCGTTTCTGGATCGGCGTCCACCAGCGGGGGCGGGAGCAGCAGCGCGGGCGATATCGACGACTCCATCAGCACCGCCGCTACCGAGAGCGAGTGGTCTGGGCCTGCGACACGCGACAAGCGGGACAATCGGCGCAACGGCTCAGGAGCCAACTCTGCCCGGTCGTCCTCGCGATCTCTGCGATCTGTGCACGCGAGCAGCTCGCGGAACTCCCGCGCACCATCTCCATCCTTCACCTACGCCTCGATCTATGAGCCTCCTGCGACAATGCCATACGACGCATCTCAAGGGACCGGCCAAGCACCTCAGGCATATTTGCCATACATGTACCCGTATCCTCCTCCTGGCCAACCACTTCAACAGGGCTACATGCAGCCATATCCGTACTTACCTCCCTACCCGTACATGGCAAATTCAGATCCAGGTAGCCCCACCAGTGAGGGCCTTTATGCACAAGGCCACGGTCAACCCTCGCAACAAGTCCCCTTTATCAACGCACATTATATGTGGCCGCCTGTGCCCGGTGCCCCACAAGGAACCCACTCAGCCGGCCCGTCACCAGCACCGGGTGGTGCTTATCACCAGTACGGCACAGCGGCGCCGTACGGGCCATACGCGATGGCGGGCTACTATCCTCCACTCAACCCGCACGCGCAGCCGCACATCCCGCCAATGCCCAACCAGGGCCAGGCGATGTACCCTGCCGAGCCCCAGGCGCAGATGAACGGCAACGGCGGGGCCATGAGCAACGGCGAGGGGGCGGGGAGCGCGTTCCGGCGGCCGCAGGCGAGGAGCTCGACGAACGGGAGCAGCAGCTCGATCGGGAGCCAGGGCCGGCGGCAGGCGCCGGGCGCGAAGGGCGCGTGGAGCTACGGGCCTGGGGTGAGCCTCGGTGGGTATCAGATTCCTGGCATGAGCGCGGTCGGCGGCGTACCGAACACGATGGGTCTAGGCGCAGGTGAAAACGCGGGCGCGGTGGGCCCGAGGCTGAGCAACTCGAGAAGGACATCTGGGAATTCGAGCGGAAGTGCGGGCGCGAAGACCCCGGGAGGCGATGAGGCGTCTTCAGTTGCTGTGAGTCCGGTTTCTTACCACCTCTGCGTCATTGCACGGTCGCTAATCTTCCGCGTTGAGCAGTCGTCGACGTCGTCATCATCGCGGCGGACATATACATCCACGACATCCTCTCAACACCCGCTGCCGGCCCGCCCTGACTGGGCAGTCGGCCTCAAGGCCCAGCCGACGCTACACGCGACACACTCGCACAACCGGAACCACGACCACAGCAACAACCACTCGCGCACGATGTCGCCCGCGCAGAACGTCGCCCGCCTCCCGCACGGGTCCACCTCGGCACCCGTGGTGTTGCAGTCTGCCGACTTCCCGCCCCTGACCTCGCTCGCGAGCACGCCCGAGAAGCGGGCGCCCGTGCCCAACGGCGCGTGGAACAAGCCGCCAAATCGCCCATTCCAGCTCGCGTCGCCGGGGCAGCAGGCGTCGTATAGCAACGTGCTCGCGCAGGCGCAGGCGGGCGCGAACGGGCACCCGGGCCCCGCGAGCGCGAATGCGAATGCGAACCTCGGCGCGAGCGTGTCGCGCTTGGACGACGCGGATAAGGCGTTCGAGCGCCCGCCGCCGAAGGGGAATGCGGAGCTGTTCAACCCTAAGGCAGGTGCTAGACAGCATGTTGCTGCGGATGGCGAGATTGACTCTTCTGTGCAGGACAAGGCGCCGCCGCAGCAGCAGCAGCAGCAAGACGCACTGGTGGAAAAGATGGATGGGTTGACGGTTGGTGCCGAGGGCGTGGAGGCGAGTGCGGGCCAGCCGACGCCGGACGGCGCGAGCAACGGGCGCCCATAGCTGGGATATACAGTCAGCCGGTGCGTGTGTCCGCCATCGTCGCGCATGCGACGGCGGCAGCCGCGACACCGTCCATTTGCGTGCCTCGTCCCCAGTCTCTCTGTTGTCGTCCCACTGCTTTGCTCCTGTCACTGTCACTGTCACTGTCGGTGTCTGTTGATCTTGTTGTCGTCTGCTGTTTTTCTCTTTTCCGTTGGTGGTGGTGGGTGGTGGGTGGTGAGAGCGAGTGGTGGGCCGTCTGCACTGATTGTCTTGTCTCTTGCACTTTCACTTTTTGTTGTATCTGCGTATTCTAGCTGGGGTAAGCCATCAGATATGGATGGTGGTAGAGTCAATATAGTCTGTTTGTACTCCAGCTGCCAACACTTTTCGTGTGCACCCAAGCGTGCTCTTGCATATTTAATTTATATCTTTGCATTTGCCTGAGACCGAGGCCCGTTGGGCATCGGACGAGCGGTTGTTTGAATGTGTTTGTTCGTGTATCAATCAGAAGCCGTTGGTAAACAGCCGCCTCCGTCTGCTCGCCGTGACGTCTGCACCGACATGACCACCCGCCTGCGCCACCGGCCTAATGCAGAGGAGGAAGATGCGTCGGCATTGAAGCTCGGTCCAGGTATGTGTGGCGCATCAGTTTATCCATGATCACCCTGCTAACCTTTACATCTATCTCCGTTCTATGCACTGTGTTCGCATCGGCCGTCCACTCCACCCTGCTCGAATCAAATTTGGCTCTGGTTTCGACATGTGAGAGTTCAACAATGCGGGTTGTCTGCTTATCTCGGAGGTGAAGTACCTCTTGGAGAACCGTGATAAGGATGCACCGGACACGGCGTAAGTGGCTCTTTGGTTTCTGTTGCCTGACGTTTTGCATCTGGCATCCGGGTGTTCAACGTGTAGTGCGGATGACTGCACTCAAAAAAAACAAGAGCTGACTGTGTTCTTCAGGGTGTACAACAAGACGCTTGACTACGTCAAGAATTTCGCCAAGTTCAACACGACGGACTCTGCGTCTGCTGTGCGAGAGTGCGTGCCCTCTGTCTCGTACGCGTGCAATGCCGCTCCTTGTATTGACCACCTACGGCACCCAGGACTCTCCGGCGCGAGCCCGCGCTGACGCAGTTCGAGACGGCGCAGATCGCGAACTTATGCCCTGCCGATGCGGAGGAGGCGAAGAGTATCATCCCTAGGTACGTCCTTGTATCTATCTCGCTATGTTCCGAGGCTGAGCGGTCACGGGGACGTAGTCTCGTAAAAATTGACGACGACAGGCTGCAGACGCTGCTTGACGAGATCCAGACGATGCGGAAGTTCCAGACGTAGATGTCTTGAGATCTGCTGCCTGTTTTGTATCATAGCTGTATTGTTTGGAATTGCGTTGTTTTGGTTGTGTTCATTGGTCCCTCCGACCGTCTTTGCCCGGTCATTGAATCTCTCGTGATCACTCAGCAGAAAGGAGGGTGTCTCAGCATCGGAACCTGGCCCAGGTGTGTACCCTGGCATACCCATAATGACGTTTCCATCCCTCCGGTTGTCGGGGAGGATTACTCTTGCAAGAGCGAAGGATCCCCCACACAAAGCTGCGATTCGTGGTTTTCCACCCCCCTGAGCGACGGTGTCACATACGAGTGCTACATTGCAGTAGATAACAATCATATACGACAATCACCCCTCCATATCCACTAGTTTGGCCTTGTCCAGCGATGTCCCTTCCTCTTCCTCCTCCTCTTCGCCCTCCTGATCCTCGATCTTCCCCGTCGCCGAAAAGTCTGTCGCGTCGAACCGCCGCTTCTCGCGGAACGGGAGCGGGCGGCGCTCGCCCTTTTTGATAACGGCCGCCGTCGGAATGACACCCTTCGCGTTCAGATACGACAGGTCCCTCCCTGTATATGCATCGACCGAACGGATCCACGCGTCGAATCTGCATCGAATTCGACCCCGGTCAGTACGCAGCGTAAGATGCATGAACCCGAGAGAGTGATGGAGAGAGTACTGACACCCCGCCGCGATCCTCGATGCTGCGCATCCGGTCGTATATCTGCTCCTGCTTGAATTTAGCGATCGGCTCCTGGTGAATGTCGAAGTCGATCGGCGGGCGGTAGTCTGCGTCCGTCGGCGAGAGCTTCGCGCTCAGGCCTTCGACTTTGCGGTTGTAGGACTCGAAGATGGGGTGTTCGAGGAGGAGTCCGAGGGAGGGCATTTTGGGGATGAATACTTGGCGGGGGCCGTACAGCTGGGAGGGGTATTATTTGATGTGAAGCAGTGGAGTGTTGCGGGAACTCGGGAGGCTTACTTCTTCAATTACCTGGGAAGGTGTACCAACACGACACGAAAGAACGAGGGCTGCCATCATTTTTCGCTGTTATTGAAGCTGATGAGCTACATATCTAGGAATGCGATGGGTACGCGCTTACGATCTGCCAAGCGATTAGACATAATTGGTCAGAATAACATGGATTTACACGCACCTGGTGAAGCATGAAGCTCTGGCCGTGGAACATGACACTGATCCACTCTGTCTCGCCATAGACAGCCGGGTCCGAGATCTGTGTGGATCACGCGAAATCAGCTATTTGTTCATCTAGGAGGAGAACTGTAGTCACCTCGATCTTCTTCATATGCCTCTGCGTACTGCGGTCGCTGAAATCCCTTCCGACAGTGAAGTTGTGGAAATTGTGCGTCCCTTCGTACTTCTTCGCCGTATTCCTCAGTTGTTCCATCATCTCCGGCCCAATCCGCCACTGTCGTTTCCGTTGCATGTCTTCCTCTTTTGTTGAGTTCGCCACGTCCGCCCAGAACGGATGCGGTGCTTCCGCAGGTGTCTCTCCCCACAGCGTTGGAGATGAGTCGTAGAAGACCTTCGCCATTCCCGAGCCCGGCTTCGGCGGGATGAGTAGGTAGCTCGGGAAGAAATATGTGTATTTCCGGCTGTCGCATGAGCTGCATCCACCATGTCAGTCGGTTAGCCAAGCGTCATGGTCGACGAAAGATTCAGGGACGCTTACACGCGAGCGTTAAATGAGTTTTGCACGCGCACGTAGCCCCATAGACGGATTTCTGGAGGGAGGATCTCATTGACGCGTGCTACAAGGTCGGGGACGTCTGGAATCTGGGTGATGATTTTCATAGAAACGACGTTTCCTGCCGCATGCACACCCGCGTCTGTACGCGCCGCGCGCCCAAGGTTCACCTTCACACAGGATGCTCAGCATCTGCCAGCGCGTGCGCCCATGGCATCGTTTTGACTTCAAAGACAAGAGATGATGCACACCTTGACCGGGTCGTCCGCATTGTCCTGCGACACCGCGCCTGCGCGCACGAGCGCATCGAACAGCACGCCCTCGATGGTACGTACATTCGGCTGACTGCAAGACAACACGGCAAAAATCAACGCTCGCCCGGCACCACGCACGTACATACAGCGCCAGAGCACCCCGTGACGGACAAACGTACATCTGCATCCCAGCACACCCCGTGCCGCAGAACCCAATGAGCAGCGCGCACTGCCGCTTCGGGAGCCGCGGCGCCTTGCTCGCTGCGTCCCCGGCCTGGTCGTCGCGCCCCTCGCCCTCCCCACGCGTGCCCCGCCGCCGTCCCGCGTTCTTCCCGTCTTTCTCCTTCCCGCGGCGCGACTTGGCCCATCCTGCAGCGTCGCGCTTTTTGCTCTTTTGTTTGACCTCTTTGGGCTGGGCTTCTGTGCTGGCGGGTGGGGTGGCGGTGGAGGGACCAGGCTCGGTGCTTTCGTCGACTTTGACGCGTTTTGCTTCGGGGGATGGTGGTGATTCGAGCTCGTCCAGACTGCGCTTGGGAGGGCTTTCGGATCTCGGTGCGTCGGTGTTTTCTGCCATCATGGGCAGGTAGACGTGCGGATTGGCGAGAAAGGATGTCGAGGGCCCGGGAAAGACGCAAAGGATCTCTCGAGAACGTGACTATTGAGGTGAGGCATGTGACCACAGAGGAAGTGCATGTGACCAGAAACGGCTGCGCGCAGTGCCGCAGTCTGCAGAGTATATGGACGCGACTTCGAACTATTCGACAGCCCCTCGGCGAGCAAAGTTCTATGCTTCATGTTCGAGCTCTGCGGCGACCCGTCGTATCCTCAAGTATGGCAGTACCGACGAACTCCATTCAGGTATCAGCCGAGAAGTCTATTTACTTGTACAATTAGTTTCGAGACCTTGCTCCTCCGATTTGTGTATATACCGGAGGGCGGATATACGACGAACTCTCAATCAACACAAAACGACTTCAAAACCCAAAGTCAACGACCCAAGTACCCGAAGCGTATCCAAAGTCTATAGTCATGCTGTCCATCCCAGTCACCAATCCCGCAATCATCAAGCAGCACACGCCTTGACCACCTGCGCCTCGCACGACCGGTACGGCTCGACAAGCGCGTCGTACACGGCCGTGATGGCGTCGCGCGGTGCCGCGACCTTCTTCATGCGCTCGACGTCGCCCGCGCGCATCTCCTCAAACGTGCCGCGCCCGCCGTTCTCTCTGCGCCACCACGCGAACTTCGCGAGGATCGCGCCGCCGGTGCCCGCGGCCTCCTTCGTGTCCTCGACGACAAACGCAGGCATGCCAAAGAGATCAGCGGCGAGCTGCCGGATCGTCTGGTTCGCGGACGAGCCGCCCGTGAGTACCAGCCGCTTGAGCGGCGGCGCGGACGCTGGCAGGATTGCGGCGATGCGGGAGCGAATGGAGAGGAATTGCGATTCGAGGATTGCACGCGGGTGGGCGGTTGCGGGTATAGAGTCGACGGGGGTCGGAGTGCTCGAGCTCTCCTTCGATGCGAAGAAGAAATCGCCATGGACGCTCGGCGGGATGATTTCCGGAAGGGGGAAGTAGAAGCCCCAGTGGCCGTTGTTCCCGGCCGGCGTGCCTTCCACGAGCTCATTGAACTTCGACCACTTCGCATCTGCGTATAGGTTGCGAACTTCTTCGCGCGCCAGAGCGCCGTTCTTGTAGCAGAGCATGGCGATCTGCGCGTCTAGGGTCGTCGGGTGCGAGAGCAGGTGCGACGTGGTGAAACGGGCAGGCGGGACTTCGGCGGGCGGGATGGAGAGGAGGAAGGTGGTGGATGTGCCGAGCGAGAGCACGGCGTCACCTGGCGTGGAGAGCGCGACCATCGTTGCGGGGTTGTCGCCGGTGAATGGGGCGACAATGCAGTCTGCGTCAGGAGCATTAGAAACGGTCCGGCGAAGAATACAGTATGTGAAGCCTACCTGGGCTGAATCCCCAGCGCTCGACCCACCATTTAGACACGTTGCCAAGGATGGTACCACCGGGTACAGGCTCCGGTCCTATTTTCGAGCGCAATTCAGGGCCGCCGCAAATATCCAGCAGGCAATCGTCCCACTTGCAAGTGAGAACGTCCATGAGATTCATGCCGCTGGCGTCGGACACCTCAATCGGCGCGATCGTGCCCAGGAATAGCGAAGGCAAGAATGACGAGACCAGTGATACCCGGGACGTCGCCTTGTAAGCCTCCGGCTTGAGACGGCGAATCTGTACCAGCCGCTCAGCTGACGCTGCTAAGTCCATAAGAAGGCACACCTACACGTTTGATTTGCGTGCCTGTGAACCGCTCGTAGGCCCGGCTGCCTGAGATGTCTGCCAGGGCCTGCGGGCCGCCAACGGCGGCCTCGAGCTCACGGCACTCGCGAGTCGTGGACGAGTCCTGCCAGATGGGTGCTCTTGGCAGGGAAAACGCGCTAGGGCTCAATTGCGAGAG
Source organism: Dentipellis sp. KUC8613 (assembly GCA_002286715.1). Lineage (NCBI taxonomy): Eukaryota > Fungi > Basidiomycota > Agaricomycetes > Russulales > Hericiaceae > Dentipellis > Dentipellis sp. KUC8613. The sequence continues at coordinate 698,696 of NSJX01000005.1, read as the reverse complement.
CAGCGATTTGCCGGCGTCGAGGGACTCGAGCACGGACTCTGCTCCCGCAGACCAGTACACCGAGCCGTGTTGCTGTGGGGAAAATGCAAATTCAGTCGTGTGATGCGGGGCGTGACGGTGTCGACTGACCTGTCCTGCGCCAGAGATGCCCTGAATGGAGGCAAAATTTACGCCCTCGTCCTTCATGCGTTGCATGAGCAGGTCGAGGGCCTCCAGCCACATTGCGACGGGCGACGTGACTTCGCCCTCGTCGGGGCCAAGGAGCGCGCCGTTCACCGTGCCATAGTGAGGCAAATCTCTGTCAAAGCCGACGGACGTTTGGTGGACGACTGTCGAGTCGTCGGATACGAGAATGGCCTTGAGCTGTTGAGTGGATAGATCAAGGCCGAGGAAGAGAGGACCATCATCGTTGTTGGAAGACATAGTGAGTTTGGGGAAGATGTGGGGATGCGCTGGGAACGGTGGTGAGCATTTTATACGCGGGGAGGGTTCCTGTATGGGCCCAGAATTTCTTTAGCTCAGCAAGCGAGGGACAAGTGGCAGAGTGTGGGGGTAACGGCCCGACGAGCCTGAACGGAAGTGCTTCGGCAGCCTCTTCCGCTCCGGCCGCGTGACCGTCCCACCAATCACAGCGTCCGCCCTCCACGGTGCCTTCCGTGGTCTGGACATACCATCTCTCTGATCCATCCATCTCTCCGCGAGCCACCGCAAACCAGACGACGCCGAGGCTCACCATCGGCTGCGAGTACTTACTGCTACCGACTGCACATAGTGATAGCAAACATAGCCTGACTACAGGTATACTTCACAGTGGGGTGTATAGTATTGCAGATGTAAAGCGTCCGCAAGGACATGCGTGAGTAAGGTATGTGCAATGAACAAGATATTGTCGTCCGCTAGGCTCACCCGGAGAAGACATACATAAGTTACCTTCGAGCCGCGGACTACTCATTCGGAAAGTCTAATGTCTCCAACGAAGCGCTCCATTGTCGGACTTTCTCGTGGACGAAGACCTAGATGAAGTAATCATAACGAGGTGAGATCATTGCGAAGCGAGTGACAGCAGAAAATGACCTTATCAGGGCTAAAGTTGAGGACCTGCAAGCCGTCGAGCGATGTGGCTCGCGACAGGGCGACGTACGCTTGACCTGGGGAATCCAAAATTGAGATCGAGAACGCGGGGAGATGATCGATCGATGAGGCTACCTTTTTCAAAGACCTTCGCAAGGTCGACCTTCACGCGATCCAGGGTTTGTCCTTGACTCTTGTGAATAGACATCGCCCATGCCAAGATGAGGGGAAGCTGCAGCACGGGTGTCAGCATGGCGAGTCGAGTTAACATGAATCACAAAGGTCTCCACCTGCGTTCGCGAGGCTTGGATCTCGCCGTTCGGCAATTCTATCTTCCAGTTCTCGGGCAGCACCATGACCTCCCTACTACCACCTGGCACCTTGAACTCCACCACAGGCCACAACTGCTGCGATTGCTGCTTCGTAGGTCCCTTCTTCCCCGAGCTCGACGGCTTACCCTCCTGCAGCAGTATCGCCTCTTCGAACTCTGTCTTGTACGACGCTGGGTCAGCAAAGCGCTTGATGATGCCCATGCTTCCGTTGACGAGAGTTTCGTCCAAGTTCTTGATGAGCATGACTTGCGCGTCGACCGCGAGGAACAACGATTCGGGCGCCATGAAGTTGTCAAGCAGCTTCTTGCGCTGCTCTTCCGAGGCGGTCCCGCCGTCAGTGGCATAATACGTTTTGTTTTGGCCCCGAAGACGGCTCATGCGCACGCCGTTGGAACTGTCAACGTCATTTCGACGAGGGAAACTGAAAAGAGATGAACATGGCGGGCGGGGAAAAGGACAATGTCGACGGCTTACAGTTCCGTCGGGCCCAAGCCATCCTCGTAGATAATATCTCTGGACAGCGATCTGAACTTGGAGATTGACTTCTGTGACAATGTCCCGTATCGCATCTCGTTCAACATGTCAACAAACTCTGGAAAGCACATTAAATTAGCCAGCGTACACAGGCGAGTTCCTTCAACGAACGCACCTTGATCTTTCTGACGGAAGACCTTTGTGAGCTTGATCGTCCGCTTGACGGACTTCTTCCACATCTCAGCTTCAAAGGCAAACTTGACTTGTTGGCTGCCTTTCTGCACGGGCGGAAGCTGGAAGAAGTCGCCCGTGACAATGACCTAGAGGCCTGGTCGTGAGCACGCTGTTCGAGGGGCATCAGAAGGTGACGATGCTGACCTGAATACCGCCAAAGGGTTCGAGATTCTTCCGCAGGAGGCTACCAATGCGGGCCAGCTTGTCGAACAAGTCGCCGTCAATCATCGAAACTGCATGCATGTTAGAGCACGAACATATAGACAGGATACTGCGGCCTACCCTCATCGACAATGAGAACCTTTGTTCGAAGCCATCGACTGCTAGCTTTCTTGTTCTTTCGTATCTTCGTTGCCAAGTCCTCCGCACTCTCTATCCCCAAGCCGATCCCAGCAAATGAATGCACTGTCACGCCTCCGATATTGCAGGCAGCGATACCTGTATGCGCGTGAGTATTGCCGTACGTGGGCAAGAGCATATAAGGGATGCGCTGACCGGTCGATGCAGTGACTGCGACGGCGTCCGGCGACTTCGCGTACTTCTTCTGCATAGCTTTGATAATCTCACGAAGGAGAACCGACTTTCCCGTTCCTAGGCGAGCAGACGTGAGCATATAGTCAACTTATGAAAGCTACGAAAGGTCCATATTCGCTACGCCAACGCGATAGTCCATGTATGCGCATTGACGTACCCCGGGCACTGTATGCGCAGAAGCACAGGCATATGCAGCTCATCACAATACCAGCTTTAGAAGTAGGAAGCTCGAGAAAGGACTCACCAGCACTTCCGGTATAGAATACATTTGTCCCCTCTGACACTAGCTGCAGAATAGCCTGTTGCTCTCTGCTCAAGAAAATGGCTGCAGGTTTCTTATTGGCAGCCTTTGTGCTCTTGTCGGCGGCGGGTATAACCAGGGGCTTCGATTCCGTCTTCTTCCACGTCGTAGTAGCAGTCAGCGCGGACGATGATGATGAGTACGACGAAGTGGTATAGCTGTACGAGGACGAGGAATACTGCGAAGACGTGCTCGACCCCGTGTCTTTCCACGAATCCGGCAGCTGTCGCCGCTTGGCGGGAGGCGGGGCTGCCACCTGCCCCGGCGCGAAAGTACGCTTGTGCGAAAGCAGCGACGACGACGCAGTGCTCGTCGGCATAGAAGAATTGTCCGCGTTGCCTCTGGTCGCCACACCATGTTCGATGGCCTTCAGCACCGAGGCGGACAACCTTGAGCGCTTCGAGGGCGCTGGCGCCTGGCTTTCGGTGTCTCGCTCGGATTTAATGGGTACATTGGAGGAGAAATCGCGCTTGAGAGACGCGAGGCCCGACATGGGCTGCCGGGACTGGGACATGGTCGATGGAGGCAAAGGAGGTGGAGGCAGACGCGGAGGAAGCTTGATCAACAGGTTCGCGGAGCGCGTACCACCACGTGTTTGTAACGACCTCACGTGAAGCGCGTCAAATGGAATTTTTTGATTTTTGCTTGGTGTGGTCGACACTGTCGACAGAACGGAGAAATTGACAGGAAACTTCAGATCTCGGAAGGTATGCGCACGCAGCGGCGTTGGGACGAAGCATACTTGTTATTGAAAAGTACACAGTGTAGTAGTTGTAGGAAATAATGTATGGTACCAACGAACCGTGGCAGACATCATGTAGAGAGATCCGCACTTCTCAAGCTACCAATCCACCCGGTGATTAAGCGGGTGGAATCCGACAATATTGGCCATTCACCAGAACCGGTGCAGGGTGGAAGCATTAAGCACTGCCCGGGCAGAAAGAGGCCGACGGAAAACGAATAAGATGAGAACTTAACACGAAAAGCCTGATTCAATCCGACTAAATGTCCCGTAACACTTAGCTCGACCGGCGACCGTTGAGAGAAGAATAGATTGGAGGCGTTGGGGAGATGAAGACGATGTTGCACAAAGGAACAGAAAAACTCCGCGCCTCCGCGAGGTTTAAATAGGCGCTGAAGGCCGACCAAATAGACACAAACAAAACGCGAGCACGAGGATGACCAATCCTACCAGACGCGCTCAGCGACCTCAGTCGCGTCTCTCCATGACTCTGACTCTCCCATGAACAATCTCAAGGCAGTCATCCATCAGCTTCATAGCGAAAAGGTCAAAGAACGACAGGAAGGTGTCAACTCTATCCGTGATGCATTTGCTCGCGACTCTGTGGTGAACGCGCTCGACGAAGCAGGCGATGGGCGCGCCTGGCTAGCCGTCTTCCAAGCACTCTTTACGGCCGTCGTAAACGAAAAGGCAGCATGCACGAAGAAGACAACCAAGAGCACAGGTCCCACTGCTGCGGCACTGAAAAGGCTGAGCGAGGCTGCGTCAGCGCTGCGGTGGTTGACGGAGAGGAGTTTGCACAGGCTAAGCAGGAGAGTCATCAAGCCGCTCCTTAGACATATATTGCAGGTTATGGTCAACCAGGGCCAGTTATACGCACCTGTGGCGCTGGACTATACGAAGACTTTGCGGTGTGTTCTCGGTTATGTTCCCCATCTCGAGCATTTAGACGATGATACTTGGGTGAAGACAACAGAGATGGCGTTCAATGTCATTCTGGGGGATTCTCTGAGGACGAGCATCGAAGACGATCAAGTATCCGATGAGGAGTCCAGTCAGAGCGTGGACGCGGATAGCTCGGTGGGGGAAGATGAAGACAACGACGTCCTTCCGTCCACATCAGCAACGACACAATCACGCAAGCGACGCTTTCGCGAAGCCAGTGGAACCCCTGGACCGTCGGGACGCCATGGGACGCCAGTTCTGCCCCGAGCCCGTCCTGTAACCCTGGAGCAGATTGAGTTCACTTCAATGCTGGTCATCTTACTCTCGTCGCCTTCAGCGCCTTTGCTCTCGCCCGCCTATCCCAAGCTCGCCTCCGGCGTTCTGAATCATCTTCTTCGATTCATTCGACTCTACCCTGTGGATACCTCTCTTCATCAAGACTTTCTGCTCGCTCTGTCTGCAACACTTTCACACCTATCGTTGAACAAGAGGGATGATGTGACCCAGTTTGCCCGCGGCGCATGGGACGGTTTACTCGGAATGTGGGGAACCAAGAACAAGAGCATGAAAGAGGGTCTAGTCGTCGTCCTGCGCATGCTGTTTCCCTTTTACACCTCAACGGATCCTCGGACCGAAGGGCCTGATTCCGAGTATAACTATTCAGATGGCGTCGCCAAACTTTGGCACTTGCTCGACGGTGAAGCTGACAGCCGGTGGGGTATTGACGGGCTTTCTCTGGATTCTCTGAGGTTCCAATTGGCGTCGGACTTGGCGCCGCAAGGCTCTGAACTCGGGGCTTTCGTGGCGAGAACCTTCCGGTATGGATGGAACTTCGATTCAGGACAAGCTCTAGCTTGGGCAATCCTACAACTGCAGGCTGACTGTGCAGCTAAAGTAAGTCCAACGTATCATACCTTCGCTCTGGCTTACTATCTGCCATTGTCCAGCTATTCGTGTCATCAGAGTCTATCCATTCACCTCGCCGCAGTTACGGGAAGAAAGACGGGAAGCGGGTTAAGTTGGACGATCCCATCTCGTCTTTACTCGACTCAATAAAGGTCCACGCCTCGTCTTCTACACGTGCATACCATCTGCAAATTCTTCTATTTTTCATCGACCAACATTGGACCCTCTTGTATGAAAGCCTCCAGCAGGATATTTCCTCCACCCTATCCCAGTTCCTATCCTTCGACGACGTCATCATACAGTCGTGGACGTTCCTATGCTTTGCTGCCATCGCCGAGAGGGAAGTATCATCATCTTCACAATCTCCCAAGAGCTTTGGCGGGCCTTCAACTTGGAATCCCATATGGACACACGCAATGCGCCGCACGGACGTCCCCGTTGTATCCCGAGCTGCGTGCCATGCCGCCTATACTCTTCTCCTGAACACGAAATCTCTCCTCTCCTCGCAACGCGTGCTAGTTGAGATAGAGACGTTTGCCAAGAACCTAGATGTCCAAGGGCCACCTTTCCCATATGATTCAGTGTGTGCATTCATGGCGCTCTGTCTGCAGGTGGCCAGTCAAGATATGCGGCTGTACCGCATGCACATAGAAGACAAGGTCCTCAGCTGGCTTACAGAAAACTGGAATCTCGACGCTACTCGGGCCGTTGGTGGAGGAGCGTCGGGTACCGCGAAGACAAGAATATCCCCACCTCTGGTCGGTGATATAATTATGCTGCTAGAAGCAATTTGCGCTCTGCCCAAACGAAGCGGCCTAGTCTATCGGACGATGCTCCCGGATTGTGCCATCGCGGATGAGTTGAGAGACGAACAGCGAACGGCGACCATCCGGAATTTTTTGCTACGTGCCGAGCTACCCCTTTTCCGACCACCTGGCACTAGCGCAAACAAAGTTTTTCCTGCTTTGCCTTCAGATACGGACCGCGTAGACGAGTTCGTTCAGCCCGGCAATCGCGAAAGAAGGATTTCGAGCAGCTTGCTGAAGTTCCTTGAAACCTTGACCATGTCCTGGGAAGGCTCAACGGATGCAGCTTTGCACTTGGCCGCGGATCGAGCACGCCGACTTCTAGATATCGCGGTCATCGCCATCACGTTTGACTCACTCCTCGTCTTCAACGGTATTCGATCAAATAGGCGCGTTGTGCAGACCGCCTGCAAAGTTGTGTCCTACATCACTCCCCTCCTGAACAACCGGCGCTGGACGCTAGAAGAAAGGGCCCTTGTCCTCATGGGATTTGAGCCGTTGATTTCTACTGCTGTAGAATACGAGGATCCGGCATGGGAGGGCCTGCTACCCCCAAACGAAGGGACCGGGATAAGGAAGCAAGTTCTGAAGACACTAATTGCAAACGTCGAGGATGACTCTAAGCAGATTTTGACTGCGCGCCGCCGACTACAACGCGTCATCTGGCAAAGCACAGACGTGAGACTTGCTTTTTTTTATTTCTTCTGTGCGAATCAAAGTCGTGCTGACGACGGTACAGGTGCAAGACACGTTCGCAGAGGTGATGACGGCTCTCCGAGGCGTTTTGAGGACTGTTCTTACAAAACTTGCTGGCGACCCCCAATCCTCGAATGCGATGGACGTGGACGATAGAGACGATTTCGCACCAATTCGGACCACGGCCATCGTTTCGAATCAACCGGACGCGCAAAAACAGGTGAAGGGCGTCGGCTATTCACAACATATTCTGGCTGTTTGCGTCTCGTTCCTTGCGCTCGTCCCGATCCTCCAATCTTCATCTGGCGAAGCGACTCGGGACAGGGAGCTCACAGATATCATCCTGAATAGCGATGGGGATGAGTTCCTATCTGTTGGCCCGGTATACTTTGCCAGCGTGCGAGAGAAGGCCCTAAATATGAGCTTGAACACACTTGACAACCTCTTGGACAAGTTCGAATCGTTACTTCGGCAGTACGCGTATTCCAAGAGCGAAAGGCTGCAGCTGTTGGTGATACAGTTTCTGGATTCGACTTGTCACATGTGGATGGAAAGTTCTGTCAACGAATCTGAAGTAGGCGAGCATGTACGTGCTCTATGCGACTGGCTCCTCAAAGGCCTTCACAAGGACGCGCTTTGCTCATGGCGAGCGCGCGACGCTATGGTGTCTTTTCTAGACCGCTATATCGGGCAGGATCCTCTGGAGCAAGGTTGGTCTGCGTCGCCCAGCTATCCCTTGGTCCCGACTGGAGTTCTCCCTAGTCTGAGCAAGGATAGAGACATACGTGTCCGTTTTAGAGTCGCCAGCGCGAATGCGCGTCTTTTCATGATCGCTCGTCTCAGACAGGAAGATCCTCTACTTCTTTATGCAGAACTTCGTCCACACTTGTGCCTATATCTATCAGAGTCAGTCAGATATATCTTATCCTTTTCATTCAATTGATGAAGTGTTTTATTTCAGCTATGAGGGCATGCTTACCCGATTTATAACGCTGGGCAATATCATGGTAGTGAGCTCGGCAGTTCGTCGCGGCCCTTACTGGCATTTGCTTGAGACATGCCAGCACACTAGCGATTACTATCAACACATCGGATGTATCCTCGATGGAGTTTCTGCTCGCATGGGCTTATCCAAGCCCTCGGAGCTCTTCGAAGTCTACGCCTCGCAAATCGCCCACTCTATGCACATGGCTAGTGCAGATTTCCTGCGCTTTCCTCCACATCTTATGGGTTTTCGGGACCGACGTGAGTGCGCGGAGGCAGCGTTCCGTGCTTTCGCACCTGCTGCCATCCTTGTAAACGGGGACCAGTCTATTGTCGAGCACGGAAAGCAAAGCTTCGTCAATTATTGCAAAGCCATCCAAATCTCGCCCGCTGAGGGATTCCGCAACTGCTTTGCTGACATTTTTGGTGTTGATCTGGTCAAGACTATCGCCAGTCTGCGGGCTTTGGGGGCCCTCGACACTCCAGAAGATCTGGAACAACACATGAAGTCGACACACATGGAGTTGAACGACAAATTCGATCCAGAAGAAGCCTTGAAAAGGAATATGGATGGCGTAGTTGTTTCGGTGCTGCAGGCCTTAGGCGACCAGGACACCAGTGAGGATGGACCTATCTTCAATGCCCTACGTGCGCTGCAGTCAGAACGCGTTGTTCACGCCTTCCAAATAATCACGCGCTACAACCACCTTCAAGGCCTGGAATTGCACGAACCAAACTTGCCACTTGCCGACACAGCGAGCGTTCTCGCAGCCATCCGCTGGCTTGCTGCTCACCTTCCGAATGTTACGAGCCACGCAATTTCTTATCACGTCCTCCATCAGATGCTCGCTAAGATACAGCAGTCGCCGCTAGTCAACGAACAGATTCGGTCTCTCAACGGGCTGTGTCTGTGGATATCTTGCAACTATCGCCACTTCCGAGAACCAGTCTTACTTCATACATTGGTCAGCGCGGCTGCGTCTCTACTTGCTCAGATCGACCTCGCTCGTGGAGCCCAGTCAATGCTGGAATGGGCATTTGGACAATATTCGAAGTTAAATCACAGCGACACTGGCCTTCCGGACGTCCTCATTCGTATCTGCTGCCTTGCACATGACTATTCTATGAGCAGCGATGCTAGCGTCGCTAAATTTGGTGCAGAATTACTGCCTTGGCTAGAGGAACGCGTTGCCCTACTGGCCAAAATCGACCGCGTCATGCCACAGATTGTCAAGGCACTTCCCGCTTGGCCCCGAGAGCCGTCGGCTGCAATGGCGTCGATTTACCAGGATGTCACGTCAAGTAGCCTTTCGGCGATATTAGCTGACCCTCGGATTGAATCTAATAAGTTCAGGGTTGTCCGTCGACTTCGAGATCTGTGTCTTGCTGGAAAGTATCCTGGCTCCCAGTTCTCTCGCCTCGACTTTTGGCGCTTGAAAGCATCTATCCCTGAGAGGTCTAGACTGCAATCCGAGGATATCAATGCGTTTGGAGCCTTGTTACTTGCCCATAGAGCTCAAATTCATAGCTTTGGCACCAATCCTCTGAGCGCACAGGTTGTTCGACAGAACCGTCAGGCAGCCCATCCGAAACGGAGCGCGAAATATGCCATCATGGAGTACTTGCTTCTTCTGCTCGACTCAGATGTGCCTTCACGCGTACACCTGGCGTATCGCACCCTTCGTCGGGTCGCATCGTCCGACTTACCGAACGTGAAAGACTCGTCGTCGGGCCATACGACAGAACTGGAATATTTTCGCGCCTGCCCTCAGCCACTTTCTTCGAGGCAAACACCAAGTCTCCAGGCGCTTCTCTCAGACGAGTACATCAACATTGCGGCCGACTTCTCAGCCTGGGTCTCTCAAGTCACAATCCTCATGAGTGATCTTCTTGCTGATAGTTCGTCTTTTTATGGACAACTGGAAGCGATTTTGAGGGCAGATGTTGCCTTTGCCGAAGAAGTACTGCCAATTCTCGTCCACACCCTTCTGTGCTCTGATAGACCATTGGATGGCCCTTCTCATCGATCAACGCTCTCCAACTACTTCACGGCCGTTCTGTCGTCGTCCCAGTCCCATGTATCGTCACTGGGTGCGATAGTGAACATCGTTCTTCATCTCCGACACTTTAATCGGGAAAACTCGCCGGATGCTCTGGCTTATGACAAATGGCTCGACGTGGACTTTATTTTACTCAGCAAGAACGCCATCCGATGTGGCATGTACACCACTGCGCTTCTCTTCCATGAACTCAGCGCGAACTACCGTGCCGATGACGCACCTCTGGGGCCAGAGGCTGAACAGGTCTTGTTCACCATCTATAGTCACATTGAGGAGCCGGACAGTTTCTATGGGATCCGTACAAACGACTTCCGCCAGTTTCTTATCCAAAGATTCCGCCATGAGCAGCAGTGGGACAAAGCATTCCGTTTCCACGGCGCGGCACTGGAGGCAGACTACAAAGACGTACGTGAGACCGAGGGGGTGATGCATTCGATGCATTCCTTCGGCTTTGATCACCTGGCGATGGGTATACATCAAACTTCATCGAGCTCGTCCGCACCAGTCACCGCTTCTGATAATATGGGCTATAATCTTGGATGGCGTACGGAGACATGGGATCTGCCAGACCAACCTGGTGTACGCAGCTCGGGTATTTCACTTTATCGAGCTCTGCGTGCCGTTTACCGCGAACGCGATTCCTGTGCCATTGATACTACCATCCAGTCGGGGCTCTCGGAGGAAATGGATCAGTTACGCGTGCTTGGCGACGAAGATCTAGTCGGCATCCACGAAGTAACGTCTAACCTCGTCTGTCTCAATCAAGTTCAGCTATGGCGGACTGCTTCTGTACAAAGCCGACTGGAAGCCAAGCAGTCAGACCTTCTGACGTGGTTGCCCTTTAATGAGCTCGACGGTGATTTTGAGTACGTGTAGACCTTCCTCCATTGATGTACATGATGTCGATCCCCGTCACAGATTCCCGGTCCTAGAGAGCATCATGGCTACCCGACTAGCTCTCCTCCGTTCGGTTCGACAGAAGGAACAGCGTCAACTTATCGGAACACTTGAGACACCGTTCGTGTCCGCCCTTCTTGACGTAGAAAAGCGATGTTTGGTGCGGCTCTCTCAAGCAGCACGAGAAAGCCAGAATTTGCAGGTCGCACTCAATTCTGTGGTGCGCGCTCGAAAATTAGAGCAGAAACCTAGCGCGATGGTCTCGCAGGAATTCGCAAACGTTTTGTGGCTGCAGAAAGAGCACAAAATTGCTGTCCAGCTGCTGAAAGACCTCATCTCCGGCCACCCCAACGCCAAAACGGGCTCTGAGGTCTTGGAGAAGGCAACGTTGCTTTCACGCCTGGTGAGCAGCATTCCACGAGCACGACTTACCAAATTTGACTGTCATTGCAGGGATCGTGGACGTCTGAAGCCTGCCTGGAGAAGCCTACTGACATCTGGACGTCGTATTTTGATCCGGCGGCCACCCTGCTGAACGACCTCTTTGCAGCCTCGGGAACTTCTCCCGAAGCTGCGCATGCGGCAGTCTATCATGAATGCGCCGTATTCGCTGACAGGCAATATCACGCTATAATCAAATCCCCAGATGTTGTGAGGTGGAAAGTTTACGTCGACCGCAAAACCAAGGAAATCCAGCAACGTGCACAGCAGTTGAAGTCGATGATTAATGGTACTAGACAGCATTCGGACCTCGCCCGTGATCAGGAGAAAGCAGAGAAGCTTTTGAAGGAAGACATGGACAGATACCAGACTCATAACAACTCCCGAGACATATTTCTTCAACAGGCTATCGAGATGTACTCCAGGTGCTTGCAGGTGACCGATGCGTTCGATGACGATGCCCATATCCGACTTGCATCCTTATGGTTCTCAAATTTCGATGATGCCGCCCTTCAGGACAAAATAAAGGCCTCAATCGAACGCATTCCCTCGCGGAAATTTGTATTCTTAGCGCATCAACTTTCGGCACGCCTTTCCAAATCTCAGACTGGGTCGCTTAGCCAGAAAACGCTACAAGCTCTGATCCTCCGAATGTGCTCGGAGCATCCGTTCCATAGCTTGTATCAGGTGTATTGCTTGCGGCTGATGACCGAGGCCTCTGTCGCTGGCAGGCGAACTTCCGCCCGCCATGATCCCGGGGCAGCCTCTCAAGGCGATCGGACAGCTGCAGCTAACGATATTTTCGACCGTTTGCGTCTTGGTCCATCCGCACGCCGGCTTGCGGATGTCGAGCATGTCTGCGAAGTCTTCTTGCAGTGGGCAAAATACAGTATCAAGACCCGCCTACCCAAGGATCGCAGAGCGGGACGCATTGAGATTCCTCAGGATATCGAGCTTCGAAAGCTTTCTAATATCCAAGTACCAGTCATCACTGCCCACACCCCCATGGATCCCACTATGCAATACCAGGATTGTGTGTGGATCAAAGGGTATGAAAGCTTTTTCCAGACGGCTGGTGGTATCAATCTGCCCAAGATCAACTACTGTCAGGGCAGTGACGGTCTCATCTACAAACAACTGGTAAGTATCGCACCGGTATATATCAATGGACTGATGCTAACTGACTCCAGTTCAAGGGCGAGGGAGACGACGATCTTCGTCAAGACGCCGTCATGGAGCAAGTTTTCGACCTGGTCGACATCGTACTACGCCGGGACCGGGAGACACGGAAACGCAACCTCAGTATCAGAGGCTACAAGGTCATTCCGCTCTCTGTACAAGCCGGTGTGCTTGAATTCGTCGACAACACATCGCCTCTCAGCAACTGGATCAACACCGCTCACAGAACTTACCGCCCTCGTGACCTTCCTGGGCAAGACTTCGCCGTGAAATTGATGGAACTGCGCAGGGTGAACAAAGCGGACCCCGAGCTCCCCACGAAGCTGCTCAAGCTATTCCTAGAATTAAAGCAGCGCTACAAGCCCGTGATGCGGCACTTCTTCACGGAGAAACACAAGATGCCCATGTCATGGTTCGCGATGCGGCTCAATTACACGCGCAGTGTCGCCACGACGTCCATTGTCGGGCACATTCTTGGCCTCGGCGATCGCCACACGTCGAACATTCTCATCGACAACAGCACCGGAGAGGTCGTGCACATCGATCTTGGAATCGCGTTCGAGCAGGTAACGTATTTTTGTTGATATTATTCATAGGCTCACAAGTGCTGACTATCAATGTTGCATCCAGGGCAAATTGCTCACCGTCCCTGAGTGTGTCCCGTTCCGAATGACGGCAGACATGGTCGACGGCATGGGCACCGCGGGTACGCAGGGCGTCTTCCAGCGCTGTGCCGAAGAGACCTTGCGCGTCTTGCGCGACGGCTCGGAGATCATTCTCACCGTGCTCGAGGTTTTCAAGCACGACCCATTGCACTCCTGGTGCGTTTTATTCTTTCTTGCCCTGCCATTCGCATCTTCTTTTCCTTACAAATGCCTGCAGGACGGCGAGCGAGATGAAGATGAAGCGCGCGCAGGGTAGCGCGAGCGACGCCGTGCAGCCTAGCCTCGACCTCGCACGCATCGGAGGCATCGGGATCGACATGAGCAGTGGTGGTGTCGATGAGGCCGCGGACCGTGCGCTCACATCCGTCGCACGCAAGCTCGACCGTGCGCTCAGCGTCGAGTATACCGTCAATGAGCTCATAGCGGAGGCGACAGACCCGGCGAACTTGGCGTGCATGTTCATGGGTGCGTGCTTTTTCGCATTTTTTTTTCGGGGTTGGAGGGTTGCTGATAGATTGATGTCGTGCTCTGTAGGTTGGAGCCCGTTCCAGTAGACATGTTTCCAGCGTTGGAGCAGCTTTTGATCTAGATCTGTGTTCTGTATTCATATATCCCTCGGACCATGTACCCACGTATCGGACTCACTCCATACTTTCCACTTATGACTTCCTACTGACATATCTATGGCCATGTCATGCATTCTGTAGCCCATACCCACACCCATCTGCGCCTTACTTACTCTCGCCCGGTGACACCTACATTTACTCACCGTATACCGCTCAGAGAAATCTGTTGACAATATCATCGAGTTTCATTTGGCTTCACAGACTTGGACTACGTCCGATGAAACATCTACACAATGTAACGTGGTCTACATGTCCTTGCCCAGCCGGCCAAAATCAGCAACAGGTATGTTATATGCGTTTGTGCTGGAATGACTCGAGCTCGAGAGAGACAGTCAAGCAGGCTATTCCTCCACCACAATCGTCGACAACTGCACCTGTGTAAGGGTCTGGGACCCCTCATTCTACCAGCAACATTATCGCAATCTTCACAGTATTCATGAGCGCACGCCCACTCGTCGTCGGCTCCTCTACGGGGCCCGAAGCACCATACCCCCTGCAGATGGAAGGCAAAGTAATCAGAGGCTTCGGGCGCGGCTCCAAACAGCTAGGCATCCCCACCGCTAACCTGCCCGTCGACAGCGGCCAGACACCATGGATCGCCGACGTCGAGTCTGGGGTGTACTTTGGCTGGGCGTCCCTGCGCCTGCCGGACCGGCCAACATGTACGGACACCAGTACAACCGCCGCGGAGGGGCACTCAGGCTCCGGGTTCAGCGTGTACCCCATGGTGATGTCGATCGGGTACAACAAGTTCTTCGAGAACACCGCGCGCTCGGCCGAGGTGCACGTCCTGCACGCGTTCGCGGCGGACTTCTACGGCGCCGAGATGCGTCTGCTGATCGCGGGGTTCATCCGGGAGGAGAGGGATTACGACGACCTGCAGGGGCTGGTCGAGGATATCCGCCTGGACTGCGAGGTTGCGTGGAGGAGCTTGGGTCGCGAGGCGTGGGCGTTGCGGGAGACGGGCGGGGGCACGTTGGATGGGAGTTGGTTGGTGCGAGAGGCGGGGACGGCGGAGCGGGTTTTGGATAGCTGAGGGCTACGGTGTTCTTTGCGGGTTGCTGGCCAGTTCGAAAGGACAAGCTAGTAATCTATCCTCCCTACTTTAAGCTCGTAAGGTGCTGTGATGCTATCCTAGAAGTAGATACTTATTCCGAATCAATAACAATACCCAACGGTCAACAAGAGTGAACGAACAATTACGGTTCATTCTTGCACACCGAGTCTGAGCAGCAGCAGCAGCAGCACGGGCCCGGGGGCCATTCCTTCACCTCATTTTTCGTTTCACGTTTCGTTTCTAAAGAACTAACCAAAATCGACCACACTGGTACCGGTACACATGTCAATATCCACATCCATACCAACATCAATCACTATCCACATTCGCACCAAAACATATGCATCCAACATCGATATCACATCCACACCAAATCAACGTGCAACGTTCAACATCCATACATATCACATCCACATCCGTATCCACATCCAAGCCGTATCCACATCCACATCCATAGCGTATCTAAAGTTAGCACGACGACTATCGACTCGACTCAACTCACACTGCATACAAGAGATTGGCAGGAACGTCCAAGCTGGCGACGGAGTAGGGAGTAGGGAGTAGGGAGTAGGGAGGTAGGAGGTAGGAGTAGGGAGAAAGGAACAGGAAGGGGGATCACCGAATACAGGATATGTGCTATGACGAGTGGAAGGAGGGATATGCTGCCGCGTACCGCGTGCCGGGGTGCCGGGGTATCGAGGGGTATGGGGGATCCTCGAGGGGATGGATTAAGCAAGCGGCATGTGCGAGGGGGTAGGCGGATTTCGAGGTTCATGCTGTGGCAGATGGTGGGGAGCGAGGGTGGATGGACGGACGGACGACGGGGCGTGCAAAGACAAAGACGCCACCGGTGCGCTGCAGCGTGCGAAGAGCAAGACAGACAAAGACGAAGGCGGGGACAGCCCAACGAGCGGATGGCGAACGGTGAACGGCGAACGGCGGACGGTGAACAGAGGACGGCAGACGGCAGACGGTGAACAGGTCGCGGCCGGAGCGAAGGTGAAGACAAGGTCGGATACGGGGCGCGGGCGACAGGATACGTTGTATGATGTATGTTGTATGTTGTATGTTGTATGTTGTATGGATATGGACGCGGAACGCGGGGCGCGGGACACGAATTACTTATAGATGCAGAGGCTTGATGAATGTTGACAAATGTAGGCGTGGAACGAAATGGAATGATAGATGGGGCGACAAACGACAGACGGCGACGGGCGACGGCGTGGCTTTACGGTATACGGTACGGAGTACAGCGGGGTGGACGGATGCTCATGATACAAGGGGTCGTATTATTTGTTCTTCGCGATCTCGCGCGCGGCCTTGATGAGCGGTGCGAGCGTCCGCAGGGGCTCCGCGCACTTGAAGAATGGGTGCTACGACGCAGAATGCACGTCAGCCACGACCACGACGACAACCACGACGGCGAGGGGGCAAACACGCACCTGGAGCAGCTCGGACGCATTCGGCCGCTTCTCCGCGTCGACCTCGAGCGTCTTGGCGAGGTAGTCCCTAAACACGGGCGACAGCGTCTCGGGATTCGCGATTGTCGGCGTCCCGTTCGTCGCAATCAGGTACAGCGCCTTGAGCGGGTTCTGGTTCAGATACGGCGGCTCGCCCTCAATCATCTCTGCAAAACGCAAAACGCAAACGGGTCAGGCACAGGCACCGGGGGCGGGGATAGGAACGGATATGTATGTAGATGCGGACAGGGACGGGGACGTGGATAGGAAGGAAGAGAGCGACGGCGACGGGGGAGATGGGGACGGTACCTATTGCCATGATGCCCAGACTCCAGATGTCGACCTTCGGCCCGTACTCTTTGCGAGTGACGACCTCGGGCGCCATCCAATATGGCGTGCCGACCATCGTCGTGCGCTTGGCGTGCGCGGGATCCGAGATCTGCGCGCAGAACCCAAAGTCGGCTGCAAGCACAGGTCAATTCGAGTCAGCTCAGGTCGCCGCACATAACAGAGATGGAAAGGGACGCACTGAGCTTGATGTCGCCGGTCATGCTGAGGAGCACGTTGTCTGACTTGATGTCGCGGTGGATGACACCGTGCTTGTGGAGGTGCTGCAGGCCCTGCGTCGTCTCGCGCGACACGGCGGCGATCTGGCCCTCGGTCATGAGGTTCGCGGTGACGACGTCGGTGAGCGAGCCGCCCTCCATGTACTCCATGACGACCCAGAGCTCGTTCTTGTGGAGGAACGAGTCGATGTAGTTCACGATGTTCGGGTGGCGCGACGCGCGCATGACGAGGATCTCGTTGATGATAAGGTCCTTCTTCGGCTGCTTGTCCAGGTCCATCTGCTTGATCGCCACCGACATGTTCGTCCCGACCTGGTACGCCGTGAACACGCCGCCCGACGCACTGCGAGGACGTACACCTCAGCATCACCGCAAAATGAAACCGAGAAGAAACGCACCCCTGCCCGATCTTGACCAAGTTGCGATACAACCGCGTCGGATCCGCATCTGTGCAGATCTGCTGCAGCCGCTTCACGATGTCCGCCTCCTTGTCCTTGTCTTTTTCCTTCTTCTCCCGCCGGCGAGGCGTCGCCACGCCCGCCGTCTTCGCGAGGCTCGCCGCGGCCGCGCTCGGGGGTGCCGGCGCGCGCGCACGGTCGGGCGTCGGCGCGGCGGGCGTCTGCGGCTGCTGCTTGAGCGGGAGCTCGGTCGACGACGAGCCGGGCGACGAGCGGTTCACGCCGTGCGCGGACGGCTGCTGCTTCGTCGGCGTGCCGAGCGCGAGGCTCGGCGAGTGCGCGTGCCCGTGGTGCGGCGTGCTCGGCGCGGGCGAGCGCCGGTCCTTCGTCGTGTTGGCGCGCCCGAGCGAGTCGTTCCGCGGCAGCTTCGGCGGCGCGCGCTGCGACGTCGAGCGGTCGAGGTTCGGCATCGCGGGCGTCGGCGGCGTGGGCGCGGGGCGGTAGGCGGAGGGGGCGGGCGCCGCGGGCGCGGAGCTCGATTGCGAGACCGGCTGTGGTTGCGGCTTTTTGGGCGGGGTGGGGGCGGGGCGCTGCGGGCGTGATCGGTCAGTGAAGATGATGGGGGGCGTGCATGGGGGCACGTACAGGGCTGGAGAGCATATCCTCCGGCGACTTCTGCGGGGGCGGCGGGGGCTGGCCCGCGAGCGGAAACGGTGCGGGGGCGTGCCCCATCTTGTCCCAGACGTCGCCGCCGCCCTCCTGGTAGAACTTGACGATCTCCATGACGGCGAGCGGGTTCTTCTCCTGCTCGGATTTGGAGATGCCGCTGTCCTGGAGGAGCTGCTGCCACTCCTTGGGGAGGCCGGTGAACTCGCCGGTGGACGAGTTGAAGCCGACATGGGTGAGGTGGACGGGGTCGTAGGGCGTGCTGATCTCGGGGCGCTTGCTGGAGTTGAGGAAGTCGGACATGAAGCCGAGCATGCCCTTTTTGCCCTTGGCGGAGAGCGTCGCGCTGCGGGAGCGGCTGCCGGTGCTCGGGCGCTCGGGCGGGATGGGCGGGGGAACTGGTGTCGTGGGGACGGAGTAGCCGGACGGGGTCGAGCCGTACGGAGTCGAGCTGGTCGGGCTCGCGTACGAGCCTGGGCCGGCGCCGTCGGTGGTGGCGTCGGAGAGCAGGAAGTTCTCGGCGGCCTCGCCGTTGAGCAGACCGGGTTGGGAGAAGCGGCGGGGGGTGCTGGTCTCGGTGTAGAGGTCGTTCAGGTTTGCGGTGTTGGCGCGGGATGGCCGAGGCGGGGGCGCGGTGCCAGCGGACATGGTGTTGGACGACGAGGTGTGGAGTGCCGAGTCGGGTTGGCTGATGGGGGTAGCGAAGGAGGCAAAGGGGTCGTTCGTCTCGGGGATGGTGGGGGAAGAGGGAAGAGAGTGTTTGCGCTGGCGGGGAGGAGGTTTCTGGAGAGACCTGCGGGGAGAGTCGTGTTTCTTGTGTGTGGAGAAAGTGGGGGGCGGCGGGGCTTGTCTTGCCGGAACAAAAGGGTCGCCCTTGTAATTAGCAGCGGCAGCGGCGTGTAGGTTTACGTTAGAGAGGAGATCTTGGTACTCCTGGATGGACTGTCTAGAGGGCTTGTGGTACTCGACGGTGATTTGGGATTTACGACGATGGGATGGGGACTGATTCTCAAACGACTTGTGGTTGATCTGAGGGGACGAGGACATGTCCTTGGCGAAAAGTGCGGGATAAAGGAATAGGCCAGACGCAGGCTCTGAGAGCGGGCAATCGGGAGGAGGACGCCTGGCTCGCGACGGTGCAACAATCCCTTCTCTAAGAGACTCTCTAAAGAGTCTCCCTTCAAGACTGTCCTCAAACTAATGTCCTCTCCCGTCACAGTCACACTCGCCCCGTCGCCATGTTCCTTGTCACGCTCTCTCCCACGCCGATCCAGCTGATAACCTTCTCCTCGAGGCTGTCTTTATTAAATCTGCGTGCACGTTCCTTCATCCTCCAACTCGCGCACCTTTGTTTTTCTCTGTGTCGTATTGGTGTCCCATCAACCTGTTACCACCCCTTCACCAGGTATTTAACCCCCAGCCCGCCTCCGCGCTCATCACCCTTCTCGTCTCGCGCTTTCCATTCTCAAGCTTCCCTGGCCGCACTCGCTAGCCCATATCCGTCCCTTCAAAGCACACTCAGCAAACCCATTCCGCCTTTGACCTGCGCACGTCCTCATCTGTGATGCCCCCTGATTGCATCTCTTGATCCCCGTTGCCAACTGCCCACACACGCGCGCCCCTCCCACCCACCCACACAACTGACGGCGCGCGCCCTCCCAGGCCCCGTCCCGCCGCGGCGCACACTAGCGCCTCCCACGCCCACGCCCTCGTACTTTGCCGCCCGCGGCTTCTGCTTCCTTCGCACCGCGCCCGACACTCCAACGACAGCGCCTTCCATTTATGGATCCGCCATAGCTGTCGCGCCTGCCGTCCTGCGTTGCCCCATGCGCGTCCGCAACAACCATGTGGGTCCCTGTTTGGGTCCCATCGCGTCGCGCAGCTACTCCTGGTCCTGGATGCCCGTTGCTGATGATGCAAGCCACAGGCCCTGTTCGCGGCCTGTTCGCCCCGGCCGCGTTCGGGAAGCTCGGTCGACGGCATCATCACCCAGCATCGAGCAACGAGCATCAACAGTCTGCTACGCACTACGTAGGTCGCTCTCATTGCGAAAATATATTCCAAGCCTCGATTGCTCCGAGGAGTGCCCAGAACACTACTCGTGCACACGATCTTGCCTTCTGGCTAAAGCCGGCCTTTCCGATCTATGCTCTCCTTATATAATTGCCTACGCACTAACGACCGCGACCGCGACCGGTACGAACATGAATGCCCGCACCAGCAGCACACCCACGCCCACGCTTGCTGCGCCGCCGATCGCACCTCCAACCGCCCCTCCGATCCAAAACACAGCACTCCGAGCCTCCCGCCCCCGCTCCCACCGCTCCCGTCAGCGATGCCGCACGCCGGTCCCGCCTCGAAGTCGCAGCCCTCGTTCCCGCACTAACAGCCCGGACCCGACGCTGCCAGTCCCGAATGCGCGCCTGGATCCCAAAGCTTCTTCCACGATCGCTGCGCAACTCAATCTCGAGAGCTCTATCACGATTCACGAGTGCTAGTCTAGGCTTTTGCCGTTTGGCGTTTGCGCACCAGATCGCCTGGCACGGGGCCGCCAGGTGCTGTATCTCAGATCAGATCCAGTCAGTGTTGGTGTGGGGTACTTATCACAAGGCTGCTGCGTCTGGTCTTGAGATCTTAGTCATGGGCTTCCGGTCGCCGGCGACTTAGTTGGGCTGTTTTACTTTTTCTCGGTTTGTCTGGATGTGCACTGCGCGAGCGATGGGCGAGGCCGGTGGACTTCGCTGCTAGATGTCGGCGACCTCGAGCCTCTGTCTTTGTCTTCGCTTTCTCTGTACCAACGACTCGCCCGCCTCTACCTCTCACTGCTTTTTACCACCTCGCCGCTCAGCCCACCGTCCCTTGCTCTTCCTCCACCCCCCTCGGGCCTGCACACACATCCACACCTCCACCCTGATCGCCTCCCCACCGGGCCCGAATGCCACCCCAGCTCCGGCTCCGGCTCCGGGCCCGACTCGGACTCGCAGCCAACGTCCTTACCTCCGCTAGGCCCATGGGAAGTTCCCGTCGATCGGGTATGGTTATGTAGACCCAGGCTCGGTGCGCTCTCAGGCTCGCTCGGTGCGCATGCGGCGGCGGGGATCTCGGGGGCAGATGTGCACCCACCCGTCGATCTAGGGCTGTTGGACTGCGAGATTGATCGCTGGGGGTCGGTGGTCGGTCGTTGGTGGTTAGCTGTAGCGTATGGGTAAATCTTTGAGTTGTGGATTGTGCATGGACTGCGTGCATAGGGTATACTCGTGCATGTGGCTTGGTGGATTAATAGACAAGTGTTGACATGGTTCGTGTATGGATGGGAGATTGAATTTAAGTTGCTTTCAATGAATACTGTGGGCTTGTATTCCCAGGCCTAGGCATTCCCTGGCGCCGGTGTGCGCACTGCGCGGTAGTTCGCCGGCGAGCTCGGGATAGTCGGGGACGCGAGTCGGATTTATGTCCGTAAGGGGACGTTATGCTGCTCACAAGGGGACCGTACTGTAGGTGACATGTAAATCCGCCTGATGAAATAGATTGAGGGAATTCGTAGAAGTGCCAAACCAGCCAAGTACGATAGTATTTGCGGCTCTTCTCTGGTCATGGTCCACGGTAAAGTAATTGCTACGGTCAACTGGCCGCGCAATATATAGTGCGCGCTCCTCCCACGGATAGCCCAACGTCACCTATTTTTTCCTGACACCACTTCCAGTGATTTCTACTCCAAAAATCCAAAGAACTGACCTCAGGCTATAGTCAACTACAAGCCGCGGGGCTTGAAATCCCCCGATCCTTCTTGCCGGAGTCACGTACCTCGCATCACGTGCACTCCCTCTAAGTCTGAGATCTGAGACTCCAGCCTGCGCTCGAGCGCAAGTTCATGCACAACAATGCAAGCTGTCGCCCATGAAAATTCACCATTTAAACCCTCTTCAGCAGATCCGACGGACAGCATTATATGTACATCTGTCAACACAGTCAAAGCCCGGATCCCCTAGAGCGGAGCCTGAGCACTGAGCACCGTAGGATCTGAAATGCCACCCCTGTCTCATGCGCCCACACCCATGCCCATTTACATTTCCATACTGATGACCGCTGACCGCCTAGACCCTCCCGAGACACAAGCGCACCATATACCCACGCCCGCCCGCACCGAGACATCGACATCGACATTGACATTGATACCTACTCACCCGCGGCTCCTCCCAGCGAAACAGAAACAATAGCACGCTGAGTCGCACGGCGGCTGCGCCCCTAGACCTCCCAGGCGCGTGCGGGCCGTGCCCAGCGCGTAAGCACCCGCACCCGCGTCCGCAGGTGTAAAAGGGAGGCGTGTCGTCGAGGGGCCCGCCTGCGCACTTGTGTTCCCGTTGTCTGCGACGCCCATGCGTACTTCCTTGCGGTAGCTTCGTCGCAGCTCTCACCATATCTAGTGTCCTACCCTTGACACCCTCGCGTCCGCCACTCCACGCGTACCACACCCTCGAGGCACGAATTGCGAGCCACGCACCGAAAATCAGTATCGCACGCATACCTCACGACGCACGACGCTTGAAACGACACGACACGGACACGGACACGGACCATGACAATGCTCACGAGCTCCACGCAAGAATTCACCGCCTCCCCCCTCTCCAGCTCCCCGCCCACCACCAACCCCATTCCCAGTCCGCCCATCACCCATAGCACAAGCTCTGCGCCACCCACCACATCCCCCTTCACCCCCCTCCACCCACTCAACCCGCACGACTCCCCCCTCCCCACCACCACCGCCAGCGCCACCGCCACCGCACGCGACCTCCCCAACGGGCGCCGCCGCGCGCAGAGCGACGTCGTGCCCGTGCACACCGTGCGCAAGGTGCCCGCGCGCCGCGATCTGAGGGGCATGTTCCGCCGCGGGGGGTGCATGAGCACGAGCTTGAGCGAGGATGAGGGCGAGGGGGTTGGCGAGGGAGGTGCGGGGCCGGGGAAGAGGCGTGCGGCGAGCGATGGGGGTGGGGTGCAGTGATTAGGCGGCGTCGGAGGGGGTGGTGATGATTTTGGGATGTGGAGGATTCAATTTGGTAGGGGAGGACACGGTCGGACGATTATGGTCATGGTCATGGTCACGGTCACGCACATGGGCATGGACATGGACAAGAGGGCAGATTTTCACGATGCTTGTTATGATTACGACTTGTACGATTGCACGACGAACGACGAACGAGACGAACGGATGAACGACGTTTATGTTTACGAGGGTTGGGACGGATGAGTATTATGTTCTTATTGTTGTTGCGGGTGTTATGATCTACAATGCATGGGATAAATAATGATACTCGGACTTCGAGCCGTGGTCTGTGTCCCTGTTAGTCGTCAAACAGCGGTTTGAATGCCTAACGAATTCCAAGGTTAGTGAACGCACTGAAGTAAAAACAGACGCAACGACAACGCACCTGGTCCCCCTCCTGCGTCGGCCCCATCTCAATGTCATCAATATCGAACGTCTCAAAGCTGTCCCTCCTCCCCCCTCCCCCTCCCCCTCCGCCTTCCCCACCACCACCTTCCCGACCCGCATTCAAATCAACCACGCGCCTCGTCCTCTCCCCCTCCCGCTCCCCACCACTGCCCAAATCAGCATCAAACGCGACCTCCATCCCCTCATCCTCCATCATCGCATGGAACTCCTCCGCATCCATGCCCTCCACGCCCAGGCCTGACGCAGCGAGCGCCGCCTCGTCCGCGACCGACATCTGCGATGCGGGGAGGAACAGCGGCTCCCGTTCCTGGCCCCGCTCCTGGTCCTGTGTGCCATGTCCATTCGACACCTGATCCCGCGCGCCGTTGGACACTTGCGAGTACGGACGCAAACTCCGCGGTACGGACGGCGGAGGCGCCATCGATCCTTGCGTCCCGCGCGCCATACCCGCATCGCGCCGCGCAAGCGCAGCCGCGTCCGTCCGCGCGACGACCTTCTTACCACTCCCGTTCCCCCTCACCTGCGCCCGGCGCTCGCTCATACCTTCATTTCCATCGCCATCGCGGGTGCGTTTGCGGGATTGCTGCGATGCAGAGACGGAGGCAGAAGCAGAAGCGGACCTGGACGCAGCTGCGGAGGGGTTGGATCTCGAGTTGGCGTTGTTGGCGTTGGCGTTGGCGCCGGGCGCGTGGCTGGTGGAGACGACGAAGAGGCTTTCGATGCTGTCGCCCTCGACGTCGATGAAGAGCGGCGCGGCGGGGTCTGTGAAGCGCAGGTCGAGCGAGAGGGACATGGAGTCTGCGTAGGCGATTGTTGCCTGCGGGGACATGCACATTATCGGTCGACGATTCCAAATTACACCATGCGATAGGAGCTGTGGTTAGAGCTGGGGCTACGGGCGTATGAGATCTGATGGCGGCTTACATTGAACTCGCGCAGGTGGAAGGCGATAGACACGGGCGGGTCGAAGACGTCGTACGTGTCGAACTCATCCGCGCTGATAGTCAGTTCCGTCGAGAGCTGCGCGCTTCCTGCCAAACACACACACAGAGATAAGCGCACGGCGAAATGAGCGCAACGAACGAGATAAGATGAAGATGTCAAAAATGAAAGGAACGCAATATACAGCCTCGACATATGGGCGTCTGTGGCCCCGCCGATGTCAACGTCAACGCGCGTACGTACCCCTCGAATCTGCTGACGTCTCGAGGCTCCTGACCTGCACCTCGCTGTCGTCGAAGGCCCAGATGAGCTGCGGGTCCGTGCGGGTGCTTCTGCCCGACGGGAAGTGGTCGAGCATGTCCTTGACCGCCTGCGGCCCGATGGTGAGGCGCGACTCGTTGGGGTCGTCAGGGACGCCGGGCGCCATGAGCGACGTCGGTGTCAGCAGCAGCAGCCGGTGTGTCTTCACGATGCCTGGATGCACGCCAGTCAGCTCTCGCACTGACTGGCACGCGCGGGGGAAGATGGCCCGATGGCGGACAGACGCGCGCCGGTGCCTGCCCATTATCACTCCTTACCGTGTTTGCAGTGCAGGCGGACGACGAGCCTGCTCTCGAGGCTGTCGCGGTCTTCGTCATCCTCCTCCCCCGCCGCGCCCTCGACGACGAACAGATCGCATCTGTCAACCGTTTTCTCGACGGTGCGGTGCTTCAGGATCGAGAGGAGCGACTAGAGCAAATGCGGGCTATCTGAGATCGGGGGCGCCCAGCGAGCGAACGAAAACGCGCAGTGCCTGCCTTGGTTAATAGCTGACCCGTCACGGTCTGCACGTCCGCGCCCGCTACATCGTCCGCGAAAAGGCCCGTCCGGGGGGCCTGCGCACCCACGCTGTACTTGACGAAGAATGCCCTGCTGTACCGGAACCGAGAATAGGCCGACAGCGAGGTGTTCGTCGCGGACAGGGACAGGGCGTCCGGCGTCGCGTAGATTGTGAGATCGTCCCCGTACTTGGAGAGGCATGTCAGTGCGCGGGTGAATGCTGTTTGAACGGTCAGAAAACAGACACAGAAACAGACACAGGTGTGCATTTCATTTCGCGCGACGTACGTTTCAGCGCGACAGCGTCCAATGTCGCCTGCATGATGTGATTCCTGGGTATATGGGAGGCGTATACCCTCAGGACGCTCTCGGCGTTGTATCAGATGACCGCGTGCAGGCCAATAACGGGCAACACGTTGGTCACAGGCGGGTAGACCGACTGAATGCGAGTCAGCTAGATAAATCAGCCGTCAGCAGGAGCTCCAAGCGTCAGTTGATAGGCATGAATACAGTTATATGCGCGAGGTACGCGCCGTAGACAAGCTTTGCAGACGGTGGTTTTAAGCAAGACCGGTAGGGTTCCGTGAATAATTCCGTAGGATTTTCTTACATCTGTTACTAACATTTTGCCATTTTCGATTTTCTAACACGCTTTATTTACATGTTAATAACAAAATGTTAAGAATACCTTTCTAGCATGTGAAAAATTGGTTTCTGACATTGTAAGAAATGATTTTGATGTAAATATTTGCTGTAGGAACGAACAGCATAGGACTACGAGTGTTCTAACTCCTACAGCGTGAGACGACATGGAAACAGTGAAGCGGACCCGGCGATCGCTCCAAATACTTCTGACCGTGCGCTAGCCCCACCGTATCGGACGCTCGTGCATCGTGTGTACGCGCAACATATTGCAGAGGCACGGCAGCAGCAGCTCTTCATCCAGAACATGCACCACTGCGGCTACAAGGAGCTGCTTGTGCCGCCCAGCAAGTCGCGACCAGACCCCGGGCGCTACAATCTGGAGGTCGTCACGCGAGGCAGGCGCTGACGGATTGCGCTCAGCTTAACAAGTCAAACCCACCAATTTAGAATGACGGGGTCCGTTCTGATTTATGTTCAGAATACTCCCTCGGACCAGCTGACAGTCGCAGCTATGCATTGGGATTGAACAACAGCTTTGTGATCTCTGACCCGGAAGTGGTCAAGAAAACTCAATGGTTTGGTAGGGATTGGATTCTTTCACCTATTATCCATTATGAACACCCTTTTCGCGGAGGGAACAGCCGTCTGCGGCCATGGAGCGAACAGGAGTTGAGGAAAAGGGGGTTTTTGGGTCAAGTGCGCCAGCGAGGGTGGCTCGCAGTGCGTCGTTTGGAGCTTTCCGGGTGCCACAGTCTCCTCAAGTCGCTCCGACACATGGTGAGTTTCTAACATTTTCTTACAGACCAATTTTCAGCATTAATATCTTACATGTTATTAACATGTTATTAACAATGTAAATAAATCGGTGTTAGTAACAACCGACTTATTCACGGAACCCTAAAGACCGGAAGACGCGTAGACGCGACGCGTCTGCATGTGACCTCGATGTGACGCTGCGCTGTCACTTCCACGTTGCTGTCACGCTGGTAGTGTGAAGCGCCAAGCGTAGTGCTGTCGACTGCTTTACAGCAACATTCACGCCGGCCATGGATTCCTCCGAGCTCTACAACGTCAAGCAGCAATTCTTTCTCGGTAAAATCGTCTCGCATAACAAATGGCGACTTGTGTTGAACTCTGGCATTCGCAGGTGCTTTCAAAACCCTGGTGGATCTGACCTTGCCCGATTCTTCCTCGGATGATTATACCCCAATCCTTGTGTACAAGGCACGCGCACACATTGCCCTGGGCGATACAAAGTCCATATCCACTCTCGTTCCCGCCGACACGGAGAACTTGGCGCTGAAGGCCGTGTCTGCTCTGGCCAAGTACACCTCTGGTACTGATGCCGACCCTGCGCTAGAAGAGCTGCGGGACCTCTGCGTGGAGATCGAAGGGGAAGACGCTGACGCAACTGAGCGCGAAAAGGGACTGGTGCGAGTGGTCGCGGGTACCGCGTTCGCGCGTGCGGGCGAGGTGGAGGAGGCATTGGAGACGCTCGGCGCCGAGTCGGGCACAGAGAACCTAGAAGCGTACGTCTCTATACGCAGCGGTGTGAATCTCACGTCGTCGTGCTGACCGCGGTTCTCTCTACTCTCGCGTCTTGTCATCCCGCGCATGTCATCACTATTGGGACGAGCAGCGTTGCGATCATCGTGCAGATTTACCTGTCCATCCACCGTCCCGATCTGGCGCGTAAAGAGTTTGAGCGCTCAAAGCAGTGGGCCGAAGACGACCTGCTTCTGCAGCTTATCGAGGCTTCCATTGGCCTGGTGACCGGCAAGGACGGCTACGCGGACAGCAGCTCCTTTTTCACGGAGCAGCTGGCCAACCCGTCCCTCTCTTCGCCCCATTTGCTCACCTCGCGTGGCGTCACACGGCTCCTGCGCGGCGAGATTGTAGAAGCAAAATCCGACCTCGAGGAGGCTGTCGCCCAGCAGGGCGGGCACGAAGACGCAGAGACGCTTGCTGCCAGCGTGGTCGCGGCAGGACTGCTGCCGGGGAAGAAGGGTGAAGCGGAGCAGTTATGGACGTGAGTGTCCCTTTTGCACGTTCGCGAGCGGGTCACATGCTGACGCTCAACTGCACCCTTGCAGCCGACTGACCACCGAGTACCCGACGCACCCGCTGGTGTCTGCTGTCAACGACAAGGCGGAGCAATTTGACGAGTTTGCTGCGAAATACCAGGTGCCCCCGCTGGCCATCCCCACGGCAGCTTAGTGCGACGGCGACCGCATGTGTTTGTATATCGGACGTTTTAAACAATCTACACGAAAACACAGATGATGCGCAGGATCGGATTGAAATGCCACGGTGGTACGGCTAGCAGGTCACGTACCTGCCGGCTGGCCATCATGGAGAGAGACTGGCACCGACGCAGGCAGGGCTTGGGGCATAGGCCGAGCCACGGAGAAGCAGACGTATCATGGCACGGTCGCAGCGACGCAAGCTTTACACGCTGATGTGCCCAAATGAGCTTGTATGTTCGCATGCGGAGCAAGCATCTTGTCCGAAGGCGTCCGGATGGAGGATGTGCTGAAAGAGGGAATGGGGAAGGTTATTTCCGCGTTGGACTCGCATGCTGATGTCACTTGAAATAGTCGGGCTTCTCGTGGGAGGCTTTGGTCTTCCCACTGCGAATAAGCATGGATTGCCCATAGTGGGAAGCCCTGGCTTGCTGTCGCCTGATCTCGTCCCAGCACGCCCAGCGCAGCGTGTCCTCGAGGGAACACACGCACAGACGCGTACGGCCACATCGATGGCTTCTAATTCTGTTCTCTGCGCCATGGGCCTGCATGCCGTTGGCAATTAGCAAGGGAAGACAGACGTGGAAGTTTCCAGGATTGGCCCGTATCATCCGACGATCATGAAGTTCGTTCGACCAGCACCAGGGAGCTGTCACCGGGAACGAGGCATCTGGGGCTCCACCGCGCAAACCTTTCCCAAGCGTCCGCCGACTCGCACCGCAAGAGGCTGCAGCCACGCTGCATCGGGCTGCATCAGTAGCTCTTGCATGGTGCGTCCGTTCGCGCGCTTCTGATTTCCCCCCGCCCGCCGCACACGTATCGTATCAGCTGTCGAATGGATCTCCGGCGCGGCCACGAAGCTGCCTTCGCGTCCGCTGCATCCATGCTCGTGTCGCGGCGGAGCCTGTGCGAGCCTTTCATACCAGATTTCTGGAACCTGTGGCAATCAGCGGCCATCGTGAATGTCTGGCAGGAACTATAATCAGATTCGGATGCCCGAAGGCCACATCGATTTTTTGCTGTCTTTTCGCGGACTCCGCAAGTTCCGTGAGGTTCCCGTTTGAGCCATATTTGCAGCAGACTCCGAGGAAGCAGCAATCAATGGCAGCGATTATTTGTGGGCGCACACTAGGATGAAACCGGAAAGGCTAGCGTTGGATTGTTCTCAGCGCCGCGCCTATCTGTACGTCTGGGTGTGATAAAGCTCCAGATCCTGCTCGCCGTAAACACGTCCATGTCCTTGGCGCCCACGATGCATTCATTGGCATGCAGTCTGGCCGGAACTCGCAGCTCTCGACCGCAGAATTGCGCAGCGTGTATGAGCGTGGGACGAGGGGCGGCCTGCAGCCTGCCCAGCAGAAGATCATGCGCACCGTCAGTTGGGGAGATCGCAAATTCAGGCCCTCGAGGAAGGGTCTGATGAAGAGAATTTTGGAAGACAGTCGCGCATGGCGGGGCGGTTGCCAGGTTTGCTGTGCGCACGGTGCTGCAGGCGTTCGGATTTTTCAGGGGCCCGCACCCTGGGGCGTTCCCACCGGCATCCCTTGGAGTCCCCGTCCAAGTCACTTCGGCGGGTGCAACTCCTTGAGCAGGCCCACAATCGGGTCGAGTCTGAGGTCTCAGCAGATTGCCTGGCCATATGCTTTAGCACGGGCGCCAACGCGAAATCATGTGGGCTAGCTGGGAACGGAGTTTGTCCAGTCAGAGTGCACACACCGAAATATACGCGACAAATATTGTCTGGGCTATGCGGCGGGGCTGCGTCGCCGTCGTTGGCGGCGGTGAGGAGTCTTTCGCCGTTGAGACGATCAAAGACGCTCGATTACATAAGCGTTTGTGTGTTGGGCAATTGCTTCGAGTTGCCGTCGAGACGAGCGTTCAACGACGTACACGACCTCCTCCCGCACAGGTCTAAAATGCCCATCAAGCATCTGGAAAGTGAGTCAGGCGCATCCTTGGGTCTCAAGAGAGCGGAATTTACAGTCTTTTCGGGCAGACTACCTGGCAGAGCGGAAGCACCTGCAGACGTTGTCGCTGAGCGTCCTCACGGACTCGCGCCTGGGTATCGATGCCGCCTATTACTTGCAGACTCTTTTTGACGACCCGTCCGCACGAGAGCCACTCCTCGCAGCGACAGGAGGGCTCCCGCTCGCCCTCATGGCGCGCATCGAGTCCGACCTCCGTGCGCTCGAAAAATTGCGGATAAAGCCCGTGTTCGTCTTCCCCGGCCTCGTGCCGAACAAGCGCTGGAGGCACCAGCAACACAATATCGAGCAAAACGAGGCATGCCGCGACCGCAACCTTGCTTGGAGCAAGTACGAGTCCAGCCAGGAGGAGGCCGCCACCAAGCTTTTTGAAGGGCGCAGCGGGCTTATCCATTGGGATGTTTGGCGCCCGGTCTTGAGGATATTCAGAAACAGAAATGTTGAGTTCATGGTCGCGCCGTATGTCGCATGGGCTCAGGTGCGTCTTTGCTTCCTGTTTTTGGCGTGGAACCCTCAGTCAACTGTATGACGTTTGCAGCTCATCTACTTGCAACGCCACCCGAAATCGTATATCCACGCTATTTACGGGCCAACAGATACCCTCCTCTATCCCGGCGTCGACAAGCTCATCACCTCCGTCGACTTCACCTCCGCGTCCCCCTCGTTCACGTTCACGTCCAAGAAGGCGATTTTGAGCGACCTCGGCGTGTCGGAGGACCATTTTCTTGACATTGGCATTCTTGTTGGCTTCGACCACTCGCAGCCTTTCCCCCCGACCGTCCACGAGCAGGCCCTGAAGGCGACCGTCGACATGGTGAAATACTACAAATCGGGCCACGCAGCTGTGTCTGCATTCTCGGACCACCCGGCTGTCAAGTCCATCCAGTACCCCGACCTGTACGCACGCACGCGTTCGATGATCAAGTACTCCTTGATTCTGTCGTCCGAAGGCACCGTACAGCCGCTCCCGCTCGCCATCCCATCTACCTCGCCGCACGGCCACACCAACCACCACCCGCATCACCCCACCGCCGCCGACATTCCATCTGACCTGCACGAGATCTTTACCCACCGCCTGCCCGACGAGATCTACTTCTACCTCTCACGAGGCCTCCTGAACCCACAGCCCCTGGTCTGGCTGGCCAGCGGCCAGATCATCGAGCACCCGCCCCTGGACAACGGCGAGACGAACGAGTACAAGCGTTTTGTCAAGGAGGTGATCACGGAGGGACAGACGGGGCCGCGCGCGACGGCGCTCGCGCTGATTAGCAGCGCCACGCATCAGTTCTGGGGGAACCGCAAGGTTACTGGGTACTTCTGGTTCGAGCACTCGCCCCCTCCAGGCCAGGGCAAGCCCAGCGTCTCGCACACCTCTGCGCAGACCGCCCAGCTCGCGGAACGCGTCTCGGGCTGGCATGTTCCGTATGCGCTCGTCGAGGAGGAGCTCAGGCGCCAGAACGTAAGCGATCGAGTCTCTTGTCGCGATCTTTAATGACTGCCCGTTTCCGTCCCGACCACGGACGGAGCGGCCGGTGCCTGCGCCGTGTGTGTTCGCCCGTTGCTGATTTCGCTCGCTTCGCAGTCGTCGACCATCGATTTCGCGCTGTGTCTGGGCGCCACGGCGACCGAGAAGCAGGCGAACCGCACCAAGGCGAAGAGCGGGGCCCAGGACAAGAAGAACGGCGGCCCGCCGCCGCTCGACAAGAAAGACGAGATCGTGGCCAACGTTATCTGGCGATTTTTGGAATTGCGTGGGTGCGTTGTCCGTTCATTTTGCTAGCGCTGTCAGGACTAGCGTCTGTGGCGGCGCCCTGATTGATGCGCATTTCTGCATTTTCTCATGGATTTTCTCACCTCCGTGTCATCGCACTCCGCAGATTCCTATTGAAGACGCACGAACACTCGCCGTTAGCACGAGCGATGCACTCGGCGATCAGGCAGGCGCGGCTGAACGACAAGTTTCAAGACCCCCTGTATCTGTTCCTGGAGCTTGTCAGGGCTGGCGTCATGCACGGCAATTTGTGGTCGAACCGCGCCTTCAGCGGAGGGCCGAGCTTCGGTACAGGTACGTCGAGGCGCGCCGCCTCTTCCCACGCCCCCTATTGCCTCTGATGGCTGATTACGCGCTGGGTATGGCAAGACGACGAGAAATCGTGTATGCTATTGGTCATGCGGACGCTGAGCATCGTCCCGCTCAATTTCAAGGTGCGTCGCGATCTACGGTATCGATGCGGGGGAAACACGCCTCTGACATATCCGGACACATCGGTGCTTCGTGCGGCGTTTACGACGCATAGGCCGAGAAGTGGTCCGCCCCGCTGTCACGGGAGCTGCTCGTGTTCAACTCGTTCGTGCGGTCGCTCACGCGGGCGCTGCGCACGCTGCTGGAGGCGACCACGCTGAACATGCTGCTGCGGTCGGACGCGCGGCGGTCCCGAGATGACCTGCTGGACATTGCGCTGTCGCTGTCGTTCCAGTCGGAGGTCAACACGGGCTTTGGGGTGCTGGCCAAGGTCTACCTGGACGCGCTCACGCATCTGAACAACCAGCAGCGGGTGCGGGACCCGAATGCGGAGGGCGTGGCGGAGGCCAAGTCGATGGCGCTCGAGATATGCGAGGAGACGTTCCCGGGAGTCAAGGATCCCAGGCGGGAGGTGGAGCGGGGCTTCCGGTTCTGGGACGTGGTAGGTGTCACCCTGATGAGCCTGATATACGCGGATGGCTGACACGCGACGTGCTCGTGTTTTTCTGTCGTGCAGGCGCTGACGGCCATGCGGCAACTGCATGCAGAGAGCTCTGTGATGCCTGAGCTGATTGACCAGTTTGAGGCAGCAGAGGCTTGGCTTGGGCCGATGCGGCCGTGAAAGGGGCGCATTGGGGGGTGGGGTAGTGTGTGAGGCCAAGGATACTCCGGGGATAGGTGGACAGGACAGGGGGCTACGGGAAGGGGGGCACGGGGTATCGGAGATGGGAGTAGGAGTATGTTGTGTGTAGTATTTTTGGGGGAGAATGGGATGGAGAGAGGCCGAGCGCTGAGTGGGAAAGACGGGGAGAGGATGAGCTGGGCTCGCCGCGGAAAGTCCGAATACTCACGCACGACGGCTGCCGTCCCAGAAAGGAAAGGCGGGGACGAGAGCTCGGGGACGATGCGATCTGGCCGAAGGAGTGGCGTGTGCCGATCTGATCTGTTGGATTATCCCAGTGGCAATCGGAATCTCGCCTCCGGAATCGTTCAAATACGCCCTCTGCTGCCCTCCTCTCCAGCCCTTCCCCCGCCCAAGCCATGTTCGCCTCCGACGCTTCCTCCTCCTCCTACGCCCAGCAGCTCACGTGCTCTCCAAAGCACGCTCCCAACCCCCATCTCTTCGTCCGCCAGCCCCACGCCCTCCAGATCATCCAGCTCGTCGAGTGCACATCCCCCCCGCCCCAGACAAAGTACCCCGCCTCCCTCATCCCGTCCTCCTCCTACCCCTCCGACGACTCCGACAACGACTCGTACGAGTCCGCCTCAACGCCTCCCGAGGACGACGAGCCCTGCTCTTCTTACTGCTCCTCCGCCGCCGACGAGCCCTGCAGCGCGCCCCTCCCGCCCCTCCCGCCCCTCCAGTACCCCCGCGACCCCACCATCGATGACACCTACGCCGTCCGCATGCGCCGTATCCGTGCTTGGCGAGACGCCCTCCTCGCCAAGGAATCCACGCTGTCTGGTACGCGCGCTTCCCTGCTTCCCACCTTCCGCGCATCACTCATCAATGTCCCTTCGCACGCAGACTCTTCCGCCCCGATCCCTCCATCACGCAAACGCAAAGCCTCAGACTCTCACTGCACCGCAGATATCTGCCCCGCCGCACCTCCCCATGCTGTAAGTGCCCTTCTTTCCTCTCACGCCCGCGCCGTGCTCATCGATGTTCCTTCGCTTAGCACTGCTCGCCTGCGCCCCCACGTAAACTCGCTCGCTCGCCCTCGCCCTCGCCGTCCGCGCGCTCGCTGAGTGCACACTCGTGCCCCGCGTGCGACGCCGACTTTCCCTCGCCACAGAGCCTCCGGCAGCACGGCCGCGCGAGCGCGAGCATGAACGACGCGTGCCGCGTTGCCGTGGAGTACGGCTTCGAGTGAAATCATCGCTCCGCACCCTCCCGTCCCGTCTTCCGCACGCCGCACCAAGCGCTGGTTTCATCCCAGCGTGGGCCCGCGCTGCGTCTCCAGCGTGCCTGACCCCGGTCCAGCACGCCTTCGTGTGTGTCTGGTGCTGGGTGCTGGCGGGCAGCCGTGAAATTTTCACGCCGCGTCCGTCTGCATGCCGTTGCCACCGCGTCCCGTCTCGTCTCGCCTTTGCCCTGCTTCGACTTCTTTACCTTACGTCTCCAGTGACACCAGTTGCTGTAAAGTGCGTACTATACAGCACGCCCTGCATCTCCCGGCCTCGCAACAACACACACACTCGCCCACGCCCACGCCCACGCCACCGTCGGCCATCATTGTACAGCCCACAGCTTACTGCTTTCTTGCACGCCCCGTTGCCATATCCCCTTCAGCTTCCCC